>VDFB02000002.1:38397460-38445107 GCA_007258455.2 Sequoia sempervirens
CTCTCTAGATTTCTAATAGGTGAAATCTCTATGTCCTTGAAAACAGGGTCCTCTGTCTCAATGCCTGTCTCTACAAATTGACGTTCAATTCGGAGAGAATCATTTTTCAAGAATCTATTTTCCTCTACCTCCATATCAAGATTCTCCCTTCTTTGCTCCCTAGTAATGTTGCTAGATTTGACTGTACTATTTGTGGGGCTTATAGCAGTCGTTCCAAACTGAGTCTTCGAACTTTCCAGAGGTGGAGAAAGGGGAGGATTACATTTTTCCTTTCCAGACAGATTTTCCCAAGCAACTTCCCCACCTTCTCTGGGAACATCCATCCTAGGCCCTTCCTCCATTGACTCTGAAACTCTAACTGTCAGGACAGCGTCTAACTCCATCTAGTTACAATTTTAGTCAATCATTGAGTTCTTGCATATATCTTTATCAGACTCAAAATCTTTCAGCAAAGAATCTACTAACCTTGTTTCCACCTCCCATACTACATCCCCCAACTTTCCTGGTTCTCTCAAATCTATCCATAAACCAAGAGCCTTTTCAGAATTACTCAAACCCCAATCATTCCCATCACACCTATCCCGGACCCTTGACATGACTTCTAGAAAAGCATTATCCTCTATTTTAAAATCATTTTATTTGAGCAGTAACAAGTCTATGAGATAATTTTGCTCCAAACTTTTTCCTTTTACTACCAAACTACACTCCCCTACAAGATGCCCCACCCCATTACACACATAACACATTTCGATCTTTTCTTCCACCTCAATCATTTGCTTCCAAGTACCATCTCCTGTGTATAATTCTAACATGGTAGGGAGTAGGTGAGTTGACTGCCAAAGAATACAGATTCTAGCCTACATACTATAATCATTATTAGCTATAGCTTCATCCAATTTGAAAAAGGTACCCAGCTTGTTACCAATTGATTTTAGGGTTTCTATATCCTAGTATTCATGGGGAAAGTTATACAAGTGAATCCAAATGGGTACCTCTGAAATAGATTCAGGTTTAGGGTTAAAATTGGGGGTCTAGTCTTTAATGTAGAACCCTTTCCCCCCATTAAAAAAGGCCCAATATTCAAGATCCATTCCTTATCAATAGGGTTTGGGAAAATAACCAGGTAGAAACCATTTGGAAAAGTTTTTAAAATAGTGGCTTTCCCCCAGTGCTCATTACACCAACTTCTAACCCTTTTGAAAGTCGGCCATGGACCACTCCACTTCATAAAGAAATCCTTCTCTCTAAGAGTGCTCACAGACTCATTCCATGCTTGACCATCTACTGTAAGAGAAACAACAATAGTATGCTCAATGTTAGAGTTTATCTAGTCCGAAAAGCCTTGATCATTTTGTTGTTTCGGTCTCCAGAACTTTTTTTCCACCTTTTGAAATTCCACTAGTTTTGTGAGACGCATATTTGCATAACCCCATCTATTTCTTGGGCCTCCCTGAGATTCCATCTCTTCGTTCTGACCAACGTAGGAACCCTTCCCTATGTCTGTCGGAGCCTTTTGTGCTTGTTGTGGTGCAACCCATAGAGGATTCAGCGGGTGCCCTCTATGTCTACAATTATAAGGCCAACGAGATTGAGGTCCTCCATTACCTTGAAACTCCTGCGATTTGCGATCACCTCGACTCTTCCTCCGCTCTGCCATTTTTATAATACCATTTTATTTTTATTTTTAAATTTTAATGAATGAGTGAAAAATGAAACCAAAAATACCATACATAATTTTTTTTTTAAATGGGGATACTCGCAAAAGAAATTAAAATCCTTAACATATTTGAAATGTAGAAAAAATTACATGGTTAGAAATCTAAGAGCTCGCTTGAAATTATTGTGGTATTTTTTAACTCAACGTTGAAAGACGTATAAACTTGATAGAGAGAACACTCAAGATTTAGTCATTTTTTTTTTAATTTACAAAAAAAAATTCCTTTAGACATTGACATGCAAGTCCAACCCTAAGGGTTGGCAATACTCAAAGAAAATAGAAATGTAACTATGTTATATTTTGCTCATGTTTGTGTGAAGAAAAAATGAAACCAAGGAGGAAGATATAATAAGATTTAGAAAGGAAGAGTGAGATGTAAATATATTAATAGATGGAAAGAGGAAGAGATAGAAGGATATATATCTCCCTCCATCCCTATCTCTCCCCCTCTCTCTATCTTTCTTTCCTATCTCTCCCTCTCTCTCTTTATCTATATCTCATTATCCATATATCTCTACCTCTATCTTCCTATCTCTCTATATCTCCCTCTATCTATATCTCTCCCTCTTTATCTACTAATCTCTCTCTCTGATGTAGGTCAACAATTGAGAATCCTATGGGATTGTCAATTGTTGTAGTCGAAAACCATAACCAAGGAAAGATTTCTCAAATTTTGGAATTGAAACTATTGAACTTACAATTAGAGATTAATACCACACATGTAGGCTTCAAGAAAATTAATTAAATCTGATTTCAACGTCAAATTTGCAGCTCCAAGAACAATGAAAAGATATAGGAAATCTACCAAGAAAAACAAGATTCCAACCTATAGGCAATAATTCCTTGCTAAGCACAACAAAATTCACTCCTAAAAGCGACAATGCCTTCCATTATTACAAATTATATTTAGAGCCACAAAAATCAGCTACAAGCAATGTCAAATCAGCCTCAAAATCTCCTCCATTCCTCCTTGGATGCCATGGGTATTCCTCTAACAATATGCATTCATTTCTTCACGTCTTTCTACAATTTCTTCTTGTTCAATGCTCTCTTTCCCTAGGAATTAGATTTTGCTCTGCAACCACAACCTCTAGGACAACCTCCACTCTCCAATCTAGGTGTAGATTTCCTCTTCTTTTCTTGCTATTATTCCTTTCCTGCAAGATCTTTAGTTTCTTTACTAAAAATTGAATCTATCATCTTGCATTCCACTACCTCAAGCACTTGCACATAGAAGATTCCAGCACTAATGGAAAACAAACTCAAACTCTTGGTAGTTACAAATGGGCCCAAATTGGAAAATTCATGTCTGGGTGTGGGTTCTTGGCTCCCAGCTGGTTTTACGAATATTAATGGTTTAATATTTTCACTTACAATTTCAACTCTTATGATCGCCTTGCCAAAATGACTTCAAAATAAATTGTTGGAAGAGGGAAGATGAAAAATTTACCACATGCCTGCAAGAAAACCAAAATTTGGCAACAAAATCAATAAATATTTTGGATGTGCGGGATTGCACTACTCCCCAAATCCTCCTGCATCAAATAATCGGGGTAAGAAAGAATGTTCCATGAGCAAGAGCTCATGAAAATTCTTTAGGAAATGGAATCCCAAGCTTGTAAAGCTCTAGGGAAGCCAACCATGTTGTCTCCTCCATCTTCTTCCCTTTCCATTTTAGCAAGTACTATTTGTACTCTTTGTCTCGTGTTCTCCTTATCACTCTTGAATCAATAGCTTCATCTACTTCTTCACACTGTTTTGCTAGAAGTTGTTGCTTCCAATGTGTCAATTCTTATAAATCTGAAACACCACTCTTTTCCTCATTTGTTTCCTCTTCATGAAAATTATAGAGATCAACAACATTGAAAATAGGTGATATATCTACTCTCGATGGTAACTCAATTTCATATGCATTATCTGAAAACTTCTTAATTACCTTACATGGTCCAATATTTTTTCATTTTAACTTGTGTGTGCCTTAAGGAAACCTCTCTTTCCGTAGGTGTGCCAAAACCAACTCTCCTACCTCAAGTTGTTGTTCTCTCCTTTTCAAATCAGCATCTGCCTTGTATTTCCTTGTGTTTCACCACTCTTTTCCTCATTTTTTTCCTCTTGATAAAAGTGATAGAGATCAACAACATTGAAAATAGTTGATATATCTACTCCCGATGGTAACTCAATTTTGTATGCATTAGCTAAAAACTTCTTAAGTACCTTACATGGTCCAATATTTTTGCATTTTAACTTGTATGTGCCTTAAGGAAACCTCTATTTCCATAGGTGTGCCATAACCAACTTTCCCACCGCAAACTCTTGTTCTATCGGTTTCAAATCAACACGTTCCTTGTATTTCCTTGTGTTTGATTGCAACCTCTCCTTTACCTCTTGGTGCAATTCATGTATGTTTAATCAACATAATCTTTTGTTGCTGCACTTTTCTTTCCAAATCTGCACTATCTCTCAATGAATGAACACCATTAGGACTAAAACCATAAACAATTTGAAAAGGAATCTTACCTATGCTTCTATTGATGGAGTTATTATAAGAAAATTCAGCTTGTGCAAGCATTACATCCCACTATTTCGTTCTTCCATCAATCAAACATCTCAGAAAATTCCCAAGGCTTTTGTTGACCACCTGTGTTCACCCATCCATTTGAGGATGATAAGTTGAGCTATAAGTCAAATTTGTACCCAACCTCTTCCACAATGTCCTCCGAAAATGACTAACAAACTTAGTGTCCCTATCAGAAACAATACTTCTTAGCAAGCCATGCATACAACTTCTTTGAAAAATAAATTGGTAACATGTGAAGCATCATTTGATTTCTTGCATGAAATAAAATGAACCATTTTGGAAAATCTATCAACCACAAAAAAAATGGAATCATTATCTTTTTGTGTCTTTGGCAGCCCAAGAATGAAATCCATGCTCACTTCTTCCTATGGTTTTTTCTTGAATTGGCAAAGGCTGATATAATCTCATGTTTTGACTTGTTCCTTTGGCATGTTGACATATAGACCATCTTTGAACCATATTCTTCACATCCTTACCCATACTTGTCCAATAATAAGATTCACTTAGCTTCCCCAAAGTCTTATCCACTAAAAATTCCCACCAATTCCTCCACCATTCTTTTCTCAAATTAAATTCTCTCATTGATCCCCATGGTATGCATAATCATTGCCCCTTGAACAACAATCCTTCTTGGATGAAATATTCTAACCACTTGGTCCTATCACCCACAATTGGTGACTCACAAGCTACCCATGCTTCACCATAATCAATTTCATCCTTATACATTTCTTCTATCAAATCAAAACCTATGAAATTCACTTGCATTGTATTTACCAACAAGCACTGCCTACTCAAAGCGTCCACTACCCAATTTAATTTACCACTCATATGCTTAAGAACAAAGGAATAGCTTTGTTATAATTCTACCCACTTCATATGCCTTTGATTCAACTTACCTTGGTTGCTAATAAATTTTAATGCATGATGGTCAGTGTAAAGGACAAACTCCTTGGGTAGCAAATAGTGTCTCCACTTCTTTAATGCTTGCACAATAGCATAAAACTCTTGATCATACATTGAATATTTTATTTTGGATTCATTTAGTTTCTCACTAAAATAGGAAATGGGTCTTCCCTCTTGACTAAGAACTCCTCCTAGCATTGTCCCACTTGCATCACAATCAACTTGAATTACTTCATTAAAATCCAACAATGCTAGTATAGGTCGTTCTGTTACTTTTGCCTTCAATATGTTAAAACTCTACTCTATTGCAGCTATCCATTTGAATTCTCTCATCACCCCTTTCATTGTGTCAATGATAGTAGCACAAATACTACTATTTTTTTTATAAAATTCCTATAGAAGCTTTCCAAACTGTGAAAATGTTAGAGATTGAAGGCAGATTACTACCAATTAAATGTAGATTTAATATGAATACAAATCAGATTTAAAAGATTAGAAAATGAAAAACAAGAAGACAACACAAATATTTAACATGGTTTACCCAAATCTGAGCTACATCCACTAACATAGGGTCCAAAATATATTAATCTTCTAGTAAATAGCCTTTACAAAGACATGCAATGACATGTAGTGTTACACCCCAATTGAGTAATTACTATTTACTATTATTATGTAGGGTAAATATGAATGTAATGTGAATTTTGGAGATGAATAAATTGTGGTTGTACTTTGTTATCAATGCGTTATATGTGAATGTTATCTCGTTTGATGTTATCTCATGGAAAATTACTGCATATATGTAAATGGATGGTTATTGAATTGATATTCTAACTTTGGAGATGTATTACGTATACTGCATATTTTATGAACAGTTGGCTGCCGTGTGCATGTGTTAGTGGTTGCAGGTATATGTTCAATTCCTCTAAGCGGAGGGGAAGTATCACTCAGGAGAAGATCTTGGTCGGGTAACCCGTAACAAAAACTATCTGAGCATATACACACACCACAATAGAATAATTGAGTTGATTCATTAAGTGGGAAGAGGGTAAGTCATCCTTAGTTGATGTGTTTGCATAAGTAGAAGTCTTGATTATTACTGAAATGCATTATTGGTTGATGTTTATCTATTTGAGCTTTAGATTTATTTCTCGTGCTATTATGATTATATTGATAAGAAAAACATACGTGGAGTATGTGTATATATATGCACATATATGTCAATGGGATCTAACGACATGTATATGTACATGTATAGATGTACCACACGTAAATGTTTATCAATACAATGGTAATTGTGAATTGCTATATGTCAATCGAATGTGAACATATATATATGTATATATGTATCGATACACACATACGTTGGCAAATGGACATGCCCATGTGAATGTATCGATATAGGTATACATACGTATACATGTACATAGAGGCATATACTTATATACATGCATATATTTATATGTATACAATCGATATATTGTGTTTATTATGTGAATACTATCTTGCTTATACTTATTTGTATATTGAATGTATACTTGCTTGGTGGCGAAAGGTATATATATATATATATATATACATATACATATGTACACATATGTATTGGTATTAATATATATATGTTTATGTAGTATTGCATATATATATATTAATATATATTTAGTATATTAACCATTCCTTTGGAATCGACTATCATTTACCATGATAGAGGCCGAATATAAGTTGCATATGATTCTATCTTGAGAGGCCAAGTTTTACTCTTGCTGCCACGCTTTGTGGAACACGTATATTTCATTATAAGCTTGTTGCATTATGTTGATGCATGGTGAAGACTTAGTCAACGCCTATAGTAGGATCTTATTTGACTTGGTAAAACTTTAAATGCCATGTCTTTAAGCTTGAATCAACATTTGTTAAGGCATGAGAAAACAAGTCAACGACTTTGTTAGAATGAGTAAATATTTGAATCGACTCACACCAAGACTCAGTCGATGTAAGCTTGGTGGTGCAAATTGGTTATTGATTGTTTCAAATAGAATGGAAACAACACCAACTATTATTTGAGAGTATGTATTTGGCACCACCTTTGGAAACTCATTTTCTATAGATGTCCATTGTTTGAGGTAATTCGTATTAATCACGTGAAGATTTGAATGTCTATTTTTGTTGTCAAGCAATAAGGTCGATATATAGCTATGTATGCTGAGTAAGTTCTTATATCGATGCCACCTTTTTGCTAAGTCGAGTGAGTAGGTTGTGCATGGTATTTTCTATCCATATCCATGCCTAATCTGTAGGATGTGAGGCCTCATTGTTGTTGTATAAATAGCAGGGCAAAATCATTTGTGAGGACGCATTCTTGCAAAGCATTTTTACTCTGCTTTATTTCAATTTTACTCAGTTTTATTTGAGAGAGAGAGAGTTGTTAGAGTTATCATGAATATTCTGCTGACATCAGCATAATGTTAGTGGTACAAACTATACCTTGGACCCCTTTGACCCCTCTTTGGTCTCCAGGGAGCATTTTTTTCTTTTGGCCATAACTGGGGCATACGATATCATTTTTTGGAAAACGATATATCATCGAAAAGCTGGTTCCGTCAAATTTCTAGTGGTGTGGGTCTCATTACTTTATTTTACTATTGGTGCATTCTACAACCTATTGAAGTCAAAGGCTTTTTTTCAGTCTCAAGCTCATAACTTTTGACTAGTTTCTTCATTTTTCGCGATTCCAGCGGTGTTGAAACCGTATTTTAGAGCTCTTCAGTTCCATCCATGAAATTTTTCTAGATTTTTCTTCAAGTACATTTTATTTAAATTTTTTTTTCACACTCTAGTGAATTACTTAGACGTTTTAGCTCTTGGAAACTTTTTGTTTGCATGGGATGACTCGTTTTTGGCTGTTCTCTACATATTTCCAATATTTTATCCTATTTTGACATTGTAGACATCTTTTTCATGCACATACTTATTTCATAGACAAACTGAGATAAAGTGCCATTCAGGTGTATACTTTTTAGGGATTTTGCACATCTTGTTGTGCCTATTGTATTTTCTCTATGATATAAAGTGCCATGGGGGGTTTGATGTTTTTCCTTTGTTTTCCATCACACCTTTGTCAAGTGAGTGTCCCTTCCATGACATTAGTGAATCCTAGTGACTCATGCCTCATGCGTGTGTGGGTTAGTTTGCACACCCTTTTATTTGCAGGTTGTTTCTCCTACATGAACTTATTGGTTACACACAATTTTAGTGTTCTTGTCATGGCTCTCCCCTTTTCAGCATTATGGGGGGGTTTCTACTGTTGGTTCTAATGCTTCCTTGGTTTCACGGTTTGGAGTGATCTACATATCTAGTTCTTGTTCCTCTATACTTTAAGATGCAACAAACATCAGCGACTGGTTACATGCATTTAAATGAGATGGATCATTTACCATATGGACACTCTTGCATTCCTATTTCTAGAGGTTCTTCATTTTAGCATTCTATCAATCATCTTTCGACAACTGTCTACAACTTTGTGCTTCTGGATGTTCTACATGTTCCTATTTTTCAGGACATTGTCTTGTTTGGAGGCTTCTTTAGTCCTTCACTTGGCTTTCATCTCTTTTTGGAGTAGATTTTTTTCCATGAGGTTTCCTCTATTTCTCCACATTATAGAGATATTCTATTTGTACATGGCTACCCAGCTTGTTTGTCGAGACGTGTCATGCATTCTTTTTTAGGGTTTTAGCTACTCCCTAAGTTCATCTTAAGGGGGTGTTAGAGTTATCATGCATTAGCTAATAATTAATTAATTAATCTTTAGTTGATTATTAATCTAATTTATTCTCATGCACTTAAGCGAAACTTATGATTTCTTTATTAGTTGAGCTAATATTAGATCGTTATGTCTCATCTCATGTGATGTTGACACTTGTCATGATCTGATCCCTTTCTCATTTAGGGTTTTTCTCTTATAAGAACTCACCCCTCTTTGTAAATATTTGGAGCTTTCATATCTTTTTGAGAGTCTCTTGCTTCTGTAGCTTTTTCTTGTTGAGGAATATTGCATATATTGTTTGTAAATCTCTTGTGTACAAGGTGTATTTGTTTGTTGTTTGTTCTAGTGGCTCGTGGTTTTGTGCTTGTTTCATAATTCTAATAAGAGTTTAGTTATATAGAAAGTGAGTGGGTTTGAGAGATGTAAACTATCAACTTGAGCATTATAGGTTTATTGTGGCGTCTCTTGAGAGCTATAATCCGGTTAGTCATTGTTGGAAAAGGCTGCAATGTTGTCCCGATTGATTGGATAAAAGCGATACTTGAGGCATCAAGATATTCTTCTTTGTTATTTTATTCATGAAAGAATTATTCTCCATGAATGCTTGAATTATCTTTTACAGGTACTTGCATTTAGGGAATCTAGGATGTCTTTGAAAAGGAGATAGAATCTTTTATGTTGTTTTTATGATTTGCTTGTATGTACTCCATAATAAGAGGTTGGTGTTTATCATGGGTATTACATACTAGATATGGTTAAACTAGAGTGGCATATGAGTTACTCTTAGCTAGGTTATTGATTGAACTAGAGAAGCTTGTGTTTACTCCTAGGATTGTTTATCAAGTATGGGAGGGAGCTTGTGTACTTACTTGTTAAGTGCATGTTTATTCCAAGTATGTAAAATGGTGATAGGTTATCTCTGGGGTGATATATTATCCATTGAAGGAAATACCTATGTGTAGTTTAAGATGGCCTTAAGTCAAATCGACCCTAAGTAATGTAGGTGATAGATGAACTTCATTCAGATTATCATTTGAGAACACTTTGGCCAAAGTAGTGTGATTTCCTTTGGCTCCACTATCAGTTCACTATGATATAGTATTACATGCTAGTTCTAGATTGTGGGATTACAAGTTATAGTTATGTAGGACACAACACTATGCTCAGTTAGTTGTTATTCAGTTACTCTACCAATCTCTTCATCGAAGGGAAGGGCCATCTATCAAATGATAGATGTGCTTGGGACTGAATATAAGTCTATGGTTGGTGAAAAAATGCTTAATTGATGCTTCTCCTCCACAACAAGTGATAGAAGAACCAAGATTTGAAAGGAAGGATCTTGGACCATCTTTAAGCTATTTTTTCCAAAGCTCATTGAGGTATGTATGTAAATGTATGCATTATTGTATTTTTGTAACTTGTGAAATGATTGTAATGTTAATGAATATTTATTGTATTGTTATATGACATCTTTGTTGGTATATTCTCAATGAAAATAATTTTTCTTTTTTATTGCAATGCTTGTTACATAGTTTATTTACTCATAAAGAGTGAAAAATTAAAGGAAATTTTTACTTCATTGATGGTTGGCGTATTTACATGCAATAAATTATGCACAACATTTTTCCATGTTTTTCATTGCTACTTTTTTACGACCTTTGTTGCGAGGTACGCGCTTCTCTACTTTTTCGATATGTCACGTGACTTTTTTGATTCTCATTTCTCACACCCAACAACCATAAATAATCAAAATGCATAGAAAAGAAACACCTTCCGCATTATGCTTATCATTACATGCAATAATAACTCCCTTTCTTTTTGGTGGATTTATATTAAATTATTTTTAATTGTTCATTTAAATATAAAACTATAGCACTTATTTAATAAAATAATAGGTAGATATTTTTTTGCATCTGAGTTTTGATTTGGTCTCCAAAAATGCAACAATCTCACTTGGAATTTGAGTGGGGACTCCACTGTCCTCTCCCACTTGGAGATTGATCCTTAACCTCACCCTACAACTCCCACTTTGGAAATACAGCACCACTGGACCCTAATGTTTTGATTTTATTTTTTTAATCTTGAGACCAACCCGAGCTGAAGGGCTTAAGCTTCTCCTTGATACCTCCTTTGTAAACATATCCACTAGATTTTCATCTATATGAATCTTTTCTAGCTTTACATGTCCATCCTCCAACATTGACCAAATGAAGTGATATCTTAGTTGTATGTGTTTGGTTTTAGAGTGCAAGGGTGAATTCTTTGCAAGATGTATAACACTATGGCTATTCGTAAAAAAGTAATTTTTAGCTTGTTGTTTTCCCAACTCTTCCATGAAAATTTGTAGCCATATCATCTCCTTTGCTGCCTTTGTTGCAACAACATACTTTGCCTCTGTGGTGGATAAAGCAACTACCTTTTGCAATTGAGAAATCCAACTCATTTGCTATCCACCAAGCTGTAAATGCATAACCTCACGGTACTCACTTTGGTATCAATATACCTAGCCAAATCTGAGTCAACATAGCCTTTTAAAATAGTATTAGATCCCCCAAAACATAAACATTTATAGGATGTACCTCTCAAATACCTGAGAATCCATTTTACTGCATTCCAATGCTCCATTATGGGATTACTCATATACCTACTAAAAAATCCTACAACATGTGCAATATATGATCTCATGCATACCATGGTGTACATTAAACTATCTATAGCTAAAGCATATGGTACCTTGGACATTTAATCCTTAGTCAATTTGAAATGACTAGGCAAAGGTGTGTTGATAGCTTTTGCATTCACCACGTAAAATCTCTACAACACCTTTTCAACATAATCAACTTGAGATAAAAACAAGTTTTTTTTTTCCTATCTCTTGTAATCTTCATACCAAATATTTGTTTTGTTACCCCCAAATCCTTTATAGAAAATGAATTTTCTAACTATTGTTTTAACTCCTTATGTGATTCATGTTAGACCCGCTACAAGCATATCATCAACATATAAAATAAAATAATGTAGCTATCATCATCTAACCTCTTAAAATAAACACAATGGTCTGAATTACTCAACTATAGTCATGCTCAACCATAAAACTATCAAATTTAATATACTGTTATTGGGTGCTTGCTTCAAGCCATATAAATTTTTCTTCAATCGCACATTAATTTCTCCTTACCTTTTACCTCAAATCCTTGTGGTTGTTCCATATATATTTCCTCTTCCAAATCACCATGGAGAAAGGGTGGTTTTAACATCTAGTTGTTCCAAATGCAAATATTCAACAACCACAATACTTAAAAAGTATGAATAGAAGTCATTTTAACAACCAGAGAAGAAATTTCATAAAAAACAATGCCTTTTTTGTTTGTGCAAATCCTTTTACAACTAACCTAGCTCTGATACCACTTGTTAGAGATTGAAGGAATATTACTACCAATTAAATACAGATTTAATATGAATACACAACAAATTTTAAAAAATCAAAAATAAAATGAACAATAAGAAGACAACACAAAGATATAACGTGGTTCACCCAAATCCAGGCTACATCCACCAACATAAGGTCCAAAATATATTAATATTCCAATAAATAACCTTTAAAAAGACATGCAAAGACATGCAACGACATCCAACAACTTGCAACAACGTTTTTCCACGTTTTTCACTATTGATTTTTTACATAGCCTTTGTTGCATGTACTTGTAGCTTCTCCTATGTTTTTCCAGCCACTTATTTGTGACTTTCTACTCTCATTTCTCACGCCCAAGAACAATAAATATCCCAAAAAAACATGACAAAAAAACTTCCCACACATGTACTATTACATGCAACCAATAACTCCTTTCTTTTTGGGCTGTTATATTAACTATTTTTAACTGTTCGTTTAATTATAAAACTACAACAATTATTTAATAAAATAATGGTGAATATTTTTTGCGTCCGAGTGTGATTGGTCTCCAAAATACAATAGAAAATTCCTTGCCTCAAACATGCTTCTAGGTGATGATCATTCCAAGATTGCTTTAACTTATTTTGGATCCATCCATAAACCTTCCTTTGAGATTACAAAACTTGAGTAAACCAGCTCTTCTTTCATAAAGACATATTTTTTAAGATTAAAAAACAAATTTTCTTCCCTTAATCTTTTCAAAACAACCCTCACATGTTTTAAATGCTCTTCCTTTTCCTTACTAAAAATCAAGATATCATCTAAATAAACAATCACAAGCTTACCAAGAAATGGCTTGAGCACCTCATTCATCAATCTTATGAATGTACTTGCAGCATTTGTGAGACCAAATGGCATAACAAGCCACTCATATAACCCCTCCTTTGTTTTGAATGTGGTTTTCCATTCATTCCCTTCTCTAATCCTTATTTGGTGGTACCCGCTCTTCAAATAAATTTTGGTGACATACTTTGGTCCACTCAAACAATCCATCAAGTCATCCATACGTGGCAAGGGAAATTTATATTTTATTGTAATATTATTAATGGCTCTAGAATCCATGCACATATGCTATTATCCATCCTTTTTGGGTGCCAAAACCATCAAGGCTGCACATGGGCTTAAGCTTTCTCTTATCAAACCTATTTCCATCAATCCTTGCACTTGTTTGTTTATTTCTTCATTCTCTTTAGGGCTCATTCTATACATTTCCTTGTTTGGTAAGCTTGATTCTGGTATCAAATCCATGCAATGATTCACACTTCTCATTGGTGGCAATCCATCCAAAAGATCCTTCACGAGAACGTCACTATATTCATGCAAGATTTCCTTGATTTCTTCAAGAATATCTTGCTCTTCATTTGCTACCCCAACTTCTTCTGGTTTGGAAACCAAAGAATAACATAGCTCTTCTTCTTTTATTTCCTTTAAAAAAAATTTCCAGTGATCATGCATACCTTAGTATCGTTGTCCACTTCTTTTGTCTTCTCTTTTAGCAGGTTCATGACATACTTTTTCTTGTCCTTCGTGATTGTGTATGTATTTGCTTCACCTTCATGTATTTCTTTTTGGTCATATTGCCATGGCCTACCCAAAAGGATATGGCATGCATCCATTGGAATCACATCACATACAATCTCATCCCTATGATTACCAATCTAAAAATTCACCAAACATTGTTCACTTACCAAAATTTGATGCCCTTTTTGCAACCAAGTGACCCGATATGGATTTGGGTGCTTTGTTCTTTCCAATTTAAACTTCTCCACCATCTCTTGGGATACCAAATTATCTGTGCTTCCACTATCCACAATTATAATTCAACATTTTCCTTGTGATTGAAAAATTTTCTTAAACAAACTTCTTCTTTGTACCGGTTCTTGTTGCTCTTTCTAAAGTTTTAAAAGTACTCTTTTCAACACAAGAGCTTCTCCATCTTTTGGGTCTACCAATTATATTCCCTTTTCATCTTTTGTGGTGTGTGCTATTTCAATCTCTTGTACTTGAGGGCACTCAAATTCCCTATGACCCATTTCTCCACAACTTAAACAAACCCTTGAAAATCCCCTTCCTCTTCCATATTCTCCCCTTCCTCTAGAAGTTTCACCTCTCCCTCTTGTAAAATCTCCTCTTCCTCTTGCATTTGTGCCATAATTTTTTTGGGACCAGCTTGTTTCCTATTCCTTTATGGGCTTCCCTCTTCCACTATTTACTTGTCCTCTACCTCATGGAGGTTTTCCTCTACCAAGGAAAAATTTCTCAACTTTTGGAATTGAAACTGTTGAACTTGCAACTAGAGATTAATAGCACACATGTAGGCTTCAAGAAAATTAATTAAATCTGGTTTCAACATCAAATCTGCAGCTCTAGCAACAATGAAAAGCTATAGGAAATCTACCAAGCAAAACAAGATTCCAACCTACAGGACAGAATGCCTTGCTAAGCACAAAAAAATTCACTCCTACAAGTGAGAATGCCTTCCATTATTACAAATCAGATTTAGAGCCACAAAAATAAGCTACATGCAATATTAAATCAGCCTTAAAATTTCCTCCATTCCTCCTTGGATGCCATGGGTACGCCTCTAACAATCTACATTCATTTCTTCATGTCTTTCTACAATTTCTTCATGTTTAATGCTCTCTTGCCCTAGGCATTGGATTTTTCTCTACAACCACAACCTTCAAGCCATCCTCCACTCCAATTTGGGTGTGGATTTCCTCTTCTTTTCCAATTGTTATTCCTTTCCTACAAGATCTTTAATGTATTTGCTAAAAATTGACTCCATCATCTTGCATTCCACTACCTCAAGCAATTGCACCTGGAAGATTCCAGCACTATTGGCAAACAAATTCAAACTCCTGGGAGTTACAAAGGGTCTGAATTGGAAAATTCATGCTTGGGTGTGGGTTCTCGGCTCCTTGGTAGTTTTAGGAATATTAATAATTTAAAATTTTCAAACTTGCAATTTCAACTCCTATGATCACCTTGCCACAATGACTTCAAAATAAATTTTCGAAAGAGGGAAGATTAAAAATTTACCACATATTTGCAAAAAAACCAAAATTTGGCAACAAAAGCAATAAAGATTTTGGATGTGCAAGATTGCACTACTTCCCAGATGCTCCTGCATCACTCTCCTTATATCTCTATCTCTCCCTCTTCCTCTATATCTCTTTATCTCTTCATCTATATATCTCCCTATCTCTCTATTCCTACCTTGTAATACCCCTCATGTTGTTGATTGGACTTGATACTTTCTATGGTTTTGATTGACACTTTGAGACTTTGATAGTTACCGTTGGTTCGATTGGTTGACTGGATAGTTTAGACTGCTTGATGATTATGTTGCTTTATTTAATGACATGGATATTATGATATGACATTATGGTTACATTTGATTTGGTAATGTTTAATTTGATTTAGTAGTATATTGTGATGCAGTAGACTAGTAATTATTTCATGATGATATGATGTGATCAGTATAGTTTAGCAATGCTACTTTATACTTGATGCTATAGTTGTTAGTATGGTTTCGATGAGGGGACAGTGTAGCACCACTCATTCACGAGCGCCCTGCTACGTTGTGATTCCTTCTCACGATGTGATGCATTTGATTATATATATGTTCTACACAACCTTGTTTGTATGTAGGAATTGCAGGAACAAAGTTTCAATTCCACCTGTTTTGGCAAGACAGGGCGAGCGTTAAATTATCTCAATGGGCATGATGTTGAAACAAAGATGACAAGGAAGTCACCCCGTCCCAAGTTTGTCAACCCATCATGTGTCTACTGGTATTGTGCATCTTTGACTTTGGTCATTTTTGTATTATATGATAGTTGTCATTTGTGAGTGTACTTGTGTTATTTATTTAATGTTAGTGTTGTTATGCATTGGGTGGATTAATAGTATGATGTAATTCAAATAATTAAATAATTAAAAATAAAATGTTATTAGTAATTATTGGAATAGCTTTATTAAAAGTATTAAATTAAAAGCTATGTAATAAATTAAAGATAAATAAATAAATAATGTAAATAATATTATTTAAAAATTGCCATTTGGATAATTTAATGAAAATAGCAAGTTGAGAATAATTAAGAGAATAAAATAATTAAATGTTTTAAAATGTGTCAACTATGAGTGGAAAATTAGCTAAATAGAAATTAAAATTAAAGATTGTAGTTCGAATGGAAAAAAATCAAGAGAAGAATTAAAAGGACCAATGAATGTTCAGATTTTGTTAAAAAGTTGGTGAGGAAATAGAAAATTTCCTTTTCATTCTAATTTTTAGGTTTTCGAAAATAGAAGAGGATATCTTTTTATTTAATAGAAAAAAGGAGGTATGCACGGGAAATTTTACAAAAGCTGCAAATATATATATATATATATATATATATATATTTAGTTCTGTAAAAAGTTCCATCCTCTCTCTTTGTCTCTGAAAAAAATCCATTTTAAATAGAAAAATAGTTTACATAAATTAGCTTGAAGGAATTTTGTGAAGCAATGTTGTAGAAGGAAAGAGTGAATTTTGAGGAGCCGCGTGGGAATCAAAGGAAGACTTCATCAAATCCTCTAGTGCAAGCGCAGGACTCAGGTTTCCATTCTATTTTTCTTTCAGAATCAGTAAAAATAAATATGTTAATTGGTAAAAGAAATTCAATTGGGGTTCAATATAAAATTGCTCTCATCAATCTATTTATTTTTTCCTAATAAAAAGGAAAGTATCAATCAATTAGATTATCTATATTCTTGTGTTTTGTTTTGAGAAAATTTTGTTTCCTCTTTGGAACTTATATATATATATATATATATATATATGAACATCAAGATTCCTCTGTCAATAAAATATACAAATATATGTATATGTATATCCACTTGTATATATCCATTTGTGGATATACATGTATATATATATATACAAATGGATATATATATACATATATTTATATATTTTATTAACAAAGGAATATTGATGTTCATATATATATATATATATATATATATATATATATATATATATATATATATATATATATATATATATATATATATATATATATATATATATTATTATTATTATTATTATTATTATTATTATTATGTATATAATATATATATACATATATATACATATTAATTTATTTCTGAATCGAAAATTTGATAGGCCGGGATTTATTTCTACCGGCAGGAATTTGTTTTAAAGAAAAAAATTATATAAATAAACTTGGGGAGGGACGGCGTTGGTCGTACCCCCCCATCTCCTTATGCATATGGGTGGCTACATGGTAGCCAGTAGACGGCTACCCACAGCAGTCTTGATGACTGTTGTGCGTAGCAGTCATCAAGACTGTTGTGCGCAGCCCCATTGACCCCTGCTTTTTGTAGCCTTGTTAAGGCGGAAAGGCTATGAAAATTATTTCTTTTTTTAAATTCATTATATATATATATATCCTGTCCTATCACTGTGTGCAACCCAAAAAATAAATAAATCCAAAATATGGTTATTTTTTCAGTTTTAGAGATATTTTGTAAACAAAAGAAAATAAAAAATGAATATATATATATTTCAATTTTTGTAATTTTAAATTATACATGTGACTGTAATTTATTACTGGAAAAAGGAAAATTATATAATAGAATTATTATCAAAGTTTTATTTCGAATTTTATTTTTGGAGAATGGAATTAAATTCTATTGGTTAGTTGAATAAATGAATTGTTTTGTAATAACAAATGTGTGGAAATTATTATGTTTACTTGTATTTTGGATTCTTGTAAATTTGATTTGGCTTCTTTATTATCGTTGTGTTATTGTTTTGGCTTTAATCGATGTGGGAACCCAGTATGCCTTAGGAACCCACTTAGGGATGTTGTGAACTTTAGTCTTCCAGAGGCTTGAGACAAGTGTTAGTTGATGTTTTATCTTTCATTTGTTCTAATTGTGGCAAGTTGTTTGGCATCATTGTTTTGAAAGGGTTGTACTAGATTTTATTGAGAATTTGGTTATGTGCTTTTGGCGAGATGGGTAATGCCTCGCATGTATTCAGTTGAGATTTAATGTTTTGTTCTATGTTGGTACAACCCTTGGTTTTGATTATGTTTTGGGTCTCTAGGGAGAGTGGCTCTTCGTGGGGGTCGGCGCCTCAAATAGGAGGAAGGGCTAGGATAACCCACACAAGAGTTAGGTTAAAAAGTGAAAAATTAATTAAAGAATTTAGGGGGATGGGTAGTAATAACATTAACAAGATAAGTATGGATATCTCATCCATCTGTTAGGGCTTTTGCAGACTAATGGTGGACTGAGAAGGTCGTGGTTGGCAAGGTCGTTACCTCGTCTTCATGATAGGTTAACGGCTCCGCATGAGTCACCCTATGGGGTCGGCACCTACAAATAGGTGGCCAAGATAACCATAGATGGGGGTCGGCGCCTATTTGCAAGGCAGTGAGGATAACCCATTTAGGACTATGCGATGGCACTCTCCTCTAGTTGCCCTTATTCTTTGTTTTCTTGCTTGCCTCTAGAAGTGGTTTTTGGTTGTTTCCCTTTGGATTTATTGATGATGTGTTTAATGGTCTTGTGTTGTTGTGGTTGGTTTCTTGGATGTTGTTTGTTTATGATCTATGTACTCTCATTGGAGTTTAGTCTTGTTGGCATCCTTGGTCGAGGTCACTTCCTTGTCATCTTTGAGCACGGGGGGTGGGTTTTTCTAAAACCCACGTGGTCGGGTGGAACGTGCTCTGCACCCCATTGGGTTCCCCATCAGTGTTCGTTATGTACAGTATCATCCAGCTAGAGCTTGAACTAGAGTTTTCTTGTAGCCAGATGTTCATAATGTATTTCAAATATTCTTTTGTATTGATGTAGTGTTCCCTCATGTATGGGAGATTACGATGTAAACTTATGTAAATGAACCATGTAATGTACTAAAAGTTGATGTAATGTAAATGCACCTATGTAATCATTATGAGATTGAATATGGTTTTGTAACATGTGATCTGTGATTATATTTATGCATATATATGTATGGATGTCTAGTGGGATTAATCTTGTTCATTATGGTTATCTCTTGCAATGATCTAATGTAATAACTATGATGGATGTAAAAGTTATTTAAGTTATTTAGCTTTATGTTTATCTTTCGTTATGGGTTGGTTTTAAGTGATGTAACCTCGTGTGCCCCAAAGGACTTAGATGTCTGAGAGTGGATCATGCAATGTAATAATGTATAATGGAAATTTATATGATTACTTAATATGTTTACTTTGTATTTAAAGAAAAAAGTGTGCGTAGTAGTTGTCCTTTGGGGTTTGCACAACGGGCGTTACATACCTCCCTCACTTTGTCTAACTTTATCTCTCTATCTACCTCTCTATCTATTTATATACCTTCTTTATCTACATCTATACCCATATCTCTCTATTTGTCTCCCTATCACTCTCTATCTATCTATCTATATATATATATATATATAGAGAGAGAGAGAGAGAGGTGATATATAGAGACAAGTAGAGATAGAAAAATAGAGATGGGGAGAGGGAGAGAAACAAGGAGAGATAGGGAAATATGACAAGAGAAAGAGAAATAGGTAGAGATAGAGAGGGGTATGGAGGGAGGGGAGGTAGAGAGATAGTTCTAGATAGGGGAGAGAGGAGAGGAGGGAGAGAGAGAGAGAGAGAGAGAGAGAGGGGATAGAATGGAGAGATAGTTCAATATATAGAGAGGGAGATAGAGAGAGAGAGAGAGAGAAAAAGATAGAGAGACAAAGATAGAGACATAGACAAAGACAAAGACATGAAGATAGAGAGATAAATATGGTAGAGACAAATACAAAGAGAGATAGAGAGAGGCACGCACACAAAGAGAGAGATAGATATAGAGAGACAAACATATAGATATAGTGAGGGGAGGAGAGGGAAAGAGGGAGAATGAGAGGGAGAGATAGGGATATATGAGAAGAGAAAGATAGAGATAGGTAGAGATAGAGTGGGAGAGATAGAGAGGGAGGGTGGTGAGAGGGAGGGGGAGATATGTCTAGATAGGGAGAGAGACATAGAGGAGAGGGAGATATGGAGAGGGATAGGGATAGGAACATTATCTTTCGTATTATATATTTACGAGTTAATTTTTTTTTTCAAACCATAGTAGAGAACATTTCCCTTATGATAAAATGGTTATTAGATATTTGTGAGGACATATTGATTATTAAATTATTTTTATCATGGGATTGATGATGTGGGTAAGATTCTTGATATACAAGGCTTTGAAAGTTTGGATTAAGCTAGTGATTTGGACAATATGAGGTCTATATGTGCATATTTGTTTTCTTTATTTAGAGGATCTATTAGTTGGTTGAGTAAGAAACAACCTATAATTACATTGTCCACTACAAAATTAGAGTGCATGACTACAAAACATTCCTATAAAGAAATCTTATGGTTATATAGATTCTATTTAGGTATTGGTTTAATCTAAACAAGTTATAATTAGACATGATAGTCACAATATCATTTTTTTAATAAATAACCTAATGTACCATGCTCATACAAAGCATATTGATGTTCAATATCACTTTATTTGTGAGATGGTTGAGGGTGATAGAACCATGGTATGGAAGATTGATACTTTAGTTAATGTTATAAATTATCTCAGTAAGTTGGTGAGCACAAAAAAGTGTCCTTGGTGTCAAGAGGTCATTGGCCTAGAAACTTCTAGAGATTGATCTACTTTTTAGTTTCTCGTTATGTATTACAATGTAACTTTTAAGATATGTGTAGTTATTGGGATAGCTAAAAATTATCGTGGACCCCCTAGGGCTACATGTGGATCCCACTATGAAGGACAAATGAAAAAGGCCTCTATGAGAGGTGTCATATGGTGAGGGTATCGTTCCTCCTATTATGGGATTGATAAGTAGGGTGATGAGGGAGTTAAGTAGGTGAATAGAGTTGAGAAAAGAGTGATAATAACAATTATTTTGGCTAATAGTCTTGTTTAGATTTAGAAGTGCTTTTATTAGATATTGAAGCTATAAAATATAATTATAACCTACAACATACTATTTTAAAATCATTTAAATTGAAGGATAAATATTGCAAGTAAGGATAACTAATTTACACACCTAAATCAATGGAGATTCATTCGAGGAACATTAAGGGATAAATTATATGAGAAAGAATAAAAAAATGTTACGAACTATAGTATGTTGTTGAAGAAGAGGATGTTGAGATTGGAAAGCAAGAATGACAATTTAAAGACCTCCTTGGACAAGGTTATTCAACTAATTAGGTCTATTATCATAAATTTATCTACTAGTATTTATTTGTTACATGATAATTTTTAAAGAGGAAGAGGAATTTTTTGAGGTTGAGTGTCCACGTAAGAGGACAAGGTCCCAACTACTTCAAAAGGAAAATGTTGTAATTGATCTAGATTGTGAGGTTTTAAATGATCACTTGAGATTTATTTTCGAAGAATTAGATGTGGTAAATTGACTAAAGGGCATATCATCTATGTATTTTTGGTGTTAAATAATATTTGTTCTCATATTCTATTGGTCTAATAAAATTTTGTTTCAATGCTATTTGTTCATGACTTGCTATTTTCCACCTCTTGCGGAGTGTTATTTTATTGTTGCTATTCTTTTGGGACTTTACATTATGTTTGGATGCTCATTGTAAAAGGGTTTGGGCCCTTTGAAAAGCCCACCTTTATCAATAATATTATAAATTAGTTTTGTGACAGTAAATTCTGACTATTTAAATCTAACCTTTAATTACATTGATGTGCATGTGACATGCAACATTGGTGTTCTAGAATCTCTAGTTTTAACTTTTCAATAATCTCAAATGATTCTTCATTAGTATTAAAAGTGGAATTTATATATTTTTTATATAATTGAGGAAATCTTCCTCCACATCAACATTTTCAATAATCTCAAATGATTCTTCATTAATATTACCATAATTTTGTTCATACCATTAACACCCTAATTAACATTGTTACAATATTCGTGAATTGAATCATCATAAAAACTTCCAAAATGATGAGAAAGTAAGTGATTTATCATATCATACAACTCTTGTGTATATGATGGACTTGTGATTCATTAACTATGTTACCTTATGGTTGGATTTGTGACCTTAATTATAAAAACATTAACATGATATGACTAGTCTATTTGTTATTGTAAGGTCATAAATTGGCACAATCTCCACCTTATATTTTTGCACTCATTTTGGTGTCAACTCCCTTATTATGTTTTTAAGTCCATTTTTTCCTCTTCTATGCTCATAGAAGGATACTTCAAGTGACCGTAGACATGAATTTATCACAAGTCGTTGTTTGAAGCTTGTAAATATCATTGTGCCTTAGTACTAATTTCTAGGTCACTTGTACCTCTAATATAGGTATCAAATATTGAATTATAAAAGTGGCATTTCTTACCCATTTATGCCCTAAAACTTATTATATTTTCAATGATCATTTACCTAAAAACTTAGTCTAGGTTCATTTATAAGCCCATTTCCCCTCCACTCACTCATATTCAATGCATATTTGAGAAAACTTAGTACCATCATTGTTAGAGGAAAATTGCAAGATCTTCATTAGAGAAACAAGAGACCAAGTACTTGTGAAATGTATTTTTTTATTGTGTAAGTTTTGTTGTTGGAACTTGAGACCAAGTACTTGTGAAATGTGAGTCATTGATAATACACAATTAAAGGGTTCTTGGCAGCCACTTCATATTTACTAGCAATAGTCTAAATGGTCTCGAGGGATCCACCCCTCTTAGATGGTAGAGAGGAAATTAACCATTACATATTGTATAAATTGTGTGACTAGAAACTAGAGACCAAGTACTTACAAAATGTGAGTCATTTCCATGACATCAAACTAGAGTGCTCAGTAAGGCACTTCATGTTCATTGATAATAATACATAGGACCCTAAGGGGCCCACCCATCTTAGATGGAAGATGTGAAATTAACCATTGACTATTGTGTATGTTGTGTAATTGAATTGTGTCCAAGTACTTGTGAAATGTGAGTCCTTTCCAAAACATCAAATCAAGGTTCTTAATAAAGTAATTCATGTTTATTAACAATATTTTAGAGGGCCCCAAGGGACTTGCCCCTCTTAGAAGGTAGACATGGAATTAACCACTACCTATTGTGTAAGTTTTGTCAATGGAATTGAGACAGGTATTTGTGAAATGTGAATCTTTGCCAAAATACCAAACTAGAATATTTGAGAAGATACTTCATATTTATTGACAATCTTCTAGAGGACTCTAAGGAACCTGCCCATATTAGAGGGTAGATGGGGAATTAACCAACACCCATTGTGTAAGTTGTGCGACTAGCATTGGAAGTTGTATGCTTGGAAAATGTGAGGTATTTGGTAAGGTACTTTATGTTCATTGATAATAGTCCATAGGGTCCTAGGTACCCACCCTTCTTAGAGGGAAAATTGTGAATTAACCACCACATATTGTATAAGTTGTGTGACTCAAACTAGAAACCAAATACTTGTGAAATACACGTCCTTTCCAAATACACCTTCATCCAATAATGGTGAACATATAATCCAACAAGACAAGAGGGACTTTTCAGATCATTTATGTGAAAGAAAATTATTCCATATGAATTGTTCAAAAAGACAAATAACCCCTCTTTAACTCATTCTTTATCAAATTCTTTAAGAACAAAAATATTAATAAGACTCGTTTTATCACACTTTATTTTTAACTAGCATTCCCATAAATCCAAATCCAATGAAATAATTATAAACATGATTCTACATAAAAGCTCTCATGTTTGACTTATTTTTTTTAAATAATTTTATATTAGTATTTTTTGAATAGTTAATTTAGGTTGAATGGGACATATTGCAAACAATTATATACATTAGTAAATCACTATCACAAAACTTGATCTATTAATTGAAGAAGACTAGCATGTTAGCCAACGCAGGGATTTGAACCAACATGTTGTTGAATTATGGCACACACAAATTTATATGTTGTACATGTATTTATGACTTGTCTTAATGTCTCTGCAAATTTCTACATGCAACTCCATATGTGTCTTTCTACATGCTGCTTTATTTCTCTATAAATTTCATGATTACGTATGAAGTTGAACAAGTAAGTTACAATCTATTTTTAACGGAGCTTGACGTGATTGGAACGTTTTCTTCTCATTCTTCCTTCATCTAATGATCTAATTAAAAACACAAGGTTAGTCAGTATTTTAACAATTTAAATGATCAAGTGAGAATCATTATATATAGTGATTTCAGTTTAAATCAATGTACTTTAAGTTTTGATTTGTTGTGATTTCGGTTTGAACAATATATTTTAAGTTTTGATTTGTTACGATTTTGATTTAAACAATCTATTTTAAGTTTTGATTTGTTGCAATTTTTATTTAAACAATGTATTTTAAGTTTTGATTTGTTGTGATTTTTGTTTAAACAATGAGTTTTAAGTTTTGATTTTCTTAGGGGATTTATTTGAAATCACACAAGTTTTTTCAATAGGGTCCATCTATTAACGTGATTTCGGAAAAATCATCTAAACAAGTCAAAATTTAGAAAGTGTTGTTTAATAGTTATATAATGTTGTACAATTGTCTAATTCACTTGTTTTATGTTGTTTAACATATGATTTCAATTATAATTTAGAAGGATTCAATACACGAAAGTGACACATATGCATGTGGATCTCTAACAAGAGTTGCACATATGTATGCAATTAAGGGACTCCCTCCGCCTTCCACATTTGCAATATTATTAAAGGTTCAATTGTCAATATAGTCAACAACAACATCGTGTGAAGGTTTATTTCTTACAGCTACTTTTGAAGTAGTTTGTAGTGATTGTCGAGGTGTATCTCCAAAAGAAATGAGTAGTTTTGTTTGTAAGTGCTAAATCAAAAGGAATATCTAAATTCTTAAAATTGCATGCCATGATATACTATTTTTTTTAGCTGATTTGGAAAGGTACTTCATCTAATGATCAAATTATTTAAATGTTTCATGCTAAAATTTGCATTGTCATTTGCTTGTTTATATGTTTTCTAAAATGTTTTGAAGATTATTCATTATTGGCTATGAACATATATACAAGACACAATTGTCAGTAATAAGATCATATTAATGGGAGCTTCCCTTCTCAGAAACAATTGGAGACTTACAACTAGCCCATGTATTTAAATCCCACTGTTGTCAGTATAGAAAAAGTGTTGTTCGAGTTATTGGAGAAGAAGTACTCTACCCACAAGCTCATTGGGCCATATTTCCTTCTCAATTGGTTTATGTTTTCTATCTAATGCCTATGACTTTCTTCAATCTTTTCCTGACCTTCAATCGATAGCTTCAAAAGTGGTTAAGGATATCTTTTTGCAAGAGGATAAATTGCTTAAAGGTGTTCAAGTGTACGAATTTTGGAAAGGTCAAGGGAGAGTTGGTGGCCTTTTCCCTCGACATTTTCTTCTCAATGGAAACATCTATGTCTCTATGCTCGATGCCATCAAAAACACTCTGGAAATGCGTAGCTTTCGCTATCTATAGTCGGCTCTTGAAAGACATAGGGTGGTAATAGGTGGAGATCTTGCAGATGACATTAGGAGGACTAATGCTATCCTCACCTTGCTCAATCATGTTCACCCCAAGCCAATTAATGTGCAACATCCACCTCCTCAAGTACCTCGCTTGGCTCCATTGGTGGTAATTTCAGATTGAGCAAGCTCCTCTTCTCCTCTACAACAACAAGTGATCCCAAATCTTAATATACCTTTGCAACCAAATGACCAGGGCGATGAAGATCAGGAACTTGAAGAAAATCAAGGAGAAAATGACATTGTGGAAATGGAAGAATAAGTGGTGTTTGTTCTGTAAAGGGTCGATGAAGGGAAATTGATGTATACGCATGCAATATATCTAGGATAAGGGTTTTGATGTGTCTAGTTGGTTTTGTCATACAAGGGTTAATATCTACAGACGGTTAAAAATGGAAAATCTAAGGGGAATTTTGTATACTAAATTGTAGTAAGCTATTCTAATATAGTCTGGTTTCCAAGAACCATTGAATATATGTTTTGTAAACTTCTTATTATATATTAATATATACCGGCTACTTGCCTTTTGCCAAAAAATAAATAAATAAATAAGATCATATTTTTTTAAATATGTTTTATAAAAAAAACATTTAAGGAGTTTTGTATCACATGATTGTAAAAGTATTATAAAGATTTAAAACAATAAATATAGGAATTTGAGTTATCTGATGTCGTAATTTTAAATTGTTGTAGTTTTAGCTATCTCATATCATGATTAAAAAAAAAAAAGTAAGAACAAATTATTTAGAGATATAGGTTAAAATGGTTGTAGGGAGAGATATAAAATAATAATAGGGAGAAAAACATCTAACAATGTCACCTTAAAATAATTAGTAATTAAGAATTAATATATTAATCAAAAATTAATATGGAATAACTACATGTCTATATATACTTTACTTTGTGGTGACACAATGATTGTTAAAAATGTATCATTTAGAAATTTAATGTGTATCAAATTAAGGTTAAGTTTTAAATATAAAGAAGTTAATTGTAAAGTAAATAAAATAATTTTATGATAAAATAAAATAAAGATATTAATTTTTTTTAATATGTAGTAAACAAAATAGTATTAGATTTAACTCTAAAGCAAATAAAATAATTTTATAATAAAATAAATTAAAGATATTTGTTTTTAATATGTAGTAAATAAAATAGTATTAGAATTCAACTCAAGGTAAATAAGAAAATTCTATCATAAAGAGATTTTTTTAATATACAATTAATAAAATAATCTTATAATAAAATTAAATTAAAAAATATTTTTCAAAAAGTAAAATAAACTATACATTTTTATTTTATATTAATTAATAAATCTCTTTAAGTAACTCTATCATAAAGTAAAGATATCAAAAAATTTAATATGTAGTCAATAAAATAACTCTATAATAAAATACAATTTAAAAATACATTATTCAAAAAAAATACACTGTGGATGAACCCCCTTAAAAAATAATAATAATAATAATAATAATAATAATAATATATAAATCATTATTTAATAGTTATTTAATATTTTTTCTTAATTTTTTTCTATATTCATTCCCCTTCTTCATACTCTATATTTAAATAACTCTCTTGAAATTTTTATGCATAAATAAATAAATATTATTTAATTAATATATTTCATAATTATAAATTTATATTAAATTATAAATAATTAGACAATTAATATAATAATCACCAAAATATCTAAAAATAAAAAATAAATCAATAAATTACTATTTTTTGCTATTATACTTAGGTTAGTCACTTAGGAGTTATAAAAAGGAGTATCAAAGAATCAAAGTTCAACAATATTTTAATACATTTTTAGTGAAAACCACTCCTAATTCATAACGGAATTAAGGGCTATAAACAACATAGATTAAATGCACATTAAGGAAGATAATGAATACTCTACAAAATATATATTTTTATTTATTTTATTTTTACAATATAATCTAGTACAATCCATATACATCTATTACATTGAAACCCTAGTTACATTTCTTAAAAAAATATTTCAACATTTCACCATTTTCATAATGGTAATAGGTATCTTCACTTGCAAATTATAACATGGTTATCCATAATAGTCTCCACAAACACATAGACCTAAAAACAAAATCAACAAAGCTAAAAAACCAGGCCAATGGGCTCTCCACCCAACCATAGGGTCACATAGCCAAATTCAGGTTCACTCACAACATAATTCAATAGACATAAAACACATAGCTTCTTCTCAACCAAACATCCCATTCACATTGCACATTTACAAGTGTATTTCACATTACAATAATAACCCATCAAAAAATTACAACACAAAGGATGCCTCTTGGAATTCTTAACAAGGGGAGTGGGGACTCAACCACAAATAGGGGAAAAGTTATCTCCCATGTATTTAATATTTGATATTCATAATTTCCATTTCATTGATTTGAACACAACCCTCCATTCACCAAACCCCTTATTCCTCCAACATAATCACATAATGGATACTCTTATCCATGAATAAACAAATAAGGGTACTCATGCCCCAAAATGTAAACCCCCATATGGGAGCCACACCCACTCAAACCCCCCAACACAAGGAGGACCAAACTCTCTCAAGAGAAGGTCTACTCAACCCTCCCAAACAACTACAACACATAACAATCCTTCAAAAAGTTTACACACACTCAAAACCCATCATTATGCCACAAAATATTCACACATTTTCATTTCTCAAGAATACACACAAAATGCAAAAACATTGTAACATCCATATGAACATTTCCTTTCTTGCTCTTCCCTTCTCCAAAATTCCTCTCCAAAATCCAAAATCTTCAAAAAAACTCCCAAAAGCAAGAAAAATGCAAAAAGCCCCCTTTTTTCCCAAATAAAGATAAAAAGAAAGAAAGAAAATCTTCCTTACATAACCACCCCAACCAACTTCCATTTTCATCGCTTTTAAAAGAGGACAAATTAATGGTCCTTAAAAACATAATAAAAAGTGTTTTTAAGGTCTAACCAATCCCTTACACCTATACCCACCTAGCACCTAGCGTCAATTTTATCTTATGAAAACTTAAATTTATACTCATAAAACCATATAAACTTCCAAAATAAAATATCATAACAATTTATAAAAACTAAAGAAATAACATTTACTAATATTTAAACAATATCACAGAACACATTAAATCACATGCACATAATCACAATTTTCACAACACTTAAACACAAAACCATAATTCCTCAGTATGAATTGAGATCGGTAATCATGGAGAAGATAATAGAAGACTGGCTATGCGACCCCTAACATCCATTGCCCATTTACCTGCTCACTCAACTAAAAGTCTTCGTATTCTATAAGAAATAACAATAGCCAAAGTATCTATATTTATTCTTAACACATATCAACCTTCAACTTTTCAATACAATTATCATTTTCAGTAATTAATCACAGAATCACATAAAAATTATAATCATTTTATAATTCATCACAAATAAACCATTACCTCATTATATCATACCTCCACAAACAAATACTTACATATTCACATAAGGTAAATCATCCAATAGATATAAAATAACTATAACTAGTATTAATTAACCAAGTTCTATCACCTAATCCACATCCAATGACAACCAAGATAATTCATATAAGCATAAGAACATAAATCATGTGTAGGCAAACTAAACTATCACCCATAATACTCCTAAAATAAACTATCATCCACAAAACTCCGAAGTAGTCCAACCATATAAACAAAACTCATGCAAGAGTCAACACAGATGGGCTCTCAAAAAGGACCTAATTATTCTAGAGTTAGAGGATGTTGGGATGGGGAAGTCGAAGCTCTCTTCTTTGCCATTTGGTACCCAAGAAAGAACCATCCAAACACTAGGTAACCATAAATTTTGAAGTCTTCATGTATAGCTTTCAAGTTATAGTTATTGCTTACTTACAAACTTTTGAATATTTATCGACATTTGTTTGGTATAAATATTGGGGTGTAAATATCTAAGTCTTCAAAAAGTGGCCCTCTATATTTTGTCTCAACCTTTTATGTTTTTGAATGCAAGTTCCACTAGAATTTGTTTTGTTTGAGGTCTGTATACAAAGAAATGCAACAAATTATAAAAAAAAACCTCAATAACCTTGTTATTGTGCAATACAACATTTACCTTTGCACCCAAAAAAATGGACACATTTGTTAAGGAGACTATACACTTAAATGAGATTGATTTGTATAAAAACTAGACTATATACAATGAAGACACCCCCATCTTTACAAAAGACGAGATTGTTGATTTCAAAAAAGCAGATCTATCTATAGCAAAGGGAAACATTGGATTTTATGGCATTAGTTTAAATGATTTAAACTTTATACAAAGGATTCATTGGGATCTAGTTCCAAAGTGAAGTCATAGCCTTCTAGTATGAGAGTGAAACCATGGTTGATTATAAAGAGCAAGGTCTATTTTTTAACTAGAAAAAGGAATAGAAAAATCGTATGTTATTTTAGCTTGCATGTATATGTAATTTTTTTGTTGATGGTTTTCAATGACAATTATCTTAAATTCATAATATACATCATATTTATTGATTGTACATTGATATATTTGCATTATAATGCAATACTGTACTATTTTTGTATTCAAATCTAATAAAAAACACTTCCCCAACATTTTACAAACTCATTTGCTGCATTTTGCAGATGCGTTTTGCATATAATTTATGTTTTTAAAAAGAAATCATTTTTTTTTAAGTTTTTGAAGTTTTGCCTAGTCAAATTTGGGTCTACCAATATTTTGAACTTTGATTATAGTACTCATAAGATATTTAAATATTTAAATTATAATTTATATCTTTTAAATTTATGCAATGTGTAAAACTGTAAAAATAGAGCCATTGTAGTTGGCATTTAAAATTTACACACAGCATGACATAAAAAAATAGAATTAAAATATTAAAATACCCTACATGTATATTTAAATGCTATAATCATATAATAATCTAATAATAATATTAATTTTTAAAGGTAATTTGCCTTTTATATTTATGTTTTTCTAATAGTTTGAGTTTTGTGAGCCACCCATTATATTTAAATTTTGGTTATGTCAAGAGTAAAGGTTTTCTTTTTGTGCACTCATGTCATTACAACCCTCTTGTTGCCACTGTAGTTACACCTTTAGACATAATAATGAATTTGCAAAATCAATCAACTCAGAAATAAAGATTATAAAGTTCACATCGACTACACCAGAAAGATGTATTACTACATAAGGCAGTCTTGAAAACCCATATATCAAAGGTTTACAATGCATGGATCTATCATCAAATTTGCAATTTATAAAAGATATTCCTGTTCATGAGCAACCTCAAGTCAGATGCAGAAGGAAATGAGTTGTAGCTTATTTTACATACACAAATTTGCACTGATAAAAACCAAGCACTTCTCTGTGACACCGAGTGTCACATTTACCACCCAATAAATACAGTGGTCCATGAGGCAGTATAAAAATATACCCCAAAACTTGAATTCGAAGATCTACCAATGTGCTCAGACATACATCGAAATTACACACTTACAATTCGATACGAACACACTCAGACATGCACAAAATTACACACAACAATAAATGTCAGAGATTTACATTTCTACCATACAATTCTGACATCATGTCAAAACATAACAACATGGTGTATCCTATATTCACGAACCACATCTAAACAATGCAGCATAGAGATTATGAACAAATCTAGCACAACGCCCTCACATCAAGACATAATGCTCACCTTTGATCTCATATAAATATTCTAGGCACTTGAGTGTGTTGACCCTTTGGAATAGAGGAAAAACCAGCTTCCTGACAGAAGAGTCTACCTCATAAGGAAGCCCACGCAAAATTAAGCGACCAGCCCAGGGTTCCTGGCCTTGCATACGGTTGTTGTATGAACATATCCCTATGTAAAGATAAACAACTTATTGGCTGTAAAACTTCATGCAGACTCCATATAAATTGTTTGTCTAGCTTGAACAAGGCAAATCAAATTCGGCTAGACCTGAGAGGCAAGTCGGTCACATGAACTAAACCTCAAGCACTTGTTATGTCGTGTCTGATGATGCACTTGAGGTACTTGCTTGAAATTTTCTGTGGCTGACAACTTTTCCATTGAGTGCATAAACTTACGCAAGTGTTTAATATACTCAGGATAGAGCTCTAAGTTGCAGTGACCACCGCCTTCGATCCACAAAGGTTCATACTTTTCCTTACATAACTCCCATAATCTCTTTCCATGGGACCAATCGACTATCTCATCATTTGTTCCCTGATGAAAGATGCAATGAACCATTTTCAAATGTATGATAAATAAATTTATGATCACATAAATATTTCCCCAAAAAGGAACAATTTTAAACTTTATATGAAATTGGAAAAGACCACTCACCTAGACACTAAAATTTGAACAGTCAATTATCCCTTCAAAGCTCTTACCCATATTGGAAATGCTCTTAAGATTCATTGCTTTAACAAACACTATCATCTTGAGAAAATGTGGATAGAATCTAATTATAGATCCTAGTCCCCAACCAAAGAAATAGGAGTTATCAATAGCCATATTGGCTTATTATACCTGACTTTTTTGTTTTTCCAAAATGGGACGTTTCCATTAGATCAATTAGACAATATAATCTAAATCAAAAGGTGAGTCTTCTGCCAGTAAAATTTGAAAAGAACAAAGTTAACAGTTACTGCTTTAGCATACTATTTCAGCTCAGACTAAAGTACTGAATGCATACCTGGCCAGGTCCTACGTCGGTGATATTTATGCTTGTTTACTGCTATTCCACATTGATGACACGATTGAGCTTTCAACTTTATCAGCTAGCTAAACTTAATCTCAATTATGATGCTTTTTAATCAAATAAGCAAGTCAAAGATTATAATTATAAATGCCTTTCATTATTTGTCATCTAGATATTTGGTATTTTTTACAAAAAGCACAGATTCTAAACTGAATCTATCTTTGTGATTAGCCCTTACCTCACCAATTTTACTTGCATTCCAAGTGCTATAACAAGGCTTTTTATTAAATTCCTGAATAAAGCAAAATAGATTCATCACAATTTTGTGGGATAAGTGCCCTGATGTTTGCTTTTCCAAAGAATTAAGTCTTGAAAATTTATTGTTTCTCAGAAAAGATAACGCCAGGCTTCTTATTATATCTTCAAAGTTTTACATTTCACTATTTCTATCTTCATTCATCCTTGGGATATATTGATTCAGACCTCAAGACTGCTGGAGTGCAATTATTATCAGCTTAAAGGGCCATTCTAATTCATTGGTCTTGGAGAGTTCTTCCCAAACCTGTTGTAAGAGGTATTTCTTGAAAATACTGTGAATTTAAGCATGTTTCTCAACATATTGAAAGTTCACAAACTGCTAGATTTCTTGTGTAGTTTGGAGATCTATGTTTAAACCAGTGTACCCTAGGGATGTGTCCCAAGGCTAACAAGATGACCCCCCTATTTGGGGATATTTTGGGAAACATCCCTGTCCCTGTCCACATCCCCATCCCAAAATTTGGAATGCCCCTCCAATTTGGCAGACATCCACGGGACATCCCCTTTTTAAACTGTTCTTTGGAGTGACCTGCTGTCCCCAACATCCTTCTACATCTCAGGGCGTCAGCCCATCCCTGGTCATCAAAAAATAATAAGCACCAAAAAGAGCCTAGAATTGCATGTCTTTTTTTGGCATTTGCCACTTGTACTTATGATTCTCAGCTCCTTTTTACTATAACCTTTATTGATATAAATTAAATTTAAAAATCAGATTTACGTCATTATAATTATCGAATGGATTATTTGATCGCTTCTTTTCACTTACTTTGAACTAGTTTTTTTTTTTTTTTTAATGAGGGGAATCGGGTGCAGCACGGCCCCCCTATAACCCCCCACCGCCGGTAAACTTTTTACCGTGACCGGCAGTGCTGGCGGGACACACCAACCGGTACCACGGGAGCGCCGGAGAGTCGAACCCATGGTGGGCACCCTGCTACAGGGAACACCTTAACCAACTGGGCTCGGACCGGCGCCCCTACTTTGAACTAGTTTTATTTTTAATTCAAAATATTAATTTTTTAATATCATTTGATTAGCCATCCCCAAAATCCAGGAAAAAATTTACTGCCCTAGAAACACTGGCTTGAACCTATGATTGTGGCCCTTCCTAATATCAAGCATAGTATGTTTTGTAGTTTAAAGGAGCTCTATGGTTGCAAATTTGCACCCTTCCAGCTGAAAAACTAGGATTTGAAGTAGTACAATAGAACTTTGCTAATCTGAAGTTGGCCTGATTACTTATTTCATTGTGAATGGAATGGATGGAGAAGCAAGGCATGGGACCTTTCTCCTTGTTTCTTCCTTTCTCAAGAACCTCGGCCCTCAACAAGTTTAAAATATGAGAATTTTGAGGATTTTCAAAGAAATAAGTCTCATTCAAGTAATAAAGCAAGATAACAAATAACTGTGTTATTGGTATTGCCCTAGAGGCCTCTGTACCCGTAATAGTATAGTTCTACTACTTGTAATAGTTTGTGTATAGCCTATGTTCTTCTATCATCCTAGCTACCCAACTATCATACTAGAAACATGATCAGAAAACAATCCTAGTCCAGGTAAGAAAGGGATAATAAAAAACATAGATTATAAAACTATAAATAAATAAAATCTCCTATGAAGGTGATGAAATTGTAAAGTCTATTAAATTTCCAGGGAAAAATAATGAAGGGTAGTCAAGGGAGAACCTTGTAGCACAATCCATCATATCCCCATTAGAGGCACAACCTTAAGGCTTTCATTTTCTATCAGACAATCTTCGGATATCCTTGAAGAAGAAACAAGGTCATAATAGCAACCCAGTGTCCCCTAACTACTTCAGCAGCCAATCCCCTCTATCTCCTAGCCCAAATGATTCATCCGCTGCTGCAAGGAGGAACAAGGGTAAAGAGCACTCACGGATCATTTCATCAATGGTGTGCACTTTAGATGGGATGGCTACTTGGGAACAATTAACAAAGCCCTGCTACTGGAAAACCATCCAAAATAGGTGCCTCCACGATTCCACCATTGGATAAGAATGATGAAAAGATGGGTGAAGCAAAAGTTGAGAAGGAGATGCTACAAACTTTGGTGGAAGGGTTCAATAAAACTCTTTCTAATGAGGAGGAAAACCCACATCTATGAGTACAAGATACCAGTATCAGCACCATGGCAGGAAAAGGCACTCCAAAGCAACCTTTGAAAGACCCCTATACAAAACAAAAAGGAAAGCAAGAAAAAAGGATGAAGGAAGAAGATGCAAATAAAGAGGAGCAACACAACACAAAGACCATAAAACTGGTGCTCAGACACCTCAACAATTTGATGCATTCAGCAATTTGTGAGCAGAAGCAAAGAAGGCATCCCTTGGTTCATTCTCTCCGAATGCAACATATCATTGAAGCTATGGGATTGAAAATACAACCTGCTCCTCAGTTATCTATAGTATTATCTGAATTCATCAAGCAAGACCTGAAAAACTTATTCATAGAAGAGAAATCTTTAGGAATTGAATATGATCTGCCACTGCGTTTGATGGCTTTCACAACATTACACAATAAACACAAAAGCCCAGCACCAAATTGAAGCAAGTTGAGCCAAAGCTAAATACTAAATGCCCGTTTTTTGACACAAACTAGGGCTCTGTTGAGCATGGCTGCAACAGATTAGGTAATATTTTTGGGGAATAAGCTCAATGAAGAAACAAGAAGGTGCAAAAGCCAAATCAGTCAGGACGGTTGAGAAATCAGCTAGAAGTTGTACTGGAATAAGTGCCCAAAATGCAAAGCAAATTATGAGCAGTATGATGCTCAAGTTGTTGCACTAAGGGCCAAGATAAAGGCACTTCATAATCAAGTCTGGGAAGATTCTACTCAAGTGCTTGCTCAAGAGACTCAAACCTTAGAAGAAAACGAGACATCAAGAGGCAAAGGCAATTACTAAGAAGTTGTTAATAGATCCAGTTAGAAGAGGCCATCGCAAATTGGACCATCATCCAAGCTGGTGTCCCAACAATTGCTCCCCAACTGCGAACACTCTTTGCAATCATACCATCTGCACCTATGAGTGAAGTGCGAAATTTTGATGTTTATGCCAATTTTATGTAGGTAAGTAATTGTAGAAGCCTAATTTTGTGAAATTTATGCACATTGTAGGATATCTTAAGGAATCCAATTCAAAACTAGAAAAGGTGGTTGGATGACTCTTCCTAGATGGTTGAAAATAAACAAGGGTGGCCATCTAAGTCCCACTATAGTGAAAACAGGTATGGTGCTCTAGGTGGAGTAGAAATGGTGAAAACCTGCAAGGGTTCGATGACCAAAATTATCAACTACCAATGTTACTTATAGGTACTTCTGCAGTGATGTTTGATGAAAGTTGCTCGTTTTTGTGGAATAATGTTATTGGTAGATGTTGTCTCAAGACAAAACAATTTTTTAATCCAGGAGAACGTTAAGGAGAATACAGCCTATGTCATAGTGAGAAATGTGATGAGATCAAATGGGTTAAATAAATGAAGGTGTGAATACACATTTGTAGTATTGTATTAGTTAGAACTTAGTTGAGTTAGGAAAATAAACAAGTATAGACAAAACTAGAAGAAAACTGATGATGATTTAAGTATAGGTTGATCTATTGTATGCAGAATGACAAGAAAACAATGGAGTTTCCTTTGTTTGATTCCAGTTTCTCTTGTTGTCATCTGTCTTTGTAAACTTAATTTCCAATGTTAGGTAGATCTAAATATTGGTATAAGTTTTGTTAATGAATGCTGTGTTTTTCTTATCCACATATTAGACGATTTATTTAATTTCATTTCCAGTGTTAGGTATATATAAATAATGGTAGATGTTTTGTTGACAAATGCTCTGTTTTTTTTATTCACATATGCTACAATGGAAGTATTCGCTATGTTTTATTTGGTTACAATGGGGATTCTGTATGATTCTATTTATTGATCAAGTGGGGCTACAACACTTAGTCTGATTTAGTAAAGAAATAAAAAAGAAGCTAACAAGAAGTCATAGACACCAAAACAAACCTGGATTGGAACATTAAACTCCAAATAGCAATTAAATTCCCTTCATGAGAACTGACGAAGGTATCCCATTTGAGCTGGAAGGTAAATCCTTATTGTTTCATTTATAGAGCTTTTGGTGACCAAAAGCCTCTGGATTGGGAAGGTATGATGTGAATTGCATCTAGAAAATAATAAAACACCAGTTGAATGGAGTCATTTGAATTAAAAAATATATTTTAGGCTATCTGGAAAATACTTTTCTTTGCTAGACAGAATGCAAGAATAACATTTCTCAAAAAATAATGAATTGATTATGCTAATGGAATCATTTGAAAGAAAAAAATTATTTTTGGCTATTTGGAAAATGCTTTTCTTTGCTAGAAAGAATGCAAGAATAACCTTTCTCAAAACATGATGAATTGATTATCCTGCAGTATTTTTTTTAGCAAAGGCAAGGATTCTCTCATTCAAGATATAACAAGCATTGGCCACAAAGATTTAGATTATGAGAACCCTGTCAAGAAAATGTATGGGATTTCTCATTCATCAAATTCTCTTCAAAGATGAAATATCAAAACAGCCTTGATGATGAGTAAGTTTGAAGAACCTAACCCTTTGAAAACAAAGATAGATAATATTGTTCTCAAATTAATTCCAAATTCTAAAATCACAAAATAAGAGAGACATTAGTAAAGCTCAATATGGAATCCCTTCGAGCTTCGCTTACTTGCAGTCAGGAAAGATTTAATCAACCTTGTGAATGGGTGCTACTGAACATCTTCCCTCCGCCTAGCTTTCCTCTTTCCCTAAATACTTTCTCATAGAATTTTCATTATATGACTCCATTCTTCAGTTCTTATCAAAGAATACCAAAGTGATGCACAATAGTTTTCAAGATTTAGAAAACAATAATTTATTTACTTTCTCTAATTAAGGCAACTGACAACATAATGATACTGCAATCAACTACTGGCATGAACCAAGAAATGTCCCCAATTCATGATGCACGAGGCCACCATCATTGAAAAGTAACCTAACAATTTGTACTTAAAAGGCTTATGCTGCAATATTTTTCCATAAAGAGCTAATAGCTTAACAATGCACTCAAATTTGACTATGCAATAGATATAAATTTTCTGATGCTGATAGAGCAGAAAAACAGCATAAGGCTAAGAAGTGATACTTAGCAATTAGCATACTGATAGATTCAAATGAATGGCATCATTTTTAATCATACACCACTAGTGATTGGAATCTTGATTGCAAAAATACTTGATACTATATAAAGAAAGTGACTTACATGCATAACAAGTACTGAGCATTTGACGTGTTGAATCTTGTCAATATTCTGCACATACAGAATTATCCCTATTCAAAACTGTTGCACTGATTTGAAATCTAACTAATTTGTTAGTACAAAGGAATTAAATAACATTCTAAACGCATACAACTTACACTTTTGAGTGCAAGGAACTTACTTTGAAGATGTCAAACCAAAATGTCCTTTTGACAGGATAGAGTACACGGATGCCTGATAGAATGGCACTGTGAAGAACAACAGCCCTCAAATTTGGTAAACGGGAGGCCAAATGTAATGTTGGTCCACTTCCAACAGATTGACCGTACAAAATCAAGTCTTCCTGTTTTATTCCGTAGTCTCTCTTCAAACAGTGGTATACTGCTTCTATGTCAGCATATGTATTGAACTCGGTTGCCTGCACATTGTTACAAATGCTAGAAATAAGGTTCCCCTCTATATTAGCATGAAAACATCCAAAATGCATTGACAGCAACAGAAGATTAAGTTGACTTATGTAAAATAAGAATTGTCAATGGCTTGAATTTATTGCTGATATTGACGCTAGGAATGAAGTTGCAAGTATAATGAAATCCCCAACTTAAAGAGAAAGAAAAATTGGTAGTATTGTTCATCCTCCCCCACAATCTTAAGGAGAGGATCCAATTTCTCTGGCCATGATGTGTTTTACAATTACCTTCCCAGAAGAAGCTCCATATCCTGAGTAATCATAACTGTATAAATAAACCACAAAAAAGTGATGAGTAATTACTAATTATCAAACCATTGTTCTATAGCATTGATCACAAAGTTAACTGCATTATAATTACCAACTAGCAGAAATGTCTTACAGTATGAAGAAACAAATACTTTAATAATCGAGTCACTATGGCTGTTAAAAAGCACAATGCTTCAGATGAAAACCAATGTGGCATATTTGCACCTCATAAATAAATTCAAAGAGAAGAAACTAAATAGACCTGCTAATTTTATACTGCTTACACCAAGTGTTGGTAAACTTCTTGAAGTAAATGTCACTTTTGATTTTGTGATTGATATTCAATTTCTTTGTTTTGATGAATGATTCTGATGAGTCCCTCTCCTTGTATCTAATTTTTTATCTTGTAAATAATAAATATCTCATTCTTGCAAATATCTGGATGTACATTTGGTCCCATTCACTGGAGCCCTAACTGATAGGGTGTAAGTTAGATCAGCTGAGGTGTCTCTGTATACCCATTTCTCATACTCTTTGCATGTCCTTGGCCCTATCCAGCCAGCACTCATCTAAATTTCTTAAACCTATGCCAGTGAAGATTTAAGGAAAAGTTTACACTTTTCAGTGGATAATTCCTTCTTATTTTCCCTTATTCACTTTAGATTCATATTAATATAGAATATGGACCTTTACAAAGTGTTTTGCATAACTTACCAAGAAAAAATAATGATAAACGAAATATGGGATGATTTCTGCACATCCTCTGTGACCAACCTGATCTATCAGACCTATAAAACAAATGCTCATGTAAATTGTAAAGCTTTACTTCTACAATCTTTACAAAAGTACATTGGCAATAAAATCACAAAGAACTTTTGATTCTCCTAAGCCAATAGATTCAGCAAAGTGACAATATTATGAAGCTTATAAATCCTTTACTGAATTTAGCAAGAATAGGACAACTTAGCAAAGAAGTTCAATGTGAAGTATCAGATTGAATTGATAGTCCTTCCTTAATATAAAGAATTGGCTAATGGTTTTGGTTGTTTTTTCATTATTCTTGTTCATGGAGCTCACACTGTGTGTTAACTTGATCTAAATTTTGAAATTATCCACTATTCTTCATTAGTAGCATTTTGTCTTGTGAGGCCAAAGTACTAAATGATAGACAATAACTAACAAGAACAAAAACAGGAATACATTAGATTGACCGAAAAAAATAAAAGACAAAATTGAAGGTGGGAAATATTTTTTATTTGTCCATTAAGGAAAGCACTGGCACTATTTTGTCTCTTCAAAATTATTATGTGCTGAGAAAATGACATAGATTGAGAATACTCTCTGCACCCAAGGCAAAATAAGAACATGATGAGGATCTGGAGGCCACTGAGGCCTTGAGCAAGTTGTAGCTTATCTCTGGGTTTGTGTTTTTTGGTGTCTATTCTGTCTCTTGTTGTTCTTGAACTCTGGTTTTAGTGACTGCTTTTGTGCTGATGGTCAATTGTTCTTTGGCTGATGTTTTGTTGTAACTGGGTTTGAGGATCCCTCTAAAACCTCTTAACCCTTAATCAAAAAACAACATAGATTGTGACAAATATGCATAGCCCTCTCAAGGTATCACAAGATTAGTTAGTTCTTGCCAATGTTGGATCCTTTATGTAAGCAAAAGTGGTAGCATTTCTTCATAATTGAGTATTTAGAATCAAAGTATACTAGAACAAAAATTGAAAAACTAAAGGATGACAATAGCAGTTGAAACTTGATATCTTGTTCACAAAAGTTCTTGGCTCATTTTAAACATCTATTTTCAATTTCCTTCCAAGCCATTCCACGGCTCGTCCAATGGCTATCTTAAACCTGGACTGTCCCCTACTCAGTTTCACTATTGAAATAAGATAGCTTTAGCTCCAAATTTTTACAATGCTCATCATCTGTTTATATTCTTAAAATACGAATGTTGAATCCCTTTATGGGAAAATTAGGTTCCTTTTTGAAAGTTGTACTAGTCATCAGAATGGCAAGCAAGGATAGGTATGAAAAAGGCAGAAGTAAGAGGATGGATGAAGCAAAAGCAAGAGCAAAGAAGCTGATTGCAAAAAGGCAACAAGATAGTGAGAATAAGGCATGCAAAGAGAAACCAAAAAGTGGCATAGAAAAAAGATTTGTTAGAGAGATAACAAGAAAACCAAAGGAAGATGCATCCCAAATAAAAGAAATCAGGGCCAGAATGGAAAGAGAAGATCAAATCTCACCCAACAAAAGAGATACGCACCACAAAAAGGCAAGTAGTAGCCCTTTCTCATCTACAAGCTCTTTAGCTCTCTCTTCACGTTGCAAAAGATGATTGACAAATTTGACCTAGAGGATTCAGATTTTATCCTAGAGATAGAATTTTCATCTTCTAATCCTAGGATCTGTATATTATGCGTGTATGACTCTCTATGGAGACAATTTTCAATTTGAATCAAGCATAAATGATAAAGACATGCTTGAGGTAAAATTTTTGGCTAATACTTCTTTTTAGTTATCTTAAAAAATGTGGAAGAAAGAGGACACCTATAAAGGGGAGAATCGGTTCCTAAAAAATGTGATACAGCAGAGAAGGTGGGAAGAGATCTGGTGGGGAAGTCAAAGAATCATCCTCCATTGCTCCTTTCACACTTGCTTCCTTTCTCATTCTTAGTTTTATTTGTGAATGTTGATCATTGTCCTTTGCATGGTACTTTTTGTTGTGGTGTTAGGCCTTTGGTAAGGTTTTTTTTTATTAAAATCTTTTGTCTTTTGTTTTGTGTCTACATAGTACATTCCTTTTTCTTTTTAAAATTGGTCATTTGTGGCAGGGTTTTGGGTTTTTGGGCTGAGTTACTGCCCAGGCGTGTGAGGCTCCATGGTATGGGCTTGCTCTTTTGGTCCATATTAGGTGGTATTGGTTTCATTTATGGCAGAAGCTAGTGATATTGGAGGCAATGGTGGGAAATATTTCAAGAATGTTTTTCTTGCAAGTGAGAAGACCAGAAGTTAGTGGCTGTGTTCTTCATCTAGAATGGAGTGTCCTTACAAACACAGTTGCAAGTGCAAATGCAAAGCCCACAAGGTGAGCAAAAGGTTCTTTCCTTGCAGCCCAATGAGGTGATGAGTGAATTTTTAGAAAAGGATTTTGTTTGTGTTTAACTCCTGAGACTTTGCCTCAAAGAAATTTCTTGATGACTGATTTGCTTTAGTGTGGAGCAAAAAATTAGGGTTTTATGTCTCCTTTTGTTGTATGATACAAAGGGGTTTATTTATTTATTTTTAGAGAATGCTAATATGTAGAAACAGATTTTAACTAAGGATTTTTGGAATGTTCAGTGCTCACTGTTTTAAGGCATTTGCATGGAGCCAATTGCAAATCCTCATGATGTGAATTTTAACTTCTCTCCTAAATGGATTGATGTTTGTCATGTTCCACCTAGTATCTAGTTTTTTCTTCCATAGGTTTTAAAACCTATGGAAGAGGTGATTAAATTAGAAAATAGAAGATCATCCCTACCACATATGAATGCAAGGGTTTTTATTTCTTTGAATCATAATATAGAGCTGTCAGATTTTATTTGTATCCCGCAACATGGATCTGTAAAGCTATGTAAAATTGTGGGTCTGGGGGGGTTAAATGTTTGTTTCTTTTGTAAAATAGATGGTCATTTGAGAAAAGCATGCTCAATGCTTAGGAAGACGATTCTAATACTCCAAAAAAGAGTCTGAAAACCAGCATGGTGAAAAGTTTCTTGATTCAGGCTCTGGAGTTTATAATAATTCTATAGATGTTGATATGTTGCCTCCACATACCAAAAGAGGATTTTCAAGAATATGTGGCTATGTTCCACCAAGTTTCCAGTATGGGGGGGGGCGGCAGGACAGTGGAACGCGTTTCGGGGACACAATTTTCGGGGACGGCAAAGGGGACATATATATATATGGAAATTTCAAATTTCAGATATTCATGAGTAATGATAATCATAACAATGAACATTCATAAAGTTGCAAATGTAATCACTAATCATATTGACATGTACATTATAGAGTCAAACAGTCAATCATCTAGAGCCCTAAATCAGCCAGTTGCCTTGTCATACAAGGTGATCTACATGGTGGAAGGATTATTGCTGTTGTTATAACTTTGTTTCAGTCATATCCAGCAGCCATTCTTGCTGTTCACAAGGTTTCTTGGGTGTGTGATAGCTATACCATCAGCCTTTTCAGTCATTGATCTACTATGAGTGAAATTTCTAATTGTTGCAAGTCTGAATTGTGTTTCCAACTTGTATATCAGTCAATGTAATTGTTCTAGTTATTGCAAAATCAAATAAAATCAGCCTCTACAGGGTTACAAGTTGATTACTTGACACCTTAGGATTTCATAATTGTTGATTACTTACATATGAGAGTCCAATATATTCATTTCCAGCGATATCAATGTTTATACTTGATGTATGTGAGCATAAACTATTCAAATCTGAATGCAATCACTGTCATAGGGTTTCATATTGGCTGTTCATTGCATATCAATTATAAATCAGCAGGTATATTTGTAGTAATTTGAAATCAATAAGTGGGACCTGTTGTGTTTGATACATTTGAAGTTTCATAACAGACCTGCAAATGAAGGAAATACAGTTTCCAAACTAATGTATACTCCTTCAAGGGTGTTTGGGTGAAGTTTGAATGTAGTTGGAGTTGATATTCACAACCTATGTTCAATATTGGCAAACTAGGAGTGAGTTGGTTGTGATTTCTTAGTGATTATCTTGCTTTCCAAACCTGTACAACGCATCTCCAAAGCTTTATCAAACCTATACCAGCATACTATTCATCAATTTAATTTCGGAGCTTTTTTTTAATGCAAAAAGTGGCTGGAAAAAAGGGGACGGCCGGTTGTCCCCAGGGCGGTCGAGGGACGCTTGGGCGTCCCCAAACCGTCCCCCTTGCTGTCCCCGAGACGTCCCCTGCAATCCAAAATGTCCCCGAAAAAAACACATTTTGGGGACTCCTGGGAAATGTCCCCAAGGCGTCCCCTATTCTTGAAACGTCTTTGGTACGGGTACGGGGGCCAAAACCCCAGGGGAAGCATCCCCATGTACCACTGATATGTGGTTATCCTTGCTAGCTCATATGCTTAGCCTTAAATTGATAAATCTCCTAGTGTCTCCAAACAGTCTTCTGGAGTTGTTGAATTAAATGATAATAATAGGGAGTTCTATACCCTCCAGTACCTTTTGTGAATTCTTTTAGCTAATAAGCCTTCCCTACAGAAGAGTGTTGTGGTTAAAATCATTGATATAGGACCTAAGTCTATCAAACAATCTAAAAGGAAAAAGATTCTTAGTAATGCTATTTTTTCTGATCTATCTAAAGAGACGCTATTCTCCTAAAATTGGAATTTTCGCTCATCAAGATTCTTTGAAGAGCCAAGATAATTGGATTATGTACAACCACCAACTAGACTCTCAAAACCAAATGAAAATGCACTAGAGGATCCTCCTACTATGTCAAAATTCTTAACAATGTGATTGAGATATGTCAATGCATTTATGGATACATCATTGTCACTCATCTCAGGTTACACATCCCAAAGTCTATTAGGTTCCATTATGTAGTCTGTGGAGGAATGTGACAAGAGACGAAGATTGAAATGAACATTTACAAAAGATTGAAATGAACATGTACAAAATCCTTTGCTTTACTAGCGGACAACCTATTTCATTTCACAAAATGGATTAATTCATATGTGCTCCAATTCCTCTCACATGCAAAAGAACTCTAAAAATCTGTCAAAAAATTGATAGTACAAGTTACAATGACACAAACAATCAAATAAAAGAATTTATATTGAAATATAATTCATATAATGTGAAATATTACGAAAATAAATTTACATAGACTAATCTAGAAAATTTGCAAAGCTATTATCATGGACCATGAAACATTTTAAACAACTAAATATTAATTTAGGTTCTTAATAAATTAAATTTATATTAATAAATTATATATATATAAAATATTAAATCTCTAAAGTTTAAACAACAGAATATAAATATAAATATAATCATTTTAAATTTATAAATACCTCGAGACTAGTCAGTGGTTGCACACGAGAATAAATTAAAACAACTAGAAAAAATTAAACCACTCAAAAAAATTAAAATGCCTAGAAAAAAATGTACAATCATGCTGAAGCAAAAAAATGAAACAATTATAGTCCTCATCTACTTGCAAATTTATTTATACAAAAAAAAGAGTATTTTTTCAGTTTTCCCTGTTTTTAGGTTCTTTTAATGAATTTAGCAAGATTCAAGGCAGATTTTTGAAAAATCTAAATCCCTAAGTATTCAAGGCAATTGGAAAAATCCTTGTTTTTGGGTTCGGACAGGTATGGTATTTGACTTGTATCTACATCATATCACATCCGTTTTTATACTAGGTACGACAATCCACGTACCTAGTGAGGGGGTGGGCATATCCTACAACTCTAGTAAAAATCGAATCTTCAATCCTTGACAAAAAATTTATGTAGTAAATAGTAAGTTTTATTTTTGTTTTTGTTGCATCAGTATGAATTCCTTTAGCCTAAATGACAATGACAAGGAATTTAGCATGTTGATGGATCTAGAAATTGACACAAGTAGTGAGGGAGGAGAAAGACAACCAAAGAGAACACTCAAAGTGATAGTTCAGTAGGGAGTTCTATGAATTTCAATTGCCATTCCAAGTTCTTGTCAAAGTATCCCAAGGGTCCATTAAATAAGGAGCTCACTTTACAATGATTCACAACAACAATAGATGTAACAAAATAGTTAACTCATGGAGGAGTTGCCCATAGAGATGTCATTTTTCCTAGCTCAATAAAAGGCAGCATTACTAGAGTGAATGCAAACCTAAACATCTCTTGTATAGGGGTTGGGGTATGCCCTAAGCTCTCACATGAAATAAGTGCCAAAATAATCCAAGTGCATCATGGTGACATCTCCAAATCACTTGTTACCTCAACGTTGACATCTTCTACAACTATTGGTAGTCAACATGTGTAACTTCCTATTTTTTAAGCATGCACCGAATGACCTGACTTTCTATCAAGTTGAAAATGTGAACCACTTGCCATCCAAAATTCTCTCAAATGAAGACATATGATGATCTCGTTCCATGTATAGTCATCAAAATCCATAATGAAGTGTGCAAATGCTGAGCTAAACATTACTTACTAAGACGTAGTGACAAGTGGCAATATACTATGATTTGCAATATGTTGCAATGACAAATCCTCAATGGACAATGTGAGAAATATCCAAATGCCATGCTTAAAGAATTTAAATTCTAATGTCCCCCCTTATAAGATGAGAGTGGAGAGTTGTTGCAAAGGCCCCCTAGAAAAGAACATTTATCAACCTATGTATAGAGATGCACAACTCAACACCTTCTCGGGTTTTCATCATGACTCTCCATTAAGCCACCCTTTTGGGTTTTCAACTTACAACTCAAGTGCAAAAATATAATCAACAAGAGGCAATATCCATAGCCTCAAATAATGTGTACTAAATTACAAATCTGGCAGTCTCAACATGCTCATCATCAATATCCCAATCAAAATGGAAATCCAAGGTATTGGGCGCATAATTATCCTCTATGGGAATTAAGTGCAACTATACAATTCTCTTAGTGGGTTGTTGCTCAATAGTACAAGTATCAACATTATCTACAATGCTAAGCTCATCATCAACTAGATTGACAATAACATCCACATCATGAGTAGACAAGTGTACCAATGCTCAACAGTATTTATGATGCTAAGTTTATCATCAACTAGATTGACAACATCTACATGAAGAGTAGACAAGATATCATTTGGAATGGTGAACTAGACTCTCCTTTAGGATTTTGACAATAGGTGAGCCTTAGTTTTCCATTTGGAATGACCTATCATCCAAAATGCATATGCCCCATTGGTTTTGTAGGCAAATCTCTAACATAAAATTGTTTTGCAGAATGTGTGCATTGAAAAAATGATAGACATAGATGTAGATCAAAACAATTACTAGAGGTGTGTCCTCAACATTCACAATGACAACATGTTTGGACTTGATAGGTTTTAGTGCAAGTTGATTTTGATTGACTTGGCAACTTGTCAATTTCACATGGCTAACCAGTAGGTGAAGACTTAACTTGGATGTTTTTCAAAATACTTCTGGACACAAATTTGATAGGTTTGGAATATTCTAGTATATCAAAATTCACAACACCCATATACCCTAGACCAATATGATGTTTGTTGGGTTTTATTGTCTCCTAGACTCGCACAATCAGTGTAGATCCAACAATAGGACTAACAAGTATTGAATCCATGATGAGTTTTAACTTTTGACAACACACTTTTTGATTCAGACAAAACAATATTCTATGACACAAGAGAGCTCAACACTTCTCTTCAAGGAATGTTTGTCTTTACCAGCCTTTTGAGTTGAACTACTTG
>VDFB02000002.1:38445207-38599958 GCA_007258455.2 Sequoia sempervirens
TTTGCTGATCTCAATTTTAGTTTTTGGAATTGTAGTTTCTGAAATTGTTTGCATTCAAGTTAATTGGTCAAAACATGTGCATGTTTCAAACATAAAATTTGCATTCAAAAGACATCATTTCTAGGTTCTTACATTTTACAATCGGTCAATTATCATATTAGATGTAAAACTTTGCATTAAACTTCATTAAGGATGTGTTTTGGTAACATATGGATGTCCTTAAAATATTTAGTTGATGTTTCAAGTTGTATATTTGGAGATAATCCTAATGTAATAGATAACATTCATGAATCTCCACTTCCTAATGAATGTCCCCGTGAGGTGGACATCTTAGGCCAAGATTAAGATAGAATGCAACAATTCATACAAGACTCCTTACGCAACCTTGAGAATAATAAATCCTTTTATCTATCCATGCAACAACCAACACCTCCTATCATCCCATCACTTGAAATGTTTAACCTTTTGCATCACGAAATTGAAACACAAAGAAATCCTCAACCATCAAAAATGAAATAACTTGTTAACAAGGATAATAGTGACACTCTTCTATCCTATGCTCATTGAGTTACTAAGACACCCATCAACTTAGAAGAGAGTTATGGTGAAGGCTTCAAAATATTAAGAAAACAAGGATGTGACATAACTAATGAACATGAAATCCATCAATGGATAGAACAATAACCATTAGAAGATACCAAAGGACTAGGATATCAAGGATCTCCTCCTCTCGCTACCTCTCCTAATGGGAAAGGTATTCTCTTTCACAAGATTATTTCAAAACCATTAGAAGATACCAAAGGACTAGGATATCAAGGATGTCCTCTCTCTCGCTACTCTCCTAATGGAAAGGTATCTCTTTCACAAGATTATTTCAAAACCCAATTAATGCCTCATGAGCATGATCAAGTAACCTTAGATCCTCCACTTCTGCCTCAACAAGTTTTCCAATCAAGTAAGAAACCTAAGCCCTATAAACTCAAGAAGTTACCATTTTTTCATACCATAATAGAAACTAAACGAAATATGGATCAACTCCATCTAGGATTGATTACATTGCCAACTATTTGAGAGAAAAAAATGGAAAAAGTACAAATATGAATTACTATGTATATCATAGAACTCTTGGGAATCTTACTGATGAATGTAATGCTTTAAAGAAGGTATTGAAAGAGTTTGATCCTCCTACAAGACAATTTGATCATATAATAGACTAAGAATTGTTCACTTTGCTCCTTGCCTTGTGATAGTTGTAGAATCATAGCAGATTCACTATTACATGTATTACATTTAATACAAATCATTTCCCTATTGCAAGGAGAAAATTATCATCACCTATCTTGTCGCATCCTAGTCCTACCTTTTGGGGAGCAAGGAGTTAGATAGCCTTGTCCTAGTATGATGCATGTTGTTGCCCCTTTGGCTAGTCATCCACCTTCTTTATATGATGAACAAGATTGGGATGCATATGAGTTGCTTTAGGTTGGCTCACATGTGTCATACTAGCTTTATGTCTATTCATGTTCTTTGTGTGATTGCATGTGCATAATTTGATCCCTCATATTGTGCTGCTTTGTGTGTATTTATATTTGTGAGCCTACTTTGGATGACCCTTTTCACTCAGTGCAAGGATACAAAGGAAGTGAATTTTTTGTGTCATGCTTCTATTTGTATCTTCATTCTTCTATCTGTCGTAACTATTGTCTTTTTTTTTTTCATTTTTCTTGTGTTTCCTTTTGGGGACGATGTAAAGTGTCAAGACATTTAGGTCTCTTCCATGTTGACCCAAAAGGATTCTCCTTTGTATTTTATCTTTATGTGTCATTCTTCCTTTTTGCTCGTTGTTCCATGAGTTATTTGGGGAATGATGATGATTTCAATCTTGATTATATCACTATAGCAAAGACATACATTGACCCCAAATCCATGGATCCCTTATGTGTCATCTTAGGATTGCACATGGGAGGTAACCTTCTTTTCATGATGTAGCTTTGTTTGGAAACATATGTTTGGCATAGGGCTTTCCAAAAAATCTCTCATGTCTCTTTTATCTATTACCATTTCTCATATTCTACTTTAAAGTAATTTCTCACAACATGGTGTTTAGCAACTTCTTTAAAGTGGGGGGCATTATGCCTCCTGCTTGTTGCTTGCTAGATGACATGACCTTCATTCAAAGTATTGTCTTCTTATTTCACATGATGTGTCTTCATATTGGTTGCATTGGGTTTTATGTCCTTCAAGAGAGTGACCTCTCTTGGCATATGGCATTCCTCTTAGTGGTAATGCTATGGATTGCATTCCCTAAGGTGTGAATCTTTTATCTCTTGACTATTCCTCTCTTGATGGTGATATCGAGTGTGATGCTCCCTAAAGTGATACCTTTCATGAACTAAGTAAAACCCCTTTGACTATCCTAAACAAAACTCTTTGCCACTAAGCATAACATAACTTGATTTGTGATGCCTTTATTTCATGAGTGTCTAGCATAATGCAGCTTGCTAGCCTTGTGATTGTCTTGTGACACCTTATCAAATTTATCAAGGAGTATAACTTTGGTATGGTTATGGGTACACACCTGGTGTATATCGGATTGCACCAGACCATTGTGTGTTTCTAATTTTTCCTTGGGGATCACCTAGTGTATATCAAACTACACCAGCCATTGTGAGTGTATTTTTCATGGCCACCTATCATACACAACTTGCTTGCCTATGGAGATGTGTTTTATTTTCCATGGGATCTTTGATCCCGGGGGCTTGATCATCCTCCTTGATCTTTGTCATCTCATCTTTCTAACAATTGTACAATTAGGCCTCTCTTGACTTATTTGTATACTTTAGTGTGAGTTTGAGCGTGGAATCATACTCTCACTAAAGTGGGGGCTACATGTAGTGTTGAAAAATTTACTCCTTTACATTTTCACACTATGTTTTCATCCCATTAATTAATTAGACTTACTTCAGCTTCTGGTGTAGGTGCACCAAGTTATAGTCCTTGAGTTAGGAAGGTTCAAGTTTGTGTTTTTGTGAGAATGAGTCATTTTAATGTAATAAGGAAATGACAAGGAAATTTTAGTGCTATAGGGGTCATTTTTTTTTCAATTAGGTGATTAGAGAGTTTATAGAGCAATAAAGAGTTAAAAGGTGAAAAGTTGTCAAATTTGTAAGTTGCAAAATTACAACAAATTTGAAAGGAAACGGTTAGTTTTTTGAAAAGTTGTTGTTTGGTGGTTGAAGTCAGTTAAGGGATGGTAGTTGGTGTCTTTTTTGTTTAAGAAGGCCTCATATGTTTGAGTTTGAGGTTGGAGAAACTGATTTTGAAAGAAAATCAATAAAATCATATTGTTTCCTTGCAATTTTTTGTGTTTCTCTAGAATTTCTAAAGTTTCTTGGTACTGTACGGTTTTGTACAAGGTAATCTTGCACTCCAATGGATAGAATTCAGTGGAAAATATGCTTAGCTTCATATTGGACTTGGTTTGAATTAATTTCATTCATTTTAGTGCATTTGAGAGGAAATTTACTAAGGGTCTGTCTGTATACCCTATTTAAGGGTTTTGAGTGCATTTAAAATGGCATATTAAGCCTTCCACCCACTTTATGTATCTATAACTTGGTGGATAGTACTAGTTAGGGTTAATAAACATGTTTTCATCATTTCATGTGCAGGGGAGGGTCTTGATTATGAGTTTTGGTGATGCCCTAGATGGCATTTAGTGTGTTTTTGCATGAAAAGGAGAGGTTAGAGAGGGAAAATATGAAAAATACCTTAGGGAAGTCACTTTTTATTTTCTTTTAAGCTTTTTCAGGGTTATTCAAAGGTGTTTGAGTTACTGGTAAGGTTTGGTGAAGTTTGGAAGTAGCTTTTTCAATAAAACCTAGGGTAGATTGGGGAAAGAGCGGGTTTTGGAGTTTGAGATGTTGTAGGGCCTAACTTGCCCTAAGGATTATGGATTTTGTGGTTTCTAAGTAGGTGAGTGCTTCCAAATTGAGTTTTTGGTTTTGTGAGGCATTCCTAAGGTGGTTTCTTTGGAAATTAGGCCTAATTAGCCTTGAGGACAATGTAGTTTGCATGATTTGTGGAAGTTGTTCCAAAGGAGTCATATATGGGGTTGATGTATGTTGTATAAGGCTTTAATGGGTGCCTAGAATGATGGTTACTTGTAGAGGTTGTTAAGGAAATTTGAGAGTTAAGTTGGGAAAAGTGGGTCTGCTGACCTACAAGGGTGTCTAGGTGAGAAAGTGGAAAATAAGCCATTTAAGTTTGTGAGTAGAAAGGTGATTTGAAATCCTTTGAATTGATAAAGTGAGGGATTTGTCAACCTAGGTTGCTATTAGTTGGTATCAGAGCAAAGGGAGTAGGTCTCTCAAGGAAGAAGGTTAAAGGTTTGAGTGCAAGGAAAAGGTGTAATTGGAGGAATTAAAATACCTCCTAAAGGAAGCATTGTTGCTAGGAAGATTGATAACCAGGATAGAGAATTAGTGAAGGAAAAAAAAAGTTGAAAGGACATGCTTTGCTATGGTGGAACTGTGTGCAAGAAGAAAGGCAGAAAAAGGGGAAGGCTAAGATCACTTCTTGGGAGAGAATGAAGGAAAAAATCAAAGGTAAGTTCCTTCCTAATGATTACAATGGGAAATTGCTTAAAAGACTTCAAAATCTTAGGAAAAAGGACTTAGATGTGCAAGCATACACCGAGGAGTTCTATAGGTTAAGTATAAGAACAAAACATGAGGAAGATGAGGAAGAAAGAGTGGCAAGGTATTTGTTAATGGGTGTTTTATCACTTTCTCAACACAGGTAGTACATAGGAGCACTACCTCTCTTGAAAGGAAATCTCCAACAACAAGTTGTTGACAATCACCCCAAGGTCTCTCGGGTGTCAGGTTATGACATGCATGGAATTTCTCAGTTTGGTTCAATGTGATTTTACTGGTAATCACAGGGTAGACTTACGAAGTTAAGCTGGAGGGAAGATGAGTCATAAAATGGAGTTCTTGAGATGGAAAAGTTGGTGTGCAATTGTTGCAGGTTCAAACAATAGTCTTAAACTCCTATTTCAGCTTTGGATTTGGCTTTACAATGTGCAATGAACATTAGCATAGGTTATTTCCAAAAAAAGGAAAATGGGCAGGGAAGAGAGAAGGTTCTTGGATTTGAAACTAGCAGTGAACAATGATCATGGAGGATTCTACTACAAAGGAAAATTGCTTAAGGAAAGTTTCGGCACTATGGGAGACTCTTCTCTCAAAGTCACCCCCGAGCAATCTAATAATGTGACCTATGAAAGCATCATTGACTCTGCAGTAGTCCCTCTCAAAGTTTTGGAATTGTAATTGAGGTTACCTGTCATAAACCTTCAGGTCCTTGCCTGGTTCCTCATCAGAAGCTCGAAACAAGCCTCTACATTGTGTTCGGTTAGCCAACGAATAGACCAAGTATGAGGTCATGTAGAATTGGGAGGTCTTCTTTATAGCCATAAATTGCTCATGGAAGGAATCACTAATTATCCCTACCCAGTAGAATTTGGCTTCTCCATGAAGAATATCTTCAATGAAATACGACATCCACTCCTAGAAGTAGGCCGTAGTTGGAAGGTCCATTACTCTGCTCAACAAGGTTACCAAGTCATGGTAATCTTCATAAAAGTCACTCTAGAAGAGCTCTTAGGGAACCTTTACAGCACTACTCCTCTTCTCTTTCAACTGGTATTGATTTGTAAGCCTTTTGCATTTGAGAGGGTCTTCGTCTCACATCGCCTTGCCATCATCCTTGGTTGGCACTTCCATCTCTCTGAAGGTAGGGATATGAAAAGTCTTTACTATTGACTTGGGAGACATATCTGCCAAAACATTCCCATCTCTGTCTACTATGGTCCGGGTCTCCTCTTGGTACACTTCTCTGCAGGCCATAACAAGCTCAGGGGAAACAAGAGCGGGAGGGAATCCTATAGCTTTGGCCAACCCATTACTTCTGATCAGTCTTGCATTCTCCATTGTAGGGTTGATCCAAACCCTTTGCTTAAATTCATCAATGTCTATATGTCTAATGTTTGTATCTATGATTTCCTTCTAGGTTGTGGTGATCTTAGAGTTAAGGGGTTCCCCCTGGAACTTATACTTCATTTGATCTTTGTTGTCCTTCCTGTGGGGTGCTTTGGCTATCTTTTTTCCTTTGTCCTCTATGGCCGCATTCGAGGGTCCTGCACTTGATTCCATATATCTTGCAAGAAAAAGAGAGGTGAACACATTCAAGCATAAAAAACCATAGGAAAATTAGCTCAAAGTCCTACAGACGGTGTTAGATTGGATAAATCATCATTTAATAGTCCTAACACATCTTTTAGATTATCATTAACATTCCACAGGAAGGATTTTTAGCAGTCCGGGCCCAAGGGATCAGACTTCCCTGGGCTGATGGCCATTTTAAAGCAACTACAGGTGGGATGGAAATCAGGGCATGACGGCTCACCTATCCCGACCCGCCTTAAGATTTGGTCTATCTGTGGGGTCCCCCAAGGAGGCTGCCCCATTTTGGCATGTAGGTCAGAGTCAGTTTGATGATTGGAGGGCATTAGATTTCCTTTTGGACAATTGGGACACGAAGGAAGCTTTGCTATTTGTAGTTTGTCATTTGAGAACAACTCTGGAAATATGACATCCTGAGGGCAGAGTTCTATCAGGTGGGACCCAGGGCTCTGGAGGGTGGTGGCATTACTCGCTTGTTGTTCAGACATTTCGGGTTGGCATAGATGAGAGGATGTTAGGCGATTTCCATCATAAATGGTGGAAATCATGTGGCAGTCCGATGGGAGCTACCCACCTAGCTAGGTCTGAACGAGGATGGAGCCCTCATGTTTACTTCGCTTGTTTGAAAGTTTAGTGACCAAGGTTAGGTCAGGTTCCCAACAGTGGAAGGACAAAGGTGGTTTTCCACTTGAGTAATAGCGAGGACGGGAAAGAGTCCCAAAGATAGAGGTATGCGGGGGATGACCCGCTAAAAGTTAATCACTTGGCAATTCATTTTGTATTCAGGCATCTATGGGGAGAGCAACACTTGAAGGTCAGAATGCTAGAGGTAGTTTTCCTTTTAGTAATGGTAGGGATGGGACAAAGTACTGAAGACAGCGATCCTCCAGGAGGGGTTTGCTTAATGCTCAACCCTTGGCAATTTCACCTTGGCATCCTTGGCGTCTACAGTGGAGTTAGGTTCTGAATGATGGGATTCTGGATGTCAGGGGCTATTGAGGATGGTGGGCTCACCATGATGGCCCATAGAAAGAAGTCTATGAGGTGAGGCCCAATATAGGGTCGACACTTGAGATTTCGCGAGAGTGAGCTCATGGGCGATTGGAAAGGTGAGATCTGGCCATCAGAAGGTAGGGGCTGAAAACCCATTTAGGACAACAGGTTATGAGCGGTGCCCTAGGGATGGATTCCCACAGGGATAGACCTGAGTGGGTCTTTGGACTTCCTTTCAGTCTGAAATTTTGCTAATGCAACAAGGAGATGGGAGCTTCTTGTGATGGCGGGTCTGAAGGGATCATTAGCCATCTTCAAGTTTAACTTCATTTTCAAGTGCTAGTGACGGCGATGGGAATGCCCGTGCCCGTAGAGTGTGAATGCTTTGGCTAAAGAATGGTGTCAGGAAGTCAAGGTTTCACAATCAGATAACGATTGATTTGTGAAGTACGCTAAGATTTTATCATATGGGTTTTGTGTGCTCTAGTCTCCTCTACTTAGTTCATGAGTTTTTGCTTCCAAATTTATCAGTTTTGTAAGAAATCAAGGAAAAACATGAAGCGGGGTGTGGGGTGGTGAACTCGCCTTGAGAATCTGATGAAGGAGGTGAAAGAATAGTAGGAAAATGACTTTGAATCTTCAAGGGAACTTTTCAGGCTTGGAGGCGGTGCTAGAAGGTAGCTCTTTGACTTGTTCTAATCAATAGATAGATGAAAATGACATCTACAGTTTTCCTATTTATAGGAAATGAGGCATTAAATTCTGGCAATAAATTCTCATACAATGGACATTGGGTTGGTGGGTAGCAATTTAAAAAATGATCATGAGAGAATCGAGACCCGACGGTCGGGTGGCAGTCAGATAATAGCCGTTAGGTTGTTCAATGATAAACAGACGACGTAGGAGGGTCTTAATCCTGGCGCGTGGAAATATTTCAGAGGACGACTGTTGGGAATGGCCGTGAGGTGAGGGAAACCTATGAGAGGCAGCCCGACAGAGTAGACTTGATGAGCTTCATGGACGCCAACTTTTGAAAAGCTGAGGCAAACAACCAGTGGGAACCTGCAAAGACATAGACTTTAAAAATTTGAGGGGGAAAAAAGATGGTCAACTTGAGATGACTTCCCTAAAGCTTCACTGACGATTTGAACACCAAACAGGGGGCACACAAAACAAGGCAACAACCAAAAGCAACCCAACAAGGCAAAAGAAAGAGAGGGTCCTCATTCTGAATGGGGCGTGTGTGTTGAAGGCACAACAATATCTTAATGGTCTAAGGTACAATATACAAGATGAAATTAGTTTGATGACACCAAAGATAGTGGAAGAATGTTTTCAAATGGCTATAAGGGCTGAAGAGAAAATGAAGAGAAGACAAGAGAAGGCAACAAGAGGAAGAGGCAATACTTCTAGGGGTAGAGGTACTTTTTCTACACCAGAATAGTCCAAAGAAGATCCAGAAGATGCTGGTAAAGGAAAATAACAAGTGGATGAATCTAGAGGTGGATGGAGAGGTGGAAGAAAAAACTATAGGGGCAGATATACAGATCAAGGAAGGGATCCTAATGTATTTGCAGGAAAGTGTTACAAGTGAGGTGAATTTGGTCATCCATTCTTCAAGTGTCCTAATAAGTTTGGTGTTGCTACAAGTGGGAGTGACAGAAGAGGTGAAAAAAGGGTCCAAATTATGCAAGAGGATGAAGAGGAAAGTGTCAATTCATCAAGTCATAATTAGGTTCCTAAAGTTGGTGAGATTTTGATGCTGCAAAGACAACCCTTGAAGGCCTCCAAGGAGAAAGAACCATTGCAAAGGAGAAGTCTTTTCAAGACCACTTGCAAGAGAAAAGGTAAAGTATGCAAGTTAGTAATAGAACCAGGCTCCATTGATAATATAGTATCAAAGGAAATGGTAGTTAAGTTGAGCTTGGTAAAATATTCTCATCAAACACCCTATAAGGTGTCATTGTTAAATGATGACCAGTCACTCCTAGTCAATGAGCAAGCTTTAGTTGAATTTCAAATTGGAGGATACAAAGACAGTTTACTCTGTGACGTTCTACCAATGCAATGTTGCCATTTGTTGCTTGGAAGGCCATGGAAATTTGATAAATGTGTTGTGTATGATGGATGGGCTAATACATACCATATTATGCATGAAGGGAACTCATTCACTTTGTTTCCATTGCAAGAAGAAGATAAGGAGCAGACAAGGGTAGCAAAGGTAATCATGATGAGTAATAAGGAGTTTGTGAAGGTTGAGGATAGAAAACAAGAAGAGTGTGTACAAGGCGAAGGTGTCAAAATAGTGAATTTGAAATGTGTCTCAGTATTGGAGAAAGAGAAAAATGTTATGATGAAAAAGGCAGGCCAAGAAAAGGCGAAAAATGTTTTGTTTGTAAACACTTCAGGTGGTTTAGAGAAGTGTGATAATATAGTAGTTGGGACAATGCTATGTCCACTTGTTGGAAGAAAGGTTGATGGTCAAGAGTATTCCATTAGTACAGAGGTCAAAAACTCTGCTAAAATAGAAGCATTTGGGTATGAGAACCTGAAAGGAGGTGCAAAGGTAAAGGGTGAAGTGAACAAGGGTACTTGGCCAAAGCATTTGAATAAGTTCAAGTATGTAGGAAGGATGAAGGATAGAGTTCAAGAACCAAAAGGTAAGGATTTTTTTGTAGGTATGACTTTAATTTCATTTGAGAGTAATGGTGGAAGGCATGAGGCAGGTTAGATTGCAGGGATGAGGCAATGACAAGATGGACACACGCTCAACAATGCAAGATATGAAGCAGAAACTGGGTATTTGTTCCCATGGAGGATACTTCCACGTCATGGAGCATTTGTAAGAAAAATTCATGCTATGAAAGAGTTAGGTTTGAGTTAGTTTGGTCCTCATGGGACATGAGTTTTTTTAGTGGGGGTGTATGGTGCAGGTGCACCAAGTTCTAGTCCTTGAGTTAGGAAGGTTCAAGTTTGTGTTTTTGTGAGAATGGGTCATTTTAATGTAATAAGGCCATTCCAATTCCATTTTAGTGCTATAGGGTTCATTTTTGTGTCAATTAGGTGATTAGAGAGTTTATAGAGCAATAAAGAGTTAAAAGGTGAAAAGTTACAAAATTGCAACAAATTTGAAAGGCAATGGTTAGTTTTTTGAGAAGTTGTTGTTTGGTGGTTGAAGTCAGTTGAGGGATGGTATATGGTGTCTTTTTTGTTTAATAATTCCTCATATGTTTGAGTTTGAGGTTGGAGAAACTGAGTCTAAAAGAAAATCAATAAAATCATATTGTTTCCTTGCAATTTTCTGTGTTTTTCTAGAATTTCTAAAGTTTCTTGGTACTATATGGTTTTGTACAGGGTAATCTTGCACTCCAATGGATTGAATTTAGTGGGAAGAAGGCTTAGCTTCATATTGGACTTGGTTTGAAGCAATTTCATTCACTTGTGTGCATTTGAGAGGCAATTTGCTAAGGGTCGGTTTGTATACCTTATTTAAGGGTTTTGAGTGCATTTAAAATGGCATATTAAGCCTTCCCCCCATTGTATGCATCTATAACTCAGTGGATAGGATTATTTAGGGTTAATACACATGTTTGCATCCTTTCATGTGCATGGGAGGTTTGGATTATGAGTTTTGGTGATGCCCTAGATGACATTTAGTGTGTTTTTGCATGAAAAGGAGAGGTTAGAGAGGGAAAATGTGAGAAATACTTGAAGGCAGTCACTTTTTATGTTCTTTTAAGCTTGTGCAGGGTTATTCAAGGGTGTTTGAGTTGGTGGTAAGGTCTGGTGAAGTTTGGAAGTAGCTTTTCAATAAACCCTAGGGTAGATTGGGGAAAGAGAGGGTTTTGGAGTTTGGGGTGTTGTAGGGCCTAACTTTCCCTAAGAACTGTGGATTTTTTGGTTTCTTAGGTAGGTGAGTGCTTCCCAATTGATTTTTGAGTTTTGTGAGGCGTTCCTAAGGTGGTTTCTTTGGAAAGTAGGCCTAATTGGCCTTGAGGATAGCGTAGTTTGCATGATTTGTGGAAGTTGTTCCAAATGAGTCAGATGTGGGGTTGATGTATGTTGTAGAAGGCTTTAATGGGTGCCTATAATTATGGTTACTTGTAGAGGTTGTTAATGAAATTTGAGAGTTAAGTTGGGAAAAATGGGTCTGCTGACCTACAAGGGTGTCTAGGTGAGAAAGTGGAAAATAAGCCAAGATTAAGCTTGTGAGTAGAAAGGTGATTTGAAATCCTTTGAATTGATAAAGTGAGGGGTTTTTCAACCTAGGTTGCTATCAGCTTCTAATTTCCTAAATTATGCATTCCTAAGCCTTATTATTCCCATTTTCTGAAAGGGAAACTTATTTTAAACAAATGCTAATAGTAATTAAATCACCTTGGAAATTGTGTGCTAGATTTAGGTCATAGGATCCATTCACCCAAAGGGCGAATGGGTCGTTCTTATGTACCAAGACCCAATTTTTAATATGTTTTTAGTGGTATTTTAATGCTTCAAATTCAAGTTTCAAATGTTGGCTTATGGAATCTATTTTTTGGGAAATTAGATAAACACCTATAAATACAATTATTTTATCAATTCAAACCTAGAAGCAAGAACATGCATAATCAAGAGTTCACAAGAGAAAATATTATTGTCAGGAGCATTGAATAGAAAATATATCAAACATCTACAACAACAATTAGGATCATATCATCATGTCAATATTCATGTGTGTTCATATTATGTTTTGGAACTAACATTGTGATGTAGGTTTCAAGCATTCAAGTGTCAAATCAAGCAATCATTCAAGCCAATGCAAGCAAGATCCAATCCTTAGAGAGATGTGTTAGAACTCAGTCCTCTAAGGGAAGCCATTAAGGTTTTGGTGAGTTTTGACATAGCATTGTTCATTCATCAAATTCCTTTCATTTGTCATTTTTTCACTGTCAAGATTTAATAACTAAACTAGGGTTTGAGCAAGGAAAATTCTTATTCACCCAAAAAAAACATTTTCCCTCACTTTGTATGTATAGTTGTAGGTGAAGAAGGACTAAAATTGGATCAAAAGAGCAATTTTACAAAGTTGTCATCAAAGTTGTCAAGCCACAAAAACTCACCTATATAATTTATTTCTGACTTTCCAATAGTAGAACTTGGAGGAATCAGGAGCTTAGATCTAGGGTTAGAGGACTATGAAATTATATTTTGAACCCCTATATAGAGACCCATTTTCCTTAGGGCGAATCTGTCTTTGCAAGACACTTAGAACCTGCTTTTGGTGATAGGTACACTTCAGTCTATTTGTCTCAGATCTGCCTAAAAGTTACTATTTTTGTTTGGGTTATCCTTAAACTATGCATTTCAAGTTTTACATCATACAATTGAGTTCAATAAGTATTTTATTTTTATCTCCCAAAAGTGTATTTTAGTCATTTTTGTCATTAGGAAACAATAGATTCTCATCCCCGTAGAGTTGACTCACCTCAAGGTTGAAAGTCAATTCTATCCTTGGGAGATCTCTTTTTCTAATGTAACTAGGAAAAGTGAGGGTTTCCTAGATCATCATTTCATTTTGGTGAACCCTTCTATCCACCCTTTCCATATTTTTCTATGTTTCAAACATATATAAATTTTACCTAATATATTAGCCTATATGTACAAAAGATAGATTAATAACATAAAATACACTATTGCATAAATAATTAATAGATAAATAATGTAGAGAATATTTATAATTGATAAATATTAATTATTAACTAATGGTTGAACTATGAAATATTATCAATAACTAATAGATAAATAGTTATATTATTAATTAAAGTAATTAAATAATAATAGTTTATTATTAAAGAATATTGAAGTTATATGTGTTATTGTATAGAAATGATCAATTATACCTATAGTAATAACAATAGTTATTATTTATTAATTAATAACTATATACTTAATAACATATTTTAATTATTGGTTATTAGTTAAATTTATACTATTATGATGTACTATAAAAAAGATATTAAATAAAAAACTTTTAAATATAGACAAAAACTTTAGATATAAAAAAAGATATAGCTATATAGTATAACATTATAACTAAAGTACTCTCTTATTAGTTATGTGCTAAAATATATGATTATCAAACTAAAAACTTATATCAATAAACATATATAAGAATATTAAATATTTAAAATAATATTAAAGAATACTAAAGTTATATATGTTATTACATATGTATAATTAAGTATGCCTATAGCAATAACTATAGTTGGTGTAAATGAGTCTCATCTTGCCTTGCTGGAGTAAATTTTTCAATACTAATAAATGGCTCACCTATTGGAAAATTCACTCCTACAAGGGATGTGCAACAAGGTGACCCTCTTTCCCCATCTTTATTCATTCTGATGGCTGAGGTTTAAGTAGATCAATAATTGCATCAAGGATCAATCATTGTTGGAAAGGAATTTTTTTCAAGCCCTTTCCCACACCAATCTCCCACTCTCTTTTTGCAATCAGGCCTCCATAGATGAAGCAAAAGAAATCAAATCTATCCTTTTTGATTATTGCTCGGCTTCAGGTCAACATTTTAATGCAGAGAAGTCAAAGATATTCTTCATTAATTTCAACCCCCTAGTCAAAACCAAGCTACTAAAATTTTGGGGTTTCCAATGTGGTTCTTTACCTTGCAAGTATTTATGCATTCAATTTTTTTTGGGTAGAGAAAAGCATGACTTTTGGGACAATTTAATCTCCTCCACTTCTAATCAAATCTTTCTCTGGAGATTGAAATTGATTTCTTTTGCAGGAAAGTTGGTACTATTAAAGGGAGTTCTTCATTACCTTCCTACTTATTTAATGTCAGTTCTAAAAATACCACATGAAAAAGCAATTTCCCTACAAAATTTATTTAGAAAGTTTCTTTGGGCAAAAAATGTAACACAAAAAAAGAAACTCCCATTAGTTGCATGGGAAAATTTTTGTATGTCTAAAGCATCGGGGGGTGTTGACCTAAGGGACCTCTTTTTACAAAACAAGGCTCTTGGTGCCAAATTGGTCTAGCAATTTTATTCCAAACCAAACAAAAAATGGTGTCAAATCATGCTATACAAATACTTGGACTCCATTGACAGAGAAAGGATCTTCACTCAAAGGAATATTTCACCTAGTTCTAAAATATGGAATTTTATTGTTTCATGTAGATTGGTCATCCTTCCTCATCTCTCCTGGTTGGTCAATAATGGTGAGAAAGATCTATTTTTGGATGATGCTTGGAATGGCCATCAACCCCTCAAACTCCTTGGTGATGGGGATCAAATAGAATATGAACTAAAAGATCTATGGGGTGATAAGGTAAAAGACTATTTTATTTTTGATTCAAGGGATCCACTGCACAACATTAAATGGAAGGATTTCAGCTTTCTCCCTATTCCAACATGCTTGAAGGATTCCCTTAATTTAGAGCTTCAAAGAAGACAAATTGTTTTCTTTGAGAAACCAGATAAAATAATAAGGAAAAGAGCTAAGTCTAGAAGTTATACAGTAAAAGAAGGGTACAATTCCCTAGTTGGCTTTGAGGATTCCTCATCTTGGCCTCTTAATCTCTATTGGGGCCTGAATTCCTTTTGAAGGTAGGATCCTTTTCCTGGTTGGCCATCAAAGATAAAATTTTATCGGGTATGATGCTAGACAGATTAGGCATTGTGCCTCTATTCACTTGTGTAATGTGCAGCCAAGCTTTAGAATCTATAGATCACGTCCTCATTAGATTCCATTTTTCTCTTAAATGTTGTTCCTGGCTAATGAGGAGACTTGGTTGGAAATCCCCCTTACAAAAATTGATCCTCCAACACTTCCAAAGTTTCCCAAAATTGCATTTAAACTCTAAATTTTGTTTCTTGTGGGAAATCTCTCCATCCATTCTTATATGGAATATCTATCTTGAGAGAAATAAACATATCTTCAAAAAAGAACAATTGGTTTTGGGGAAAATCATTCAAAAAATTGAAATTTCCATTCCGAAACACCAATGTCAAGCATATATAAAAATTAAAACTTGAATAATGTGTTCTTCTTGGGATTCATTCATATTAAACAATTGGTCTCTCCTCAAAATACCTAAAGCAGGTTCTATTTCTCCCAAGAGCCCTTCAGTGAATAGAGCAATAATCAAATGGCTTCCTCCTCCCAAGGACTTTATTAAACTAAATTTCAATGGAGCGTCCAGGGGTAACCTTGGAAAATCAGGAGCCACTTTAGTTCTTAGGGATTTTTCAAGGAAATTTTGTTGGAACAATATGCTCCATTCTTCCAGATGAATCTAATAATATCGTAGAATTTAATGCACTCAGAATTGGTCTAGAACTGGCAATAAAATTATCTATTCCCCAAATTTTGATTGAAGGGGATTCCATGGTGGTGGTGTCTACAGTTTTGAATGGTCATTCAAACTCATGACATCTTAACTATATTTTATCCTGGTGAAACCCTAAAAAAATTCATGTTCCACTGATCTGAAGATGCATTTTCCTGGGCATCAATTGGGTCTAGTGTGACTAGGGTTTAGGGTTTTATATAAGGTGTTGTTTTACTTTGAATATTTTATCTTATATCTTAACCTTTGGTCTTGTGGTCTATTCCTAGTCATGTTAAAATAACTTGAAGTCATTGAAGTTCATGTTATGACCAACCTCTTATGGTTAGGGTTTCCCGTTACTGACCGATAAATATTTTCATGTGCCAAGGTTCCAGGAACTCTAAATTATTTTATAAGGTTGATTGATTGACCTTGTTTGGCCTTTACATCCTTTGCATAAATGTTTCTTTTTCATCTCATGACCTTACCTTACGTTTTCCTAGGAGATTCCCCTATTTAAAAAACAACTTGCAAGCACATGCAAAACTGTCTCACTTAAATCTACGTTCATTGCTTTTTTGTTCACTCATTGCGGATAGAATTATAACTTTATGTTTCATATAAGTAATGAGCGATATGAGATTCCCTTTGTATTGTGGGTTGTTTCGCTATCGCCAATTGATTTTGTGTCCTAAGTCTTAAATTAGTGATGTGTGATGACTTTTAAGACTCTTCATGATTCTTTTGATTGCTTATTGCGAATAGCTATGCACTTATCTTTTTTAAATTGGCGATGAGAGATGAGCTCCTTTGTTCTAATGTTTCGTCGCTGATTTGAAGTGTTGATATGGGTGATACCTTTTGCACCCTTGATTTTGAAATAGGTACACATGGCCTGATCTTGTTCCATCGCCACCATTCTCCAATCATTGATCTGAACCAAACATTGAGACATGGATTTGTGATGTGCAATGTGAGATAAAGTTTAGTCAAAGGAGGACCTTGATCCAATGTTTGGGATTCTATCACGCTAATGTTCACATCACTAATGGGAATCTAGAAAGAGAAGGCACATCTGCGATGAGTGATGGATTATTAATTCTACTGCTTATCGTGTCATTTTGAGCTATCACGGATGTAGAAGAGGGTCTAAGGAATGCATGGGCAATATGCGATGGTTTCCCAAAGAAAAGGTATACGCGATGTCTAAAGGGGCTACGTGGCAGAATCTTGAGGGCATCACTTAATACAAAAGAGAAAATCGGTGAGATGAAGAGTGAGCCACTAATCTATTTTAAAGCAAGATGATCAAACAGTAAGGATTTAAACTCAAACCTGGCTAAGCATCAGTTTTCTCATGCAAGATTTCTATCAACCATTAATGGTGATATGTTCAATTTCCTAGATTTTAAGAAGGAAGTTGGATTGTTTCTTCACATAATTGAAATCATTCAAGAACTAAGGAGTTTTTTGAGTTCGATGGAATGCAATGAAGAGCTCCAACAAACAGTTATAGAAGGTACTAACAGTAGTTTCCATTTGGGTAAGCAAACAATCAATTTTTTGTGTTAATTGCATTGAATTGAATTGGTCTAGGTTAATAGGAGGTCTAAGAATTCTAAAATCTTAGGGTTCACTAGGTTTACCTTATGTGCATTTTAAAATTGGGTTGGGTGAGAGTTGGTAAGGGTTTTTTTCAGTAATTTATCTCTTAAGAATATATACAGTAGACCCTTATGTGAATTAAAAATTGCAAACCTTAGTCTTGATACATTGTGAAAATGAGTGATCTTGAACCTAGAAAATCTAGTATAAAACCTAAAAGAAAACCCAAGCAGAAGAGGGTAAAGATACCTAGGAATCAAGATGTTTCATCCATGGTTAAGCCGGAAGCACTTGAAACATCTAACCCTACGCCAGATATCCCTATGGCATCCACAAGGTAAAAGGATGTGAAGAGAACTCAAGACATATTCATGGAGGGTGCCTTTGGAGACATAAATGAGGGTAGGTCATGAATTGGCAAGAGAATTATGGGGAGAGTTGTTGTAACAAGCAGATTAATTGACATGGCTAGTGAAATTGGAGAACTAGCCCAACCTCACAGTGGATGTCAGTTGTTTTTGTATGCTTTTAATAGAAGGTATGCTAGGAGGATGACTTGTTACTTATGAGGCCTTAACCTCAAGAAGTTGGTAGTGCCTAATGTGTTTGTTGAAGTGGATGTAATGATGGAATTATCTATGCATTTTAATCCCAAATACAGGAAGATCAAGAGTGAAAATGGCACTCAGATCCTCAAGGTAATGAGGGATAAAATTGTGGAGGTATTTGGGTTGAACCCAAATTATACAGTTGGCATCAAGCATGTGGATTTATATGGTGAGTATGTGCAAAAAAAAATTTCATTCATAAATATATTGCTTGTAAGGAATAGAAAGGATTGCAAGAAAAGATTCGGCCCTAAGGATATAGAGCCCTTTGAGTGTGAAGAATTTGTTGACTATTTCAAGAACACATTATTGTTTGAATCAAGTTTTGGCTCATAGTTTTTATGCTAGGATAGCCACTGACTTGTTGGTGATGGTGACAGACATACAAAGTTCAAATTCAAACATAGGTTTTGATTATGTTACTTATATTGCAAAACAAATGCATAAGGATTTTATTAATCTGAAGAAGGAAACTCTCCCTCTATCTTTTCCACATTATTCTCTATTGATGCATATGCTTCTATTTATGGGACAATAAAAGTGGAAGAAGAAGCTAAGATTAAGATAGAATGATAATGAGGATAATGGTTTTCCTGTCCAAATGTGGACATATATTTGGGACTAGGATTTTCCCCACTCCAACTATTTAATGTTTGGTAATGTCATTAGGATTGGTATTCTGGAGAGTTTGGGTGTGGTACCAATTCATAGGCTTTCAAAGTTAATCAGAGACATCATGCACCCAAATGAAGTGGCAGGAACAACTACAAAGCATAATTGGGCATACTGGTTTCTACATTCAAAATATACTCTAATTAGGGCTTATGGAGCCAAAGTAGCACCACACTACTTGCCCCTATATGTATCTAACCAATTGGAATTTATGGAGTTGATGTGGCAACTCAATTTTATGGACCAATAATTGTTCAAAAACCCTAGGAAGGACATTGTGATAGTGCCCCGATGTTCTTTTGCTTACTTTACAACTACTCCCAAGGAGGCGTATGAGAAATTTGGAATAATGGTAAATAACCTCATGTTACCTATTGATGAGGTTAGAAGTTTTGACCCAGAGGGTTTTGTGCATGCAAAGAGAAGATGCTAGGGTTTATCTAGTTTCTCCCACCATTTCTTATACACAGATGATGTGTTGAGGAACTTGACTAGTGATGGGGCTGTGATATCTAGGAAAAAGGAATGGACAACCATATGTGACATTGGGGAGAGCATTATAAGGAGAAATTTCTTTTATGTGAGCCCCTATGATGTAATACAGAGTCCTCTTGAAAGGGATTTTGCAAAGTTAAAGGATTATTAGAGTGGTGATTTTAAGGAAAAGGTAAAGGAGGTTGCTAAGAGAGCATAAGCTCTCTTAGAGCAACAACCTCAGGCTATGGATATTCCAGAGCAACCTATAGATTTACAAGGAGAATATGTTCAAGTAATCAGAGAGAAGCAAATGGTAGAGCATGTGCCCAGTGATGAGGAAGTGGAGAGGAAATTCCCTCCTAATATTGATGATGCTCTTGATTCAAAGGCTCCCTAGGATAGAATTGTCTAATGGCATTATGATGAAAAGGCCGATGATGATCCAAGGTGTTAGAACTATAAAATTTTGAAAATTTTATAGTTATTTATACACATGAGTTTCCAAATTAGTCCTTACCATTAGCACACAAATTCTCTCTTCATAATATTTTTTCCCATACTTTGTCATGTTGTCCCAAAGAATTCATCTAGCCCTGAATATTTCACTGTATAATTCATATCGGGAAGAGATGGTGAGGGTCTCCCCGATCCATAAAGCATTTTTTACTAATGTGTATCTTTTATAGTGTGTCGGCAAGATTTTGGGAGTGTCATATTGATGTGATTTCATCTACAAACACATATCGACAGGATGTAATTTACTGTCCCAGCAATAGAAAGATCATATTGGAAAGAAAGTCATCATCAGAATAAGTCATAACAAACTCATATATGTGTTACCGACTAGCGCACAAGGAGACATATCGACTAGACTAAAAGTCATCAGAATGAAGTCTTATCGAATGCATCTGGTCTTGCTAACAAAGCATAAAGTGATTCTATCGAATGATTATCAGGATGAAGTCATGTAGTCTTGCTGACCCATATGTCACATCGATAGGATTATGTGGGTAAAGGACTCAGCAGTATGAATTAATTATCGGAGAGACTAATTTCATCAAAGAGAGATATGAGAGTCACACCGAAGTGTTGTTTCTTTGGTGATAAAGTAATTGTATCTCAGCAACTAGAAAAATATCATGGGGTGTATCTCGGTAAGACATAATATAATCTATGGAACATCTCTCTGACTTAAAATGTCATAGCGATATACATGAGATCGAGAGGATAACTATCGGTGGGACTCCAAATGTCAATGAGACTACGGGACATTAGAGAAATATACAGTTTGCAATAGTCGGTAAGACTCAAAGTATTAAGGAGACTACAAGATGTTTTGACAAATGGTTTAATGAACGGTGCTAAAAGCTATCGCCCAAGATTTGAAAATGTCTCGCCAACAACACTATATGATGTGACAGTGTAATTTTTGAAAAAGGATTTACTGCACTCATGTTTCAGCTAACACATTAATGGCACGATGGAGCATAATAAGGATAATTCAATTGGAAGCATTAGTGTTGAATTGATAACGGAAGAATAAAAAAGGAGAATGAAGAATCAGGGAATTTTCTCAGTCCGAAGGTTTTGAGCAAAATACAGTAAGTTCTTGTGTCTTAGTTCTGCTAATTTTAACTTCTATAATTTTGAAGAATGGAGTCCCCTAGCTCAAGAAAATCAAAAAGAAGAAAACATGGTGAAAGCAATCAACCTAAGGGAAAGAAACAAAAAAATAAAATAGAACATGAGGGCACTGAACGAAGATTAAATCAAGACCTCATTGACCAGTTACCTAGCTCTGGACCTAAAGCCAGACAATCTACACAACTTAGGGAAGAAATAGATAAATTGGATGATAAATTTAGACTCATAGGAGATGTTTGGACTCCAATAAGAGGGTATGAATTGTTTAACTTTCACTATCATAGGAGAAATCGTTTTGAACCGGTATGCAACCCACAGAAGCTCAATTTGGGAAAGTTGGTGTGCGCTAGTGTATTTGTAAATACAAAATTGATAAAATTGTTAGCTATTCATTATAACTCAAAAATCAAAGCCATATGTGACCCCTCTGGGAAACCACAAATACACTTCTCATGAGATGCAATAGGGGAGGTTTTCAATTTGGAAGGGGTTTTCAATGAAAAGATCATATGTGAAGAATTGGAAAAGGAGTTCAGGAGAATGGACACAATTTATAAGGGTTGGAGGTTGCCAATTCACAAGATTAGACAAGGTGGCAAACCAAATCCTCTGCAGGATAGTGATGGACCTCCCTTTTGTGTTGACCTATTTGAGCCCTATATGAAGTATACATATTTCTCAGTAGGTCAGGTATTGGGAATTGATGTCCTTGAGTATATGTCAATTGTGCCCATGATAATTTCCGCAGATATCCAATACCACAACTCTAGACCATTTGACTATGCCTCATACATTTTTAAGGGGCTTGATTCTGGATTGACAACAATAAAGGGCGAAGCTTCTATTTTTCATCTCAGACATTATTCATTATTGATGCACATAGTGTTATATTTTGGGTAGGAGTTGTGATTTTGGCCCCAGGAAATGAGAATTTCTCAATTTGACAAGGATGGCATGTCCTTACCTGTTCAATTTTGGATGGCTGTTTGGGACAATAGATTTGCTAATTCTAGTTTTATTCACTTTGAGGAGTATTTTTTGAAGACATTGTACAAATTGTAAAATCATCCATGTGATTATTCTTTATCTGAAGAGATAAAGAGGTTTGTTCAGCCAAAGGATTTCAATGGGCCAATTAGTCATAATTGGGGAGATTGGTATTGCTTGGAGGGTGCCACTATGATTAGGGTTTATGGGTTTGAAGATAACCCCATTCATTTTTCCCAAAACAATCCCAAACAAAATTGCATATTTGGAAATTGTCCGATAGATGGACTACTCCAGTGTTATGAATTTTAGCTCCTTTGGAAAGTAGGCTTTCATGCCTAGTACATTATGCTTTGGTGATTTCACTATGTTAGCCAAGGAAGGATATAATCTAATCCTTGATAAATTATTGCAGTACAATATGAAAAGAGGACCACCCAAAAATAATTTTGACGCAGAAGGGTACATTAATTATGCTAAAATAAGGATAAACTTTGGAGGGTATCAACATGTGCCCTATCAATTTGATGATGTGATCTAGAATTTGGAAGAAGAAGAAGCAAAAATAGTGGTTGAAAGATATAATCAGGGGTTGCAGGATACCGAGTTATTGTCCTCTGGGGAGGAAGTACCTGAGATTAATGTGCTACAAAACCAAGTAAAATGTCCAGACTGAGAACTCAGCATTACACTTGCCCTGCCAGAGAATTGAGTGCTGAAGAGAATGCAGAGGCAAACACAAGGCACGTGGAGTACAGATCGTTTGTATTAGATGATGAATTTGTAAACTCTCCAGAGTTTAAGGAATTTCTGTACAAACATAAGGGAAAAGAAATAAGAGAAAAGGTTGAAAACATCACATCAGGTAATGAAGAGCAATTGTTGAATGATTTAAAGAGGTGTGTGGAAGAGGAGATGGTAGGTATGACCCCTGAAAAGGTGAGGAAAATGGTGGAAAATACCGGTGTCATGATCTTCCCTGGGCTAGATCTCAATTCTACACTAGTCTTTGATATTTTCTTAAAAGACAGTAATGCTACACACAAGCTCAACCAAGAAAAGGTAACAAAAGTCTATGAAGGATCAAAATACAATACAGATGAAGGATCATTAATGATTTGGGCCTTATATCCACCCCATAGGAAATCAGTAGTCATTGATACTGAGAAAGCATTCAGGCATGTCACGAGTTTAAAGGTTGGAGAGGCTAATCATGTGGCTACCCTAGAAATTGGAATTAATGTTGTAAAACTAAACAAAGCCCAAATTCAGATGTTAATTAAGGAGAGGGAAATGTACAAAACAAATAATGAGAGGATGTTGAGAGAAAATGATCACCTAAAAGATTTTTTAGGTGTTACAATGAAGCCAACCAAGCTGCTTACTCATGGTGAAAGCTCTTAGTCAAAAGATCATTGGGAAGGATCAAGTACTTACTCCCAAGGGAAATATGATGCACTTGTAGCAATAATCAAGAAAAGACAGGCCAATTTAACATCTTGGTTGAATAAACTTTGGGGAAAATATTCACATAACCTTGTTGCATTGAAAGAACATGAAAGGATGGATGGAAGGATTCTGGAGAAGTTTCAAGAAATAAACCAAAGAGATATTTCTAATAGTTCAATAATTGAAGCTACAAATCATTTTATGAATAAACACCGAAACTTCTTTGAAGAGTTGCAAGGGGATACAAAGGGATTGATAAATGCTACCAGGAAAGTATTGATTACATTCTTTGATGATAAAGGAGAATTAAAAGAAATGACGAAATGGAAAAGTGAGAGTGAATCAATACTGCATGAAATCTTGAAGATAGCTACTGTGGAAGACACAACATTGGATGAGGCGTGCAAGCAAAATGAGAAAATGGTAGGAATGGAGATCACAATCCAGAATGTAGTTGGAGATGCAGATACACATGAACGTCGGGATTACTTGGATCACCTATCTAAAGTTCATTTATGGCTTAAAAGAGCCTGATTATCTTTTAATCTATTGTATTTAAACATATGACATTTCTGAAAGGACGTGTCCTTTCGAGTATTCGATGTATAAATATCTTTTTTGGTAGCGAAATAGAGGGGAATATAAGATAAGATAAGAGAAAAAAGGATACAGTAGAATATGATGTTTTACAGATATGAGACTATGATGCATGCTTAATACTATGGAGATATCAATGAAAATCATTTAATGTGGTGGCATATTTCTGGTATCAGTTGTTTATTGTGCTCATTGAAAGTATTATTGAAGTTGTCTCCAAGTTGGCATTTTTTGGTTATTTAAATTGATATAACAAGTTTATATTCAGTTTATCAGTGCACATTTGTTGTATCTGTATGGTCGATTCATTGGTTCTTTCAAGTAAAGATTAAATCCTTTTAGTTGATCATACTAATTAGGGAATGTGATTTGGATCATTAAGAAGAACTTGGTAGTCATAACCTTGCATGTTTATACAAGTTATAAACTATATTATATGCTGAACAACTTGAATATTTTCTAGAAAAAGTACTCATTTTAGATTTCTCTTGACTCTGCATACCCAATAAGGCACTAGTCTCTACATTTTCATTATTTTAGTTTCATTTATCATTCACATCTATTAACTGAACATATTAGGTTTTAGTCTCTATATTGCTACACAATTTATACCAAATTACATTCCATTTATCCACTCCCATTTGCCATTGTGGGTAAAGTACTTCAAGACATAAACATAAACCAAGTCTGCCTTATTCATATAGGTATACCCGCCTAGGTCCAACAACACCTAAAGAGAAGAAGGTTTAAAATTATTTAAACCTTGTCTGTTACCCTGAAACGTACCAAGAGATTGGCAACCTCTTGAGGCACTTCGCCTATGTTTTTGAGAGCTAAAAAATTGGCGACTCTGCTGGGGAGTTAACTTAGAATCATGGCCTTAGTATTAGAGTCAGAAATATTGTATAGACTTCGCTGGGAATAAGAAATAACACTCTTTCTCACTTTTAAGAAAGTGTGTGGTGACTCTAAACAAAAACATTGCATCTATTCAACATGAATGGTAGAAGATCCCAATATAAGGGAGGTCCTATTGGAGGTCTTGCTGGAAATAGTAAGTGGACACACAAGGAGGATAAGGTTGATAAGGTTAAAAGGATACATGATGAAATGTGCATAATGAACAAAGACAAAGCATTGAGACCACATTTTGAAACATATGACCGTTATGATACATGGAGAGATAATTCAAGTGCAGAACCTTGTACCCCAAAAGAACAAAGAAATCCTTTTTATAATCCTTAGAAACAATGAGAGTTTGATGCTAAACTCAAAGCAGAAGGACTCATATATCAATAGGAATGTGAACAAAGAATGGATGGTAACCAAAATGAGTTCAATGATCATATAATTCCTCAAGAAAATTATGAATCCTCAACTCATGAAGAAGTAAAAGCATAGTTTGAGTTTCATAAAAAGGAACTAGAGAGATTAAAAGATGAACAAGAGAAATCCCAAATGATACAAGCAATCAAAGACCTCAAATTGCAAAAGGATCAAATTATTGTTCATTTCAAAGTATATACCACCTCATAAGCAGGGTAATAACAATGCAAGGCCTTCTGATCCATCAAAGGCTCCTCACAATCACATAGGAAATCAATACAAATAGCCAAACCATCCACCGCATATTCCCTCACTATATACAAATACACAACCACCTCATGGTCATTATTACATGCCACATCATCATACACAATACAATAATATGATGTACCAGTATCAGTACCCACCTAACCCTCCCCCTCATCAATACACAACAATGATAAAACAATTTGACTTGACATGGTTTCAATTATACCCTTACCCTATGGATGGTAGTTGGAGAAGTCTGGTTCCTAAGTTTATAGGGAGTAGTGCAATTACTGTTGAAGATCATTTAAGGAGTTTTAATGCTTTCATCCAAGATTTAGATGTGCCCTATGAAGATTTACATATGAGGCTATTCATGATGTCGCTTACTGAGGAAGCTAGAGATTGGTTCAATAGCTTACCAACAACCTCTATCAATTTTGTCCAAGAATTTTAGGATCAATTTCTCGAGCAATATGGGAATCTAAGTGCACTAGATGCTGCTCTTCATGAATTAATGCGGATTCAGAAAAATCAGAATGACTTAGTTTATGATTTTAACCTGAGATTTAACAAATTTTAGAATAAGATACCTCCTGGATCAAAGTTTCTAGACTCTGTAGCATTGAGTGTTTATTTGAATGTGTTTGATCCAAAAATAGGGTATGAATTAAGAAATAGGTTCCCAAGAGATTTAGCTGAAGCCCAAAAGATAGCATTAACAATTGAAAACAATAGGAAGGCTGCTAGGATAATCAGTAAGAGAGACAACCCTAGGGTTCCTCAACAAGCCAATAATTACCAATACAACCAAGAGAACACATACATAAGTGAGAGGCCTAGGTTACATGACATGCCCTATGGTACAAACTGGAAGGATGGAAAACCTGTAATAGATAAGCCTAGAAACAAAGAAACTCTTGATCCATTAAGGAAGAAGGGAACATGTATGGTTAATAAAAATTATTTTTGTGAAGTTTGTGATAAGCCACATTCCCCAGATTATTGTGTTGTATCCCAAAGAATGCAAGAAGAGGGAATGTTAGCAGGTAACAATAGAGAAGATCACATAGTATATTTGACTTCAAATACTTTCCATCGTGTTGAGGAGAAATACTCATCTTCAGAAGATGAGGGTTATGAGTATGATGTTTCAAATCAAAGGTACAATGTCCACATGGTTGAACAACAAGTTCTTTCTCTAAAGAAGATTATATAGAACCACACTCTGTTGAGATGCCTACTCAGTGTAGTATGAGGAAACTCACCGAAGAGGAGAAAGAAAGGGTAACCATTGCTACAATTGAAGAAGCAAAGAGCAAGTACTGGTTAAGAAATAGGATAGTGAATGAAAAAGGTGTCCCTAGGGGAATATTTATAAAAGATCAAAAGGTGAGACAAGAAAATTTAAAGAAAACAGAAAATAAACAACATGACCAAAATGAACAGAAGCTTGTTCAAAAGGAGGAAGTTAAAGAATTACACAAGGAAAAGTGAAAGATCGATCAACTGAGTAAAAAAGAAAAGGAAGAGAACAAAGGAGAAACATCAGAACAAAATAAAATGATTAAGGTAGAGGGTTCGTCTTTTGACTTCACTCAGGCTTTATCCTAGGTAAAAATGTCTATTCCACTACTTGAGATGATGAAAATTAAGGAATATAGAGACAGTTCTGTTCAATTGATAACAAATGGAAATGAAAAACATATAAATTCTGAAAATAAGATGGCCACTAAAACAATTAATAAGCAAGATAAAGTAAGTATCCTAGAAGTCTGCCTTAATAATGCATTAATAAATCCCCCACAAGTTGATCCTTTCTTCACTATGTTACTTATAAATAAAAAATTGTTGAGGAATTGCATGGTAGACTCTGGAACTGCCATCAATATTATGCTAGTTGGAGTTACGAAACAACTTGTCATGTGGGTGGATACTAATGGGGGGAAATGCTGTGCGATGGATAATAGACCTGTTCCTGTGGTGGGTATTATGAAAGATGTTGAAGTCAAATTAGCTACTTATCCCCAGGTGGCCTATAATATAGACATAACAGTAATTGATATGCCTCCTCAGTTTGGGATGCTTTTATCAAGACAGTGGAAAAAATCAGTTGGGGGAAATGTTCAATTTGATTTGTCTTATGCAACAATTCCAGTGAATGGTTAGGAAGTTAAGTTGTACACGGAGCCAAGGATGAACCAAGTTGTTGATTGTGTACCTCAAGATCAAATCAATTGTTTTTGTGATGTGGATCTTGGAAATTTTAAAATAGAACCAGCCCAGCCAGAATTAGTCAATGTTGATCCAATCAAAAAACATGTTGCACAAAACTGCAATGGTGTGTGGAAAATGTACTTTGATGGAGCCTCTAGCCAAGAAGGTAATGGAGCAGGGATAGTATTTGTTTCACCTGAAGGAGTTACATTTAAGTATTCATTTTTGCTAGCATTTGAATGTACAAACAATGTGGCAGAATATGAAGCTTTGTTAATAGGTTTGAACATGGCTGTAAAACATAAAATCAAGTTGCTAGATGTTCTTGGGGATTCTGAGTTAGTTGTTTCACAAGTTAAATCAAAATATGTAGCAAAACATAAGAGACTAAAGCAATATAGGAATGTTGTATGGGACACAATTGAGTTATTTTATGCTTTCTCAATTGAGTGGATTGATAGGTCGAAGAACATAATGGTATAATTTTTAGCAAATGTAGTGCTAAAAAGGGATGATATTACATTGGTTGGAGTATCAAAATTGAGTTCAAAACAAGGCCTAATGTGCCTGATAACATATATAGTTGGCAGGTTATTAATGATGATACTGACCTTTTGAAATTTCTTCACTGTATAGATCAATAGGAAGTTCAAGAAATTGATTTCAATGCCTTTGTTGAAGAAGTAGATGGGAAGCATATAGTATTCGGGAAGGATGTCTTACAGCTAAAAAAATAAGCTTCCTAAAGGGTTAGTGGCATTGGAGAGGGTATATGATGGAAGTGATCGGTTCCTCATGAAGCAAACAAAGTCAAGAAGGAGGATATTGAAGAGATTAACTTAGGGACTGAGATGGCACCAAGAAAGATATACATAGGGAAGAAAATAAGCCCAAAAATTTGAAGAATGTTGATAGCATTACTAAGAAAATATAAATATGTGTTTGCATGGTCTTATGAAGACCTTAAAGCATGTAAGGAAGATTTGTTTCAACATGAAATCCCATTGAAGCCAGATGCCATGCCATTTAGACAAAAATAGAGACCCATTAACCCAACATTAGAGCCAAAAATGCAGAAAGAATTGGCAAAGCTCGGAGACGGTGGTATCATCAAACCAATCAGGCACTCAACATGGGTCTCAAACCTGGTTCCTGTGAGGAAGAAAAATGGAGATATCAGACTATGTGTGGATTTCAAAAATCTGAATGTGGCATCCCTTAAGGATAATCACCCTTTGCCTAATATGGAAGCTATACTACATAAGGTGACAAGATGCAAGCTATTATCTATGATGGATGGGTTCTCTGGTTGCAACCAGGTCAAAGTCAAAGAATCTAAGCAATACAAGACAACCTTTACAACTCCATGGGGAACGTACGTTTATGTGAGAATGCCATTCGGTCTCACAAATGCGGGTGCAACCTTTCAAATAGCTATGGACATAGCTTTTGTAGACTTGATTAATGCTATCATGGTGGTGTATCAAGATGACCTTACTGCTTATTCAAAAAGAGCTGAAGATCATGTAGAGCATCTAGAAAAGGTGTTTATTAAAGCTTTAGAATATGGGATTAGCCTTAACCCTAAAAAATGTCATTTTGCAATCACAAAGGGTAAACTATTAGGACATATTGTGTCAAAGGAGGGGATTAGAATAGATCCTGAAAGGGTTGAAGCCATAGATAAAATTCCAATTCCTAAGACCATCGTGGCCATCCAATCATTTTTTGGATAGATTAACTTTGTTAGGAGGTTTGTTTCTAATTTTGCTAAAATTATTAAGCCCATATCAAAACTGTTAAAAAAGAGACAAAAGATAGAATGGACTTCTGAAGCATTGGAAGCTTTCATATCCATCAAAAGGGCTATCAAGGAGGCCCTTGTCCTTAAATCTCCAGATTTTTCAAACCCTTTCAAATATTTTCATTTGCTTCGTTGCATACTATAGCCGCTATCATGTTGCAAAAAAATGAAGAAGGCCATGAATAGCCTATGTCCTTTTTGAGTAAGTCAATGCAGGGATCAGAATTGAAATATGACATAATGGAAAAACAAGCATTTGCATTGGTAAAAGCCATAAAGGCTTTTAGGCCATATCTTGTTGGAGCTAAGGTGATTGCTTATGTCCCTCATGCAGCTATTAAAGATATCTTGACTCAGTCTGAAGTAACAGGAAAGAGATGCAAGTGGATTAATAAAATTCAAGAGTTTGATATGGAAATACAAATCACTAAATTGGTGAGAGGTCAGGGTTTGGCTAGGTTAATGGCAAAAAAAAATATCGAAGAAAATCAGATTTGTAATATAGAAGAGGAAGAGAATGCAATTGCAAGTATTGAGCATACTCCTTGGTATCTAGATATCATGCATTACCTCAAACACATGAAATGTCCAAAAGGATTAAGTGATAGTCAGAAAAGAACTTTAAAGCTACAAGCATCTAAGTATGTGTTCATGGAAGGTGATTTTTTTTGGAAGAACAGGGATGGGATATTGTTGTTGTGTCTGGATGAGTCACAAGCTAAGCATGTCTTAAGAGAAATGCATGAAGGGGTCTATGGAGGCCATTATTCTACAAAGACAACTGCACATAAAATTCTCAGGGCAGGTTATTACTGGCCAAATTTTTTTAATGAATCTTTTTCATACATGAGAAGATGTGCAGCATTCCAAAATTTCTCTGGGAAAATGAAATATCAGGGAGATTTTCCACTTAGACCTATGCAAATTGAAGCCCCTTTTCATTAGTGGGGAATTTATTTTATTGGAGAGATACAAGAGAAATTGAGTGGAGGGCATAAGTGGATACTAGTGGCCACAAATTATTTCACCAAATGGGTAGATTCAGTCCCAACCAAGCAAGCTACAAGTAAAGTTGTAACCAATTTTCTAATGGATAACATCATTACCAGATTCAGTACACCACTTAGAGTGATCACAGATAACAGGATGTGTTTCAAATTTGATGAATTCAAATTTTTTTGCAGCACATATGGTATTACCATTTCTTATGTAGCTCCCTACCATCCGTAAGTTAATGGTCAGGCATAATCCAACAACAAAATTCTTCTTAAAATCATAAGGAGAATGTTGGGTCAGAATAAGAAGGCTTGGATTTGAAAGTTGAAAATGGTTGTGTGGGATGATAGGATCACTGTAAAGAAGGCAATTGGAAAATCCCCATTTGAGTTAGTATATGGAACACAAGCTAGGATGCCTCTACAAAATCTGTTACCAGTTTACAAATTTATCCTTCAAGAAGATATAGATATTCCAGAACCTATGGAGGAGAGATTGGAGTAGCTGGCTGAACTTGATGAGATAAGGATAGTAGCTCAAAACCAAAGCATGAAGTTGCAGGAACAGATGAAGCATTTATTTGATAAAAAGAAAAAGATAGAAAATTTGAAGAGAATGATCTGGTACTGATGTGGAACGTAAGGTGTCAGGAGAAGGGCAAGCATGAGAAATTTGAAGCCTTGTGGCTGGGACCTTTTGTGGTTGTTGGTAAGAAAGGTGAAGATTCATATTATCTGCAAAAAATGACTGGTGAAGAGCAGGAGTTGCATGTACATGGGAAATTCTTGAAGCATTTTTTCTCTTAAACAATACTAAGGATTAAGGGTTGCCAGTGCATGGAAAACTCTTGACAATCCTCTCAGAATTTTCTTTTCCATGCATAGTAGTCTAGGAAATAAAAGGAACAGGAATTGCTAGTACATGGAAAATCCTGAAATTCCTTCTTTTAAAAAATAAGTATTTCCATGTAAAGTAGTATAGGATCATATTCATTTCCATTTCCATTCATTCCATCTTGCCCACTGATCCATCACCTTAAGTTTGGTCTGCTCACCCAGAAATTTGGATCCTTGCAACAATCTCACAATCATTCATCCCTAGATGGAGCCATTGTTAGAACTGTAAAATTTTGAAAATTTTATAGTTATTTATACACATGAGTTTCCAAATTAGTCCTTACCATTAGCACACACATCCTCTCTTCATAATATTTTTTCCCATACTTTGTCATGTGGTCCCACAAAATTCATCTAGCCCTAAATATTTCACTGTATAATTCATATTGGCAAGAGATGGTGAGGGTCTCCCCGATCCATGAAGCATTTTTTACTAATGTGTATCTTTTATAGTCTGTCAGCAAGAGTTTGGGAGTGTCATACCGATGTGATTTCATCTACAGACACATATTAGCAAGATGTAATTCATTGTCTCGGTGACAGAAAGATCATATTGGCAAGAAAGTCATCATTGGAATAAGTCATAACGAACTCATATATGTGTTACCGACTAGTGCACAAGGAGACATATCAGCCAAACTAAAAGTCATCGGAATGAAGTATTATCGAATGCATCGTCTTGTCGACAAAGCATAAAGGGATTCTATCAAATGATTATCGGGATGAAGTCATGTAGTCCTGCCGACCCATATGTCACGCCGATAGGATTATGTGGGTAAATGACTCGGCAATACAAATTAATTATCGGCGAGACTAATTTCATTGGAAAGAGATATGAGAGTCACATCGAAGTGTTGTTTCATTGGTGAGAAAGTAATTGTATCTCAGCGACTAGAAAAATACCACGGGGTGTATCTCGGTAAGACATAATATAATCTATGGAACATCTCCCCGACTTAAAATTTCATAGCGATATACATGAGACCGAGAGGATAGCTAGCGGTGAGACTCCAAATGTTGATGAGACTACGGGACATTAGAGTGATATACAATTTCCAATAGTCGGTAAGACTCAAAGTATCGAGGAGACTATAGGATATTTTGAAAAATGGTTTAATGAACGTTGCTAAAAGCTATTGCCCAAGATTTGAAAATGTCTCGTTGACAACACTATATGATGTGACAGTGTAATTTTTGAAAAAGGACTTACTACACTCGTGTTTCAGCTAACACATTAATGGCGTGACGAAGCATAATAAGGAGAAATCAATTGGAAACATTAGTATTGAATTGATAGCGGAAGAATAAAAAAGGCAAATGAAGAATCATGGCATTTTCTTAGTCTGAAGGTTTCAAGCAAAATATAGTAAGTTCTTGTGTCTTAGTTATGCTAATTTTAACTTCTATAATTTTGAAGAATGGAGTCCCTTAGCTCAGGAAAATAAAAAAGTAGAAAACATGGTGAAAGCAGTCAACATAAGGGAAAGAAACATAAAACTAAAATAGAACATGAGGGCACTGAACGAAGATTAAATCAAGACCTCATTGACCAATTACCTAGCTTTGGACCTAAAGCCAGACGATCTGCACAACTTAGGGTAGAAATAGATAAATTCAATGATAAATGTAGACTCATATGAGATGTTTGGACTCCAATAAGAAGGTATGAATTGTTTAACTTTCACTATCATAGGAGAAATTGTTTTGAACCAGTATGCAACCGATGGAAGCTCAATTTGGGAAAGTTGGTGTGCCCTAATGTATTTGTAAATGCAGAATTGATAAAATTGTTAAATGTTCATTATAACTCAAAACTCAAAGCCATATGTGACCCCTTTAGGAAACCACAAATACTCTTGTCAGGAGACACAATAGGGGAGGTTTTCAACTTGGAAGGGGTTTGCAATAAAAATATCATATGTGAAGAATTGGAAAAGGAGTTCAAGAGAATGGACACAATTTATAAGGGTTGGAGGTTGCCAATTCACAAGATTAGACAAGGTGGCAAACCAATTCCTTTCTAGGATAGTGATGGACCTCCCTTTCATGTTGACCTATTTGAGCCCTATATGAAGTATACATATTTTTCAGTAGGTCAAGTATTGGTAATGGATGTCCCTAATTATATGTCAATTGTGCCCATGATAATTTCCACAGATATCCAATACCATAACTCTAGACCATTTGACTATGCCTCATACATTTTTAAGGGGCTTGATTCTGGATTGACAACAATAAAGGGCAGACCTTCTATTTTTCATCTCAGACATTATTCATTATTGATGCACATAGTGTTATATTTTGGGCAAGAGTTGGGATTGTGGCCCCATGAAATGAGAATTTCTCAATTTGATAAGGATGGCAGTCCTTACCTGTTCAATTGTGGATGGCTGTCTAGGACAATAGATTTGCTAATTCTAGTTTTATTCACTTTGAGGAGTATTTTTGTGAAGACATTGTACAAATTGTAAAATCATCCATGTGATTATTCTTTATCTGAAGAGATAAAGAGGTTTGTTCGGCCAAAGGATTTCAACGGGCCAATTAGTCATAATTGGGGAGATTGGTATTGCTTGGAGGGTGCCACTATGATTAGGGTTTATGGGTTTGAAGATAACCCCATTCATTTTTCCCAAAACAATCCCAAACAGAATTGCATATTTGGAAATTGTCCGATAGATGGACTACTCCAGTGTTATGAATTTTAGCTCCTTTGGAAAGCAGGCTTTCATGCCTAGTACATTATGCTTTGGTGATTTCACTATGTTAGACAAGGAAGGATATAATTTGATCCTTGATAAATTATTACAGTACAATATGAAAAGAGGACCACCTAGAAAGAATTTTGACGTAGAAGGGTACATTAATTCTGCTAAAATAAGGATAAAATTTGGAGGGTATCAGCATGTGCCCTATCAATTTGATGATATGATCCAGAATTTGGAAGAAGAAGCAAAAATAGTGGTTGAAAGATATAATCAGGGGTTGTAGGATACAGAGTTATTGTCATCTGGGGAGGAAGTACTTGAGGATAATGTGCTACAAAACCAACCAAGTAAAATGCCCAGATTGAGAACTTAGCATTACACTTGCCCTGCCAGAGAATTGAGTGCTGAAGAGAATGCAGAGGCAGACACAAGGCACGTGGAGTAAAGATCATTTGTATCAGATGATGAATTTGTGAACTCTCCAGAGTTTAAGGAATTTATGTACAAACAAAAGGGAAAAGAAATAAGAGAAAGGGTTGACAACATCACATTAGGTAATGAATATTAATTGCTGAATGATTTAAAGAGGTGTGTGGAAGAGGAGATGGCAGGTATGACCCCTGAAAAGGGGAGGAAAATGTTGGAAAATGCTGGTGTCATGATCTTCCCTTGGCTAGATCTGAATTTTGTGCTAGTCTTTGATAGTTTCTTAAAAGACAGTAATGCTACACACAAGCTCAGCCTAGAAAAGGTAACAGAAGTGTATGCAGGATCAAAATACATTACAGATTAAGGATCATTAATGATTTGGGCCTTATATACACCCCATAGGAAATCAGTAGTCATTGATACTGAGAAAGAATTCAGGCATGTCATGAGTTTAAAGGTTGGAGAGGTTGATCATGTGGCTACCGCAGAAATTGGAATTAATGTTGCAAAACTAAACAAAGCCCAAATTCAGATGTTAATTAAGGAGAGGGAAATGTACAAAACAAATAATGAGAGGATGTTGAGAAAAAATGATCACCTAAAAGATTTTTTAGGTGTTACAATGAAGCCAACCAAGCTGTTTACTCATGGTGAAAGCTCTCAGTCAAAATATCATTGGGAAGGGTCAAGTGCTTACTCCCAAGGGAAATATGATACACTTGCAATAATCAAGAAAATACAGGCCAGTTTAACATCTTGGTTGAATAAAATCTGGGGAAAATATTCACATAACCTTGCTGCATTGAAAGAACATGAAAGGATGGATGGAAGGATTCTGGAGAAGTTTCAAGAAACAAACCAGAGAGATATTTCTAATAGTGCAACAATTGAAGCTGCAAATCATTTTATGAATAAACACTGAAAATTATTTGAAGAGTTGCAAGGGGATGCAAAGGGATTGATAAATGCTGCCAAGAAAGCATTGATTACATTATTTGATGATAAAGGAGAATTAAAAGAAATGACCAGATGGGAAAGTGAGAGTGAGTCAATACTACATGAAATCCTGAAGATAGCTACTCCAGAAGACACAACATTGGATGAAAAGTGTGAGCAAAATGAGAAAATGGTAAGAATGGAGATCACAATCTGGAACGCAGTTGGAGATGCAAATACACATGAACGCCGGGATTATTTGGATCACCTATCTAAAGTTCATTTATGGCTTACCAGAGCCTGATTATCTTTTAATCTATTGTGTTTAAGCATATGACATTTCTAAAAGGATGTGTCCTTTCGAGTATTCGATGTATAAATATCTATTTTGGTAGCGAAACAAAGGGGAATATAAGATAAGATAATAGAAAAAGGATATCGTAGAATAAAATGTTTTACAGATATGAGACTATGATGCATGCTTAAGATTATGGAGATATCAATGAAAATCATTTAATGTGGTGGCATATTTTTGGTATCAATTGTTTATTGTGTTCATTTAAATTATTATTGAAGTTTTCTCCAAGTTGGTGTTTTCTGGTTATTTAAATTCATATAACAAGTTTATTTTCAGTTTATTGGTGCACATTTTTTGTATCTGTATGGTCGATTCATTGATTCTTTCAAGTAAAGATTAAATCCTTTTAGTTGATCATAGTAATTAGGGAATTTCATTTGGATCATTAAGAAGAGGTAGTCACAACCTTGCATGTTTATACAAGTGATAAACTAGATTATATGCTGAACAACTTGAATATTTTCTAGAAAGAAGTACTCATTTTAGATTTCTCTTGACTCCGCATACCCAATAAGGCAGTAATCTATGCATTTTCATTATTTTAGTTTCATTTATCATTCACATCTATTAATTGAACATATTAGGTTTTAGTCTTGATATTGCTACACAATTTATACCAAATTACATTCCATTTATCCACTCCCATTTTCCATTGTGGGTAAAGTACTTCAGTAAATAAACATAAACCAAGTTTGCCTTATTCATATAGGTATACCCACCTAGGTCCAACAACACCTAAAGAGAAGAAGGTTTAAAACCATTTAAACCTTATTTGTTACCCTAAAACATACCAAGAGATTGGCAACCTCTTGAGGTACTTCGCCTGCATTTTTTAGAGCTAACACAAGGATCAAGGCCTGTGATGAGTTCCTTGTGGATGATGCATTTGTGCAAAATAAGGAATTCAAAGAATTCATGGTTTAGTAGAGAAGCAAAAAAATAAAGGAAATTATTGAACAAGCAAAGGCTAATGTTGATCCTTCTCAACAAGAGGAGGCTGAGAAGGTAGAGGAATAAAAGATTATGGTTGAGATTGTGGCTATTACTCCTATCAAGGCCAAGAATATTGTCAAAAAAAGTGGATTGATGTTACTACTAGGGTGCACCCTCACCTCAATTATTGCACTTGATACAATAAGGAGAGACCCTCAGGCTTTTGTTTCTGGGGAGCATTTCGACAACAAGGTGTTTGGGTTTGGTTATAGTCCAAAATTGTATACTCTTGTAATTTGGTTCATGGAACCCAATATTGGGAAGTATTAGGTTGCTAGGCCTATTGAAGAGGTCATTGGTTCAATGGTGGTGAAGAGAGCTATAGATATGACTCTTGTCCAAGTAACAAATTTAAATGTACATGTTGCAATGCTCAGTGTTGATACAATAAAAATTTCTTAGAAGAAATATGATTCCTTATTAAAGGATTACAATAAGGATTTGGATGAAATTAATAATATGAGAGCCACTGTTTAGGATAGCTAATCAATAAGGTCATTTTATTCACCATCCTCCTCTTCTTCAAACTTGTCTACATAGGATAGGGGAACCTTAGCCTTAAGGATTAATGATTTGAATAACCAGTCAAAGACAGAGAAGGAAAATGTTAGGAAGGAAAAATTTGAAACTGTCAAGGTGGCGAATGACATCTTTGAGGATGCATTGAAACATAGGGTAACAAAGCTTGTGAACAGAGATGATGATGTGTGGGTTGCCTATAGGAACATCCATGAAGCAAACATAAGGTATTTATAGGTTTATGAAGCTTTCCAGACTGAATGGAGAAAATGGAGCACTAGGGTAGGGGCATTAAAATAAATGATGTCTAAAATGCGAGAAGATCTTGAAGCTCCTACAAATGTTCCTGAAATATTACAAGCTATTGACCTGGTGAATGAAATGAAAAAAATTCATGGAAAGTTAGGAATGCAACTCCAAAACAAAATGAAAATGTTCATAGAAATGGAGGAGTTTGGTATGCCTGCAATATTGAATGACAAAGGTGAGCTAAAGGAGTTTGATACATGGAAGAATGATCTGGGAGGGTTACTCCCACAGGGTAAGATGATGTTGACTGTAATTGATTATTCCATGTTGAATCCTAATGTTGATATTATGGTTGGAGTTGAAATGAGAATGAACACTTTTATCAAAGAGGCCAAAGCTTTAATTGATGCAAGGTATAATCAACATAGTACAAAAATATAGAAGTTATTGGATGCAAAATGGCCCACTAAAGACGAATAAAAAATATGGTTGGAAAAGTTTACTGAGTGAGCCTATACATGTGAAGTGATAGCAGAAATGGTGAGTAATGAGTGGGAAAGAAATAATGCATAGCCTGGAAATAGTACAGATTAGGCTTTTGTTGAATTATTGCAAAACATTGTTCTCTCCCCAACATGGAAATTGGTGGCAAAAATGCTGACTTGGATGGGTCGGTTGTATATCTTTCTATTTATTTTTCATGCTTTTTAGAGTTTTTTTTTATTGGGAACACATGTGGTAAACACTTTTGGCTGGTGAGAAAGATGTTTTGATGTTGTTGCAATGAATGAAGGATTCCTTTTAGAAGGTGGGTGTATCATCCTCAGTGAGAAAATAACTTTTGTCTTATATGTTTTCCACCCACTTTCAAGGGTGCAAATATAACTGTCTGGGGGAATTTTGAAATTAAATTGAAATGCATGTCAAATGCAAATGTGACTTTAATTATAATTTGGCTCGATGCTTGTTGCTCCCATGTTTCTATAAATGGGAATTCAAGGCCAATTACATGGTTCTTTTGATGGTTACGCAAATTTTGAGCTCACATAAGAGTTGTTTTGTATTTCCAAGCACAAAGAAATAGATTAGCGTTGAGTCTTAGGAATGTATTCAGATTTGTAATAAGCATAATGGTTTTACAGTAACAATAGAATGTGAAGGATAATTGAAAGTTCTGGAATTAGTTTCTCTCCTTTGTATTTTTCCTTTCAAATTATGAATAAAGGGATCAAGGTTCTTTTATTTGTCTTCAATCACTTTAATTGAATGTGTGATGTCATTTATGCTTTAGTTCAAAGAGCTAACTGATTTCTTAAATGAGATCATAGATTTGTAAGTGAAATCCAAGGATTATTAAGAAGTTTCTATTTCTAGATACATCAAGTTGTGTGTTACAAAGTAGTGCACAATAGTCTTTAAATGTTTATTTCTATTGCTGATGTATTACAGTTTATTGCAAGTGTGAGTTTGTTGCCCATAGATAAGGCCCTGGTCCATTTATTTGGTTATCTTTGAAGTTCGTGAGCCCGCTCGTAATTGAAAAAGAACACAAACCTTAATTACAATTTCTGACACACCTGTAACGTAGTAAAATGGTAGGAAGTAACATTCATTCCTAGCTTTAGATACTAATTCGTTAAAGGGTTAGCCAAATCCTTAAGGAATTTTGTCTATTTGCATCTAATGGGAATACATCTGTGTGTTTCAATGTTCATGATAAAATGGCATGAGAGAATCATATAAACATTTTCAGGATCACCCTCTTGGGTTTCATAGAGCCCGAAGAGTAGAAGTAGAGGTTTAGCAATCCTTTACTTGTTCATTGGCCAATCCTTATCTTTGCTTATCATTGAATTGTGGAAAATTCATAGGCATTTGGTGAGATCAATTTTGGTTCTAAGAATAACCAACATATCCCACATTTGATATCTTCTAAGAAAATTCTCTTCATATCAAGTTATGCACTGTTACAAAGAGGCTAATAGCCACACGAACCAGTTAGAAAATAAAGCAATTGATGGAAAATTTTCTTGCAAAATCCTCTCGAGGTAAGAATACTATGAAATTTTTGATTAACGAACAACAATTTTTATTTCATATTAAGAATACTCTTGATTCTATTGTTTTCCAAGAAATTTTCAACCTAAGGTTTGGGCCCTTTAATATTCTTCTTTGAGTAAGTATTGTGTAAGCACAAAATTTTCTTCGTATGGTTGGCATTGGCTGTGTTGGAATTTTTTTGAATTTTCCTCCAACAGTCCGATGGGGCTTCAAAAATGTATTGTGTGGCACATATTTGTTTCTTGGGAAGATTCTACCATTTTTGGGCCTCTACTTTGCATTAATCACCCTTGGGGACTCTTTCCTCTTGGATGGTTAATGGGGAACAGTTATGGTGGTGCATATTTAAAAACTCATGTACAACATATAATATGGCATTTAGTACTCCTGACATTTATATTTTCCAAATGTTGTACTTTTGAGAGGCTAATGATTTCTTTTGGTGGCTCCAATTTTGGGGCACAATTCTTATAAGGCTCTTTGGCATCTTTCTATTTCTAGTAGTGAGTTGCTAGATTGGTTGCTAATGATAATACTTGTTTTCGCAAATCTGCTAAATTGGTTGTAAACAATGTCATATGTCCTTGCAAAAAGTGCCTCATGTGACTGTTGGTAATGCATGACCCAATCCCACAACAATTGGGAATGAAATGAAGTATTTGGGCCATCATTTCTGTTGGAATTTTCCTAGATTTAAGTTTGGTATGTGATAACCCTTTTTTGGTGATCTCCATATCTCTAGCATTGATTTTAGAAAGCATTTCAAATGATACCTCTTGGTAATATGATCAAAATTTGGTGACACATGGCTACAATTTGATGTCATGCCTTACATCCAAACATTCTTTGTACATGGATTTTAATTCACACCACATTTTGGTGCAATGAGCTTATAGTTGCATTAATTGTTTCACCTCAACTATTTGGCTTTACTCATGTGAAATTGTTATTAATTGGTTGCATTTGGTATTCATCTCACTACAACTTTGTTACTTGTGTAAAGCGTCATGCAAACTTCTTTTAGAGTCTTTGTCCCACCAAGGTTTAATGAATTAATGGACGCCAAGCCATTTACTTCTAAAAACTCAAGTGTTCTTGCATATTGGAATGCAAACCAGTGGAGGACACAATCATAACAATGTTGGGTCAAGACTGGTTGGAATTCCATGCAATGTCTCTTCCACATGAAATTGCCTCCCATTTTGTTTCCAACCTTATGGACGTGCTCTAGTGCGGTGAAATTGTAAAATTCTTGGTTGGTACTTATCTCCTTCCACATGTTTTCCCACTTTCTTCTCTACACAATGCTTTGGAAGAATATGATATTTTGAATGGTTCTAACTTGGTGGGTGGTGTTTTATGTCACCAATTTCTTATCTATGACCGCTCATTTTCTTCTCTTCTAAGTGTAATGGCACATGGTCTTTTGGATGATTGCTCTTATGAATTCATAAGATGCCTTCATAGGTTTAAGCCATGGTTGGGGCATACGATCTCCAATATGTTATTAAACTTGTTTGATGCAATGTAATATCTGATAAGGCATGCTCTTATGGAACCCCATTCCACTCCTTACTTTTCTCCTCTTGTTGATCTAGAATCTTTGGTTGAAAGCGGTGTTTAATCTAGCTTGTGTTCATGGTTTACACTCTTTGATTTTGGTGCATGACTATGGTTTATCACTTGTGGCTTCAACTCATGCCATATTCTACATAGATTCCTCTTCTTCATGTAGAACTTGTTTTTCTTTGGGCTCCTCTATTTTCAGATATCTACTGGTTTAGTTCCCTTTTTTGAAGAATTTGCACATGTTGTTCATACAAATCTCTTGTACATATACAATTGGTTTCTTGTTCATTGTAAACCCTAATTTGGGAAGCATATGCTTAAATGCTTTACCTATCTTCCTGATAGATGACTCTTTCATCAGAATTTTGTATATGTTCTTGATGTAAGGCTTTTTATGTATCCCCCTTGGCAAATTTTTGTTCTATATCTACTCATATTCACTATGTATCTCTCTTTATTCTATAAATAAAAGTTTGTGGCTTCCCACTTCTTTTGTTTAAAAAAAAACTATAGTTATTAATTATTAATTAATATCTATTACTTTAATACCATATTTTAATTATTAATTATTAATTAGTACTTATACTATTATGTTATACTATAAAAACAAATAGTTTATGTTAGAGAAACAAAAAAATTAAATATAAAAAAAAGGATATAGGTAAATAGTATAACATTATAAGTAAAGTACTTTCAACAATATATGATTAGCAAACTAAAAACATATATCAATGAAAAAAAGAATATTAAATATTTATGATAAAATTAAATAATATCAAAATTAAATGTTATTATATAGGTATAATTAGTTATATCTATAGTAATAATTATATTTACTAGATTATTTGTTGGAAATGAAGAGTTTTGCATGCTTTTCAACTTTCAAGTTTTTTTTTGTTTTGTTTTTGGTCATGGGGTTGGCTAATGGGAAGCCTAGTAGGCTCCCCAATCCACTAAGGATTCTTTTGTGGTAGTAAAGGGAGTGAATGTTGTTTCCATGGAAAGGAAAGATGGTGTTAAAGCCTCATCATCCTTCAAGGCATTTTCTTGAGATGTTGAAAAGTCTCATGCTTCCCCATCCCTTGGTCTTGACTCATTTTTCTTAGAGGAAGATCTGGTATCTTATGTGGATAAGTTGGTTCATGGAAGATCTCCAAATATGGTGAAACCTAAGGTTTTCATTCCTTCAGAGGTTTCATGTTGAGTGGAAGGTCTTGATATTGTTGTTCTTGATGATATTATGAATGAAATGATCTTTGGTCTACAACTCTCTCTTGTAGGTAATTTCCTTGGTTTTATTTCTATCCAGCTTCATGACTTGTGAATATTTGATAAAGGTTCTAACTGGGGGCTCATAGAATATGATAAGAATTTCAAGAACTTATTATCCTTATTCAAATTTAAGCTTGGTTTTTATCTTTCAACATATCTTGGTTTGGTAGTCTCCAACTTGGATAGAGCTTCTAGGGCTTCCCTTGGAGTTTTGGAATCATAAAATATTCCAAGGTATAGCCAACTCTTTGGTCATTTGTTGGTAGTTGATAAAGTAACACAGTAAAAGTAAAGATTGGTGTTTACTAGGATCTATGTAAATGTTGTTGTGAATAAGGTCTTACCCTCCACTATCCCCTTGAGATTGAGGTTTGGGGCATGGAACCAAATAATAAAATATGAAAATTCTGGTAATTTTTGCCAAATATGTAGGAAGTTTGGTCACCTATGTGATTCCTATAAGAAACTATTATAGGGAAAAAAAAATCATATGATCAATAGAATCATAATGTGATTGTTGACCCATTAGCCATAGAAAAGGTTAGTTCTAACAATGGGGATAAGTGGAAGGAAAACCCTCAAAATACTCAACAAAGTAAGGAAAGAGAGGAACCAAAGACAAGTGAAGTGAAGGGTTTTAATAAGAATAAAGAAGATTCATCAAAAAACTTATCTCAAGTGGAAGTTATTCCGTTTGAAAAAAGGTAAAATGTTTGAAAGTGGTATCCACAATGGTGAAATTGATTCAAACAAAAATAATGATAATGTTGACCCTAAGGATCTTAACTTAGTTAAAGGAAATATACTTAAGGAAAGTATGTTAATTTCTTCCCCTCCAAATTATTTTGGGGGTCTTTAAGAGGATATAATTGACATAGATCTAAATAAAGTTCAAAAAGTGAAGGAAGATAAGATAATTAAATCAAAGGTTGAGAACTATTTTAGCTTGCTTAGGGATCATAAGAGAGTTATGCAAGAATCCCTTTCTTTGTTGGGGTTTGGAGTTAATGATTCCCCAACTCCTCCTATGAAGTCCTTTGATAGAGACTTGGATGAGGATTGGACTTAAGTTAATAGGAAAAAAAAAAGAAAAAAATCAAATGTAGGAAGCAAACAAAAAAAAGGGAGACCTTCTTAGAGGGAAACTCGGGATTGAGAAGTAGCTTGTGATGTGGCTTCGAGTAAACAAAAAAATTGGATTTCCTTTCGAGGAAAAATAAATAAAAGAAATAAAGATATTGGGGGCTTGGCCCCCACCTATCAGTGTCAGGATGATATTGACTGTCACAATGTTTTGAATGAAAATATTTGTGGGTTGAATATCCCTTTTAAGTAGTATCTTATTAAATTGTATTGTTGATCTCAATATTAACATTTTTATCCTTTAGGAAATGAAGATGCAACAATCCACTTTTGATTAGATTGTTAAAAACATTTGGTCTTCTTCTAATTGCTATGTTAGTGATGCAGAGGGGGCTTTTGATAGAATAGCTACCCTATGGAATTCTATTAGGATCAAAGGTGCCAAAGAAAACTATTATAAAATAGCCTGATGACTTCAATGGAGGATTCTAATACTTTAGTTAAATGGAACCTTGTCAACATTTATGCTCCTAATTCTAAGCCTACTAGAGTTAATCTTTGGGATTCTTTATCCTCTTTTATTTCTAGAAAATATGTGGAGTATTGGATGCTTGGAGGGGATTTTAATATGCCTCAATTTCCTTCTAAAAAATTGGGGGGTTTGGATGATTTGTCTTATAGCATGGTGGACCTTGTCGATTTTATCTCATCTCAGGGACTTATGGATGTCGATCTCCAAGGTTCTGTAATACCCCTCCTCTTTTTGGTAGGATTTAGTATTTTTCAATGCGGTTGTTTGCTACTTGTGACGATGATGATATTGTTTGTTTTGGTTAGTTAGATGTTAGATGATGCTATTGCTTCATTATGGATTTGATTATTGCATATGACATTGTGGTTGGTTAGATGTTAGTTGATTTTCAGAATTATATTATGATGCAATGATTTAATGAATTATGTTATGTGATGATTGTTAGTTAGAAATATTAATTGATTGGTTATAGTATAATTGTTAGAATAGGTGTGATGAAGGACAACATAGCATCACTCGTTCGTGAGTGCCCTGCTATGTTGCGATTCCTTCTCACAATGCAATACTTTGATTTAATGCTTTGATGATTATATATATATATGTATGCACATGTACACAACTTCGTTTGTATGCAGGATTGCAGGTATAAGTCTCGATTCCACCTGCTTCGGCAGGACAGGGCGAGCACCAAATAACCCAACGGATAAATGTTGATACAGAGGTGACGATGAAGTTCTCCCGTTCCATGATGTCGGGTCATCTCATTTGTTGGTATAGTTGATTTTGTGTAATTGTCGTCATTGTCTGTTGTGTTATGTGTTTTGTCTTATTTTATTTCTGAGGGCATTTATAATTATGATCTATCTTATGATTGAAATAAATTATTTATTTTTAATGCGGGATTAAATTGTAATTAAATATTTAAATCATTTAATTATTTTTGAAAATCTTACATTGCAATTAAATAATAAGTAAATATTAAATATGGCTTAATTATTTTAATCAAGTAAATTGGTGGTGGATAATTATGTGAATAAATTATTTAAAGTAAATATGTAATGTGAGGTGCAAGAAAAGTTGCAAAACAGGAATTAAAGTAATAAAACAAATAAAAGAACAAAAAGAGAGAGTGAGCCAATAGGAATTGAGAGTTGGGAAAAAACTAGTTTTAAAGAATTGATTTTTCTTTTAATCTGGGATTTTTTGGAGAGTTTTGAAGAATGGGCAATATATTTTATTTAATTATGAAATTTTGAGAAGTTCACACACACACACAGAAGATCAGAAAGTTGAAGTTGCTCAAGTGATTGTGAGTTCGTTCTGGACTAAGAATTGGGAATCAAGCTCGAGGGCATTAGAGTCAAGCAGACATCTTCAGATTTGCATTGTACTCCAGGTTCCTCTTGTTGTCCTCTTCTCGTACCTTTTTTTGTTATCTGTTTGCTTCATAAAAAGAAAAATAAACGTTATTAGAAAATGAGTTTTGTGAATATAGGAAAAACTTCTGTTGAACTGAAAACTAGTGCAAAATATTAGACTATAAATTTTAAGGAAGAAGAAAATTATAGTACTGTTCCAATCTGTCATATCTGATATCTTTGTCTTTTGAAATATTCAATTAGGGAATAATAAATGTGAAGTTTTGTTGATATATTTGGTTATAATGGATCTATTTTATTTCTCTATTTTTTTTTTCTGTTTTGTTAAAATATATGAGGATCTGTTTATCTGTATTCTTTTCCTCTATTTTTAAATATATAAGAAAGCAATATATATATATATATATATATATATATATATATTTATACATATGCAGACCTTACCATTGGATTATGGGAACCTATGTTGGTCGTATGTCTGGAAAACTAATATTATTTTGCTCAGAATTCAAAAATTTTCTGTGTTCGTGCTTTTTTTTGTTATATTGAATTTATTTTAAATAAAATATAAATATATAGAAACAAATTTCTTTTAAACAAAAAAAATAAAATAAAAAAATAAAAATGAGAGAAGGGAAGGGGCGTACCCCGTCCCCTCTTCCCTTTATGGCAGAAAGGACTGCCACAGCAGTCCCCGGACTGCTGTGCGCGGCAGTCCTACGGACTGCCGTGCGCAGTAGTCACGAGGACTGCCGTCGGCAGTCCTCTGTCCCTGCGCAGTGGTAAGGTGGTACCTTACCTTTTTGATATCCGCGATTTTCTATATTTTTTATTTTATTGACATTTAAAATTCGTTTTGTTTTTTTTTTTCTAATAGCTTAAATTCGTTTTAAAAAGGTATTTAAAATCTTAATTCGTTTTGTATTATGTATATTTAAATTTTAATTCGTTTTAAATAGGTATAGTTAATTCTAAATTCGTTTCATATATATATTTTATGAAATAATTGTTATGTATTTTATTTAAAAAATATATATATATATATATAAAAATGTGGAATTGAAATCATTTTGTTTAATAGTAATTATTTTAAAATGGGATTATGGCTATTTAATTTTAACGTTAATTTATTATATTTTAAGAATGCAATTATAATTATTTTATTTAATATTCTTTATTATAGTTTAAAAATGTAATGTTGTATTTTATTTAAATGTTAAATAATGTTTATATATAGAGATTTTTATGCTAAGAGGGCATTATTTTATCAATCGTTATGTTGAATAAATAATATAAACAGATAATTGGCCCTATTTTGTATTGTATATGGATTAGATTGAGTTAGTTGTATTTTATTTAAAAGTGAGAATCTTATTTATTTTTATTTTTGTAACGATTTGCAAGATGGGTGGAATTAATTTTATTGTTTGATTGGGAGTGAATTACATTAAGTTGGTGCAGTCTTGCAAAATTGTATTGTTAGTTTTCATTTCCGTTATGGTTGTCATTTAGTGATGTCCTTGTGGGAACCCTGTGGTCTTGTAACCCTTGTTCCAGAGGCGTGTTTAGTTTGGAGCTGGCTTCATCTTATTTTATACCTTTGGTTTTAGAAGTTTAATGATTTATGCTTGGAAGGGTTGAACGTGTTTCTGTGATAGTTTGATTTTGGGTTGTCACGAGAGGAGTATTACCTCACGTGTGTGGATTCGAGTTCTATGTTTTATATGATTTAGTTCAACCCTTGCCGATTTAAGATATGTTAGGGGTCATAGGGAGAGTGGCTCTTCGTGGGCGCCGGTGCCTCGGGTAAGAGGAAGTGCCAGGGGAACCCACGTAAGAGTAGTTAAACAAGTGATAACCTAAAAATAGAATTTAGGGGGTGGGTAGTAAAACATACAAGATAAAAACATGCACCTCACCCCTGCCGTTAGCGCTTTCAAAGGCTAAGGATGGGTGGGAAGACCTGGTTGGTAAGGTCACTACCTTGTCTCTATGAAAGGTAAGTGGCTCCGCATGAGTAACCCTATGGGGCGGCACCTTGAAATAGGATGTCTGGATAACCATAGATGGAGGCGGCTCCTTGAGCTAGGTTGTCTGGATAATCCATGTGTAGATGGAGGCGGCACCTTGTGATAGGTAGTCTGGCGAATTCATGTAAGGCCATGCGATGACACTCTCCACTAGACACCCTTGTCCTTGTTTCTTGTCACCTCTGGATATTGTTATATTTATGTTGTATATGTTTTGAGGGCTAGGGGATCCATAGATGGGTGTCGGTGCCTCAGTTGGAGGAAGAGCCAGGGGATCCCATGTGAGCTATGCGATGACCCTCCCTACTTGACACCCGTCTGACTTGTTCTTGTTGCCTATTGGAATGGTGTATTGAATGGTTGATTTAGAGTTATTATGGAATCGTGTTCTTTATATTGGTTCTGATTCATTTGGAATTGTATTTTGGGTGTTGGTTTGGTTATTCTGGATGTTATCTCTTTGTGATGTTTCTTTGAATTCTTGTGAATTGATTCATGATTGTTAAGTTATAGTACTTCATGTTATCGTGATGAGTTCTTGGTTTTACTTGTTATGTGATTTGAGAACGTTGATGGTTTTGCATTGCATACTTGAGTTGTACTTGTTTCATTTCATATTGTGGTTGAGTCGGTTGACATTCATGGTCGGGTTCACTTCCTCGTCACCTCTGAGCACGGGGGGTGAGTTACTTGTAATTCACATGGTTGGGTGGAACGTGCTTCGCACTCGTTGGGTTCCCCATCACCGTCTTGTCTTCTCAACTTTCCGCAGTGGAGGTGTACCAGTGATCAGTTGTACTTCATATTTCATTATACTTGTATCATTCCCCATGTTGGAAAATTCAATGTAATTCATATGTCAAGGAAAATTGTAATGTAATATTATAATGATGATGTAATAGTTAGGCTCATTTGTAACTCTTTTAAGAGAGAGTTATCATGGATGTATTATGTGATGCTTATTGTTATCGCATCATGTTTATTGGATGTATCATTGTTCATGATTATTATAAAGTAATGGTTATGTTGTAATCTTTATCTTTGCTTATGTTTAGTTGTTGCGATGTAACCCCGCATGCCCCAGAGAACTAAGTGTGTTAATGTTATGTAATGTGTTATGTGATTATGATTAAATATTAGTACATGTTTAATTTATTTGTTTTAAAAAAAAAATTTATTTGCTTTGTGTGTGTTCTCTGGGGTTTGCACGGCGGGCATTACAGGTTCTTTGTTAACCTAATACAATAGGAGACATGAAAGTAATCACATTCAAGTTAAACTACATAGGTTCTTGATTTTTAACAACTGGAATATTTTTCCTAAGCTTAGTTTATCTACTCTTCCTAGAATGGGCTCAGATCACATTTCTATTCTTTTAAATTTGGAGGAGGTTGTGGCTAGAGGTTAAATAATGTGGACTTATCACCTTGATTTTAAATCTTTATTGCAAAGTTGGTGGATTCTCCTGTGTCAAGGTACTCTTATGTACTATTTAGCTCAAAAATTAAAAAAAGGTTAAAGAAAAGGTTGAAGGCTGGAATAAGATTTCCTTTGGAAATGTTTTTCATAAGAAAAGAACATTTCTACCATTGTTAAGGAGATTCAGGGAAAATTGAAGGAAATAATGATGTGGAAACTTGTGTTAAAGAAAGGTAATTATGTATGGAATGGACTATACTTTAAAAGATGGAGTAAATCTTTTGGAAACAAAAATTGAGAATTCAATGGTTAACAAAGGGTGATAGAAATACAACAAAAAATCATCATTCCACCATGAAACATAGAAAAAGGAATAGAATAATATCTCTAGTTAAAGATGATGGTTTTTTGTTCACTGAAGAAAATGATATTGTAGATGCTACTATTTCCTTTTCTAGAGATTCCCTTGTTGATTCTAATCTAGACTTCTCTAGTCTAGAAAATCTCATTGATATTATTCCTACTATGCTCTCTAATTAGGACCTTAAGGAGTTGGTGAAGCTTATCTAAATAAAAGAGATAAAAAATGAGGTATTTTATTTCGGAGCTTACAAGGCTTTGGGGCCTGATCAATATTTTTGGGAGGTAATTTCAATTAACCTTCTAAATGTTGCTAGGGGATTTTCAGATTGAGAAGACTATTGAACCAAATCTCTATTCTACCTACATTGTTCTTATCCCCAATAAATATGATGCTTCCTCTCTACAAGATTACACAAAATAGAAACATTTCCATTTTCTTGTTCATTATTCCTTAATAGAAGATAATGCGTACTTGGAAATGGTTTTCGCTATTATCTTTAATTGGAAAAGGAGATTAATTGGTTGGGTTCTTTCATGACATAGATGGGTTAGCGTTACATTAATAATCAATAATTAAAATTATATATTTTCCTCTATGATTCACTTGCATAGCAGAACATTAATTTCATTGAATTATGTGATGACTCTTTTGAATACATGTGTTTAAATTTTGTAATGGCTTACATTTATAGTACAACTCTTCTTATCGGTTGAAGAAGGGGTTACATATTATATTTAATAAGATGATTGCAAGTGAAGATTTAGTTTAGTTTCCATATGTTTTTCCTGCGGGATAGAATATATATTCACTGTGTTTCGAGTTGATATGTATAAAGAGTAATTCTTTTAATGAATTAACTGAAATAATAAAACAACACAATTATCTTGTTGTGCTAATTTTTGTGTCTTTTTATTACACCTCTCACTTGGAAGAAGATGGTGTTTAGATTATTTTCATTAGCAATTATTTTTAATCATTTATATAATAGTAAATATAAAGAAATAAGATGTATTGTATTTATTCATGTTATAATTAATTATTGTATTTATTAATGTTATAATTAATTTGTTTTATGTAATTGATATAGAATATTTTTAATTTTAATGTTTGTGGAATATAGCTGGAGATGTAATCAATTTGTTTTATATGGTTGATATAGAATTCTTATAACATTAATTTTGGTGGGATATAATTGTATGTTTTTTAGATGATTTTCATAATTTTTTACTATTAAAATAAATTTTGATTCATATATTTTGTAATAATTACAAATCAAGAGAAATTACTTACCACACAAGTTTCTTTATGAAGGAGGAGAACTCTAAGAGAACAAAAATATATTACATTACATTTTCTTACAAATAATGACAAGAATTTATTTATGGATAAATGAATGGTGTGTTGGATACAAGGACAATTATTCTCCAATAAAAAGAAAAATAACACTAACTATATTTTCAAATTTAATTCTAATATCTCATTACTTTCTAATTTGTGTAACTATGTAAACACTCCTATCTAGAATACAAATATGAGATGATGAATTTTAAAAATAATCTGCAAGGTGATCGTAAGTGAAAATGAACTGTACTTATATTTCATTATTCTAATGAGTGGCAATGAAGCACACTATGTTTGGATGCCCCATACACAATAAAAATTTCACCATCCTTAGTACACTATAATTATCATTGGTTTCTCATAAATGGTTACATATATGCCCAATATTTTATTACTTCACATATGACTCCTTGTACTTCCCCATACTTTGCTTCAATAGAAGATATGCCAAAAACTATTAAATTCTTACTAAATAAACCCAAGAGAAAAATATTTAGTCCATGATGAGAACATATGCATTTGTCAAATTTTGATAAATCATTTGAGTAACCAAGCAAGCAAAATAATATTCACATATTTACTCTTAACCAAAGTTTTATGTTTATGTGATCTTTGTTGAATTAGGGTTAGGGTTCAATTAAGGTTAGGATTGGGATAGAGTACAATAAATATTAGGGTTTAATTAGGGTTAGATTTGGAGTTTAATTAGGGTTAGGATTCAATTAGGGTTATGGTTAGGGTTCAATTAGGTTTAGTGTTAGGGTTCAATCAGGGTACTTGGGTAAGAGTTAGTGTTAGGGTTAAGGTCCAACTAGAGTTATGATTCAATTATGGTTCTAGGTTATGGTTATGGTAGATTTAAGGTTATGGTCAAATCAAGGTTCAATTAGGGATAGGGTTAGAGTATAATTAAGGTTAGGATTTAATTATGGTTAGGGTTCAATTAATATTTAATTAGGGTTAGAATTAAATAAGGTTCAATGCTTAATTAGGGTTAAGGTTTCATTAGGGATAGTATTCACTTAGGGTTATGATTACTATTCAATTAGGGTTAGGGTTAGGGTTCTACAATAAAGCTTTGGGTTAGGGTTAGAGTTGGGATTCAAATAGGTTTAGGTTGGAGGTTTAATTAAGGTTAAGATTCAATTATAGTTAGGGTTAGGGTTCAATTAGGGAGGATTTAATTAGGGTTAGGTTTAATGTTCAATGTTAAGGTTAGGATTCAATTAAGGGTACATTTTAATTAGGGTTAGGATTAGAGTTTAATTATGGTTAGTGTTCACTTAGGGATAGGGTTAGGTTTAGGCTTTAATTAGGGTTAATATTCACTTAGGGTTAGGGTTTAGTTAGAGTTAGGGTTAGAGTTTAATTAAGGTAAGGGTTATTGTTAAGGTTAGGCTTAGGATTCAATTAAAGTTATGTGCCCTTGGTTTCCTTGTATTGTGCAACAGAGTGCTTGGGTCCGTGACATGTATTAACCACCTCTTGTGGAGTCATTAACTCTAGCAGTTGTATCGAGCATTAACATATAAATCTTTTGGTGAAATGACAATCGTTTATGCAATAAACCCTAACTCTAATTCTAACCTTATCCCTAATCCTAACCCTAATCTAAACCTTAACCCTAACCCCAACCCTAAATCAAAAAATATCCCTAATTTTATTGCTAACACTAACCCTAACCTTAATAATACCTCTAAACTGAACCTTAACTATAATTTTAACACTAACACTAACTGTAACACTAATTCTATCTCTAAATCTAACCCTAACCCTAAACCTATCCCTAATTGTAACCTTATCCCTAACCCAGATTTTATATGTAACCCTAATCCTAACCCTAACCCTAATTCTATCTCCAACCCTAAACCTAATCCTAACCCTATTCCTAACCCTAATCATAACACTAACCCTGTCCCTATTTCTAACCCTAATTATATCTCTAAACATGACCCAAACCCTACCTTTGATCCTAATTCTATCAGTAATCATAGCCCTAATCCTAGTTTTTTTGTTTACACCAACCTTAATTCTATTTGTATTCTAACCCTAACCCTAATCCTAATTTGATTTCTAACCCTAACCATAACCATAATCTTTACCCTAATCATATACCCAATATTTAACCCTATCCCTAACCTCTCATGAGACTTGGATTTACACTTAGATTAATTAATTCAATTAGGGTTTTAGGGTTAAATTATAGCTAGGCTTAGGAATAAAGTTCAATTAGTGTTGGTGTAGCACATGGAAAATTCACAGGTTAAGCAATTCAAAGTGTAATTTAAACTAAACCCAAGCTAACTAATTGAGAACAATGGAAAACAATAAAAACATGCATAAACAAAGGATTTTACCAAACACACATTCGATTCCATGAATAACCCTCATTATCCTTCTCCATTTCCCCGTTGTATGATACTTGCCCTCAAATTTTCATTAAGCATGCAAGTATGGCCTCGTGATCATGATAATAGCAAACATTGAAGATTCTAAAGTTGCTTCCAAAACTCATAAGATTTCGGGAGGAGTAATAATGATGAAGGTAAAGCCAATTTATAGAAAATATAATTTTTGAATGACAAGCTCAGATTAAAGATAATTAATTGACAATTTAGATTAAAAGATGTGACATGCAATAGGGTTAAGATTGAATTAGTGTGAGTGATAAAGCATAAAAGGTGAGGATTAAATTAAATAATAATTTAATCTTTAGTGGAAACTGGTCGAGACATAGAAGAATAAAGATTGCATGTAAAAGATAAAGATTGACATGGATAGAAGATAAGAATAAATTAATTAAATAATTAAATTTATTTAATTAATAGAGGTTTGCATGTAGAACATAAGATCTAATCTATATAATGGACTAATTAACACAAAAAAATTGTTCATTAAAGATAATCAGATATTATCTCACCAAATAACTGAATGATCTAATTATATCTAGACTTAAGTGATAAATGACTAATTAGCTAACAAAGAGATTATCTAATTATAGAGGAATATGCTATGAATAAATCTTTATATGAATTAAATAATGATTTAATTCAACATTCAATATTTTGAGATTAAATTAAATAAACGAAGATTTATTTAAGTAAAGGGAGAAAGGCTAAGGAATAATTAAATAATTTTAAATGATTATTTAATTTTTAGAAAGAAGATAGATTTAATTAGCGATGTAATTAAATAAATAATATTTATTTAATTAATCAAGAAAGAATAAAGGAAATAATGAATTAATTAAATAATTAAAGTTATTTAATTAATAGAGGACAAATGATTTTAGAAGTTATTAAATAATTAACATTATTTAATTATGAAAAATGAAGATAAGAAATATGAAGAAATTAAGGGACGCAGGCCTAGGACAATTTTTAGTATCTACATTTTTCCTCTCTTTGATACAATGTAGTTTATCGCATTGTGTCAAAGAAAAAGATAGAAAAAAAAGATATGCCCTAGTGAAAGATAGAAAAAACATATGCCCTAGTGAAATTAGGATGAGGAAGGATGACAAGGAAGTAGTGGTATGCCCCCTCAAGAGGACAGGCTAGTTCGAAGAACATGAGTGTGCTCTTGAAATTGATGAGAGGACTAGAAGATAGGGGAAAATAGATAAGGATGATGAAGATGCAGAAAAGAAGAAATGTTAGCGAAAAAGATGAATTGTAGCATAGAAGACATGGATGTTAGTATATTAGAATGACTTCAATATTTTACCAAATCATAATAGGCCTTGCATTAATCATCATTGGACATTAAATGATACAAATGGATAAAAAACACCATGATATGAGATAGACCAAGGTGTGCAAGCTCATCCACCTGCTAAAAATAGATAGTCGCACACAAGGAATGTCCTAACTCATACTAAGGGAAAATTTGCCCTAGTCTTTTTGTCAAGAAAAACCGTAGACAACAATCAAATAAAAGATGAGTCATGAGACATCATCACTCCTCTAAATCCTTCATAGGACATCCTCGAGGAAGCTAGTACTGTGACTCAAAGAGAAATCCAAAAGATAGACAACAAACAACAATCAATGAAAAAGAGTCCTGAGACATCCTTGCTTCTCTAAATCCGTCATGGGATATCCTCAAGAAAGATAGTAACTTGACTCAAAGACAAAGCCAAAAAGAAAAGATAAGACAAAATAAGCCACAATGTCAATAGCAAGTAAGAATATTTGCCAAAATTTGATCATGTTTGTTGTTCAATTGTCTAGGGGATTAATAAGATGATTGTTTGATAAAGCCTGGTTTTCAGGAATGACACATATTGTACAAGTCGTCGAGTCTAGTTTCAATCATGTGATCACTTGTATAAGGAAATGATGATTTTAAAAAAAAATGATAATGTATGTTTTCAGGAAGGACACGTCCTATATAAGACATAGGTTGATTGTTTTGGTTATTGCTTTGGAAATTTGTTTGTTTAACTTGATGACCTTGTTGACTTGTTTGTCTTGTTGATGTGTGACTTGTCTTGATGTTCTAAATTTTTTTTGTGTTTGATGAAAATGTTTGACTTATTTTGACTGACATGATGGACCCTAAAAGAATGACCTAGTGTAGCCTTGGGGGCTCATTGATTTACAACCTTTCCTACGTTATACACACAAAGACCTCGTAGTTCGACCAGACTTTGACCAACAAGACTGATTGAAAAAAATTATTTTATTTGAAGATATTTGATGTGTGTGATAGTGAATGTGACAAACCCTAATGGACTGACCTAGTGCGACCTTGGGGGCTCATCGATTGATGGCCTTTCCTATGTTATACATGCAGAGGCCTTGTAGTTCAACATGACCAATGACTTTGTCTTATTGACTAAGGATTGAGTCACGGTTTTATTTTGACAAACCTAAAAGATTGACCTAATGCCTTGGGGGCACATCAACAGATGGCCCTGCCTACACCCAGTCGTAGAGGAAACATAGTTCAATAATGACAAAGACTGACTAGTGCGATTGACTCTGACTCTATTTTTGGGTTTTTGAAAGTTATTTGGATGTTTTTTTTAGATTTTTGACATGTTTTGATTTTTTTGTCTTTTTGAAGTTTTATGATGTTTTTGGATTTTTTCAAGACATTTTGTGTTGTTTTTAAATTTTTTCAATGGTTTTACATCCTCATAACAGCCATTGTAGGAACCAAATGGCATAATTCAAGTTCCTACCCCCAATCGGGTATAAGACCAATTTATTATGAATAGGATGGAATGGGGATGTGAAGTGTGTTTGATGTAAATAATTCCAAGTCATGAAAAGGAAAACCATTTATTATGGGCGTAATGATAGGGAAGTCTAATTGGAATGATGGTAGATGAAAGAGAAGAGTTGACTACACATGGCGTCTTTGTTAGGTTTTCACCATGGTACTTATCCAAAGCGCCACCAAAGTGGTTTTCACTATTGGACAAATTATTTCTCTTTACTGTTTTCTTGATTTTTGAATTTTTTTAATGTTACCAAGACACCTATTTGCTAGGTTTTCACCTAGGTAAAGATTTTTTATTTTTCCATTTTTTTGTATTTTTGATGATTAAGACAAGGCTCTCAGAAGCTATGTGTAGAACTTCTTCATATGAAGGCTATTGATTGGAACTGATAGTGGTTCTCCTTTAGGAGTAGAGAGCTAGTATGCTCCTAATCCAAAGGCTTCTGTGACAATATAAGGTCCTAGCCAGTTTGGTTCAAAATTTCCTGGTTTTTCTCTTTTTGCTTGATTCTTTGGATTTTCCATTAAGACCAGGTCACCAATGTCAAAATTTTGATTCAAAACTTTCTTGTTGTAGCTACAACGAAGATGGTTTTGATATGCTTGAAGATGGTCTACTTCCTTTTGTCTTTATTCGTCCAAGAAATCTAGCTCATGTAGTCTTGACACACAGTATTCTTCATCATTAATATGCCCTTTTAGATATACCCGTAGGGAAGGAATCTTGACCTCAATAGGCAAGATGACCTCATAACCGAATACTAAGGAATATGGAGTGGCGTCAGTGGGAGTGTGAATGCTTGTGTGGTAAGCCCATAGGGTAGGGTTAAGCTGTAAATGCCAATCACAACCAACATCATTGATAGTCTTCTTAAGGATTTTGAGGATTGTTTTGTTAGATGCCTCAGCTTGGTTGTTACCTTATGGGTAATATGGAGTGGAAAAGTGGTGTTGGATATGGAATTCTTGGCAGAGGTGACATACTTCTTGGTTTTTAAATGGGCGGCCATTATCCGTGATTATGGATTGAGGAGCGCCATACCAACAAATGATATAGTTAAGGATGAACTTAGAAATATTTGTCGGTAATGTAGGTCATAGGAATGGATTCAATTCACTTGGAAAAGTATTTAGTCATAGTAATGATGAATTTATGGAACATATATTTTTGGGACCCACATGCTTTCTAACACTTCTAGGGTTTTTCACCTAAAAGGAGACATAGGGGTAAAAAATGCTTATGTTCACATTCAAAGTTAATGCAATGTGGATGGAATATGGATGAAATATACCTAGATGCAATGTTTGAATGCAAGAAACTAATAATATTAATTTATTAATGAATGGAAACTACGGAAACAAAGAATGTTTGAAAACATATTGTGTAATACAAAAAGACCTAGAATGGATGCAAAACTTAACATAAATGAACCAAATTGAAGGTATGCACCTGAGATGTTGAAGGAGGCTAGAAATGACATTTGAAATGTTGTCGATGCTATTTTTCAGGCTTGGTGGGACTCATTCTCCATTCTAGGTGAATTAGTCCCAGTTCTGCAAAAACTAAGCCAAAATTTGTTTCTGTCAAAAGTGTATCTAAAAATGTAGAAAACTCAAAACCGACCTGGAAGTGGGACTCATTCACCACCCATGGAGAATGAGTCCACTTTTGAATTTATGGATTTTGAAAAGTGGAATCTGAAGCTTCTGACCTGCACTTTGACTTCCTACAGGTGTCTGCTTCTGAAACTCTGATTTATGAGTCTGAAAATGAGTTTTTTTTTATATTTTGACTTGTTGAATGAAGAGAATATTTTAGCAACCTTGCAACTTGATCTTCAATGATTTCCAAGCTTCCAAGAGTCCTAAATCTACATACACACAAGACAAGAGAAAGAAATGGTGATGTTAGGGCATGGGGGTTAGCCTTGGTCAAACCCCTTTTAGGTAATTAAACCAAAATGATGAAAGAATGGAATGAAACATGCAATAATGGAGTTGATTACCTTGCCATGATGTTTTATCTTGAAATTCTGAAACAAAACATGAAGAATCTTCCCTTGAATGTCTAAAAATTGATGTCTTAATGCCTTGAAATGATAAAACCCTGAGTTGCTTGGCTTGAGATAGAAGATTGGTGGATGAATGAATGATAAGAGATGATAGATTGAATGGAGGAGAGCTAAAATGAGGAGAAAAACATTTATTTATACACATTTGTGCCTTAGTAACCCGATGATACCTCATCACAGGTTGACATCAAGTGATTTTGAATAAAAACCCGAAAGAAAATTTAAAATATTTTGAATTTGGAGCCAAGGGGGACTAACCACCTAGGACCTGAAAATGGGTGTCAGGAATTAAGTCTCATTTAATGTTATTTGTCGGGTTTAAATTCAAAAATACACTTAATTAAGGCTTATAAGGGCATAAGGGGGTTAAATAAAGAATAAGAAAGGTGTAAATAGTGAAATTATGCCTAGAAAAGCATGAAATCTTGTTACAAGACTTTACAACACTTCAAAATAGGACTTGATAAGCGATGAAAAGGTGATTTTTAGGTGAACTGTATTGAATAGAGTCTAGAAGAGTGTATAAATGTGTTACAACACTTCACAAAATCTTCACAAGACATTAATAAATGTATTTTATTCAATTTGTAAGGGTCCAAGACCTAGTGCGGGTGCATAAAATGCCTGACAACACCGGAATCAAGGCCTCAACAAGTCCATTTTATCATGAATTATTCCCATGTCAAGCAAAGGGTACTTTTTTCTATGACACAATTTATGACCGTTGGAGGATGTAGGATGTATCTTACTAATGAGATCGATTCCCCATTGGGAAAAGGGCCATGGTGATGTTATTGGATGAAGCTCCTATGTAGGTGTGTGTATCAAGTCTCTGTGAATCTGGCATTGTTGACATTTCTTGACAAAGACATATGAATCTTTTTCCATTGTAGGCCAATAATAGTCTAATGCCATAATCCTTTTAGCTAAGGTGGGACCGCTAGAGTGGGATCCACATATACCCTCATGTACCCCATGTAAGGTTGCTTGTGCTTCTTTAGTATCGAGACATCTCAACAAGGTGTTGTCTAGGGCATGTCTATAAAGGGTATCTCTGATGATGGTATACTTGGAAGCTTTATGGGTAAATGTCCTACGTTGGTTGTTTGAGAGGTCTAGGGGTAGGATTTGGGCATGGAGGTAGTCATATATGTCCTTGTACCATGGGGAATTAGGACCAACAATTTCACACGCCATCTCTAAATCTGGGACGTCAAAGGCAGGGACCAAAATTTGTTTTACCAAAAACTCAAATTTAGGCATGTTGCTAGGTATGTCCAAGAGTGAACCAATGGTTTCCATGGCATCCATTGCCTTGTTCTGAATGCAAGGTATTTGATGAAAGATGATGTTGTCAAAATATTGTTTGAAACTATCTACCATCTGTTTGTATGGGGAAAGCTTTTCATCTTTGGTTTCATAGTCATCATTAACTTGTTAGAATACCAGCTGAGAAGATCACCATAAACTTGTAGGTGCTTAATCTTCCATTTGATTTTCATTCGTAATCCTGTTACAAGAGCCTCATATTCTGCTATATTATTGGTGCATGGGAAAGCAATTCTGAATGACTTAGGAATAGTGTCGCCTTGTGGTGTGATAAATAGTATGCCAACCCTTGAACCATGATTTGTGTGGAACTCATCAAAGTATAACTTCCATGTCATTCCTATGTCAAGGGTGAAGATGAATTCATTAGGAAAATCTGAAACAAGAGGATGATCTGCCTTAATTGGTGTGTCTGCTAGTTGGTCAACAATAACTTGTACTTTTATAGCTTTTCTTTTTACATACTAGATATCATATTCATTGAGTACCATTACCCATTTAGCTATTCATCCTATTAATGTTGCTTTACTAAGGAGATCCTTCAAAGGATATATCTTTGTGAGCAACATCGTTTGGTGGTTTAACATGTAGTGCCTAAGTTTTTTAGTAGTAAAAACTACTGCAAGACAAGCATGTTCTATGGTACTGTAATTTAGCTCATAACCTACCAAAGTGTGACTGATATAGTATACTGCCCTTTCATGGCCTTCATTATCATTTTGTGCAAGTAAGGCTCCTAGCGCTGATGTAGTTGCTAAAATGTAGAGTATCAAACATCTTCCATCAGCAAGTGGTATTAACACTGGTGGTGTGAGTAGGTAATCATTGATTTTTTGAAAATCTTCTTGGAATTTACCTATCCATACAAACGGTACCCCTTTTTTGAGTAGATGTTGGAAGGGATGTATCTTATCTACTAACTGCACTATAAATCATCTGATAGACTACAATCTCCCTTGTAGTGTCCATAGTTGACTTATATTGGCTAGTGGAGGCATGTCAATTATAGCTTTCACTTTTGTTGGGTCCACTTCAATGCCTCGTCTAGAAATAATGTATCCTATAAGTTTTCTTGATTGCACGCCAAATACAAATTTCTTTGGATTTAACCTTACTTTGTATTCTTCTAGTCTTTGAAAAATCTTATCTAGGACCCATAAGTGATCATCCCTTGTCAATGATTTAGCTATCAGATCATCCACATAATCTTCCATAAGAGTGTGTATGAGATCATAGAAAATGGTTGTCATGACACATTAGTATGTTGCTCCAACATTTTTAAGTCCAAAGGGCATGACGTTCCAACAATAACTTCCCTGGACAACTAAAAGTTGTCTTATGTTGGTCTTCAAGTGCGATTTTGATTTGATTGTATCCTGAGAAACCATCCATAAGAGATAATATTTCATATCATGTTGTTAGGTCCATAATCATGTCAATATAATTTGGCAGAGGAAAGTCATCCTTAGGACAAGCTTTGTTTATATCTCGAAAGTCTGTACAAATGTGGATGCCCCCTGTTGGTTTTTTCACTGATACAAGATTGGAAATCCATTCTTCATAGTCAATTGATCTAATAAATCCAACATACAACAATTTCTTTAGTTCATCTTTCACTAATAAAGCAATTTGTAGGTGCATTTTCCTTAATTTTTGCTTCACGGGTTTAACACCTGGTTGTAATGGAAAATGATGTAATACCAAGTCAGGATCTAGTCTAGGCATGTTGGCATATGACCATGTAAATTTAATTTGTCTTTCTATGAAGAAGTTATGAAATTCAATTTTCTCTATTTTTGTCAAAGATGCCGCAAAATAGATTACTTGAGGATTATCTCCAATTCCTATGTTGATGTCCACAAATTCCTCAACTAACATTGGTGACTTTTCTTGAGCAACAAGGAGAATGTTCAAACCTCCATTCTTGGGTGCCTCCAAGAGGTTTTTTCCTTTGGATGCATCCTTATTTTTTTCTTTTTCATCGTCCAAAGGAGCCTTTCTATTTTCACCTAGGGAGTCGTCATTTTTTTTCATTCATTTTTTTCCTTATTGTTTTTGCTTTTGTGACTGGAGGGGTGAATAGACTCCCCAAAATAAGCCATGTTATCCAAGTCCATGGTAAATCCAACCTTATGGTCACCACTAGGTATGCCTTCTCATAGTCCCATGAACTCAACTATTGATTCATTGTGCTCAAAGGTATCTAAGATGGGGATGTCTTGTTGATCCCAATTGATAAGTTGGGGATATACCAGGGGCATGTCATCATCAAAAGTATCAAAGGTAGAGGCTGATAGGGTGAGGATAGACCTGTTGACATGGTCACAAAATTTTCTTATCAAATCCTCCTTATTCTTTTTCTTGGGAATAGGTAGATTTTGAGATGGACCCACTATAAAGGTTTGGTTATTAGAAGCAGGTTCATCAGGTTCCCAAGAGTTAGGATCAATGGATTCCCAAAAGTAACGTTTGAGCCATTCTTCTTTTTTCAAAGACATTTGAGGATGAGAATTAGGTGGATTTTGTAAGGAATTAAGCATTTGGTCAAGCTCCCCAAATAGTTTATCGAGGTCCATGAAAGTGGTGGAGGAGAGGGAATCCCACTCATATTCATTAGAGTCGGGGGAATTACAGTTGCATTGGTCAAATGGCTCATTGGATGTCTCGATATCTTAAGAAGAATTGAATTCCTCATGTAAAGGTGATGTGGTACTAGAAAAGCCAATCTTAATCAGTTGAAAGCCCAGCCCTAGGCCTTTTGGTCATCTAGAGACAATGATGGGTTCAATCCTCCCATTTTGATGTAGTCCTAGCTTGCTATTTCCATCATATCCTTTGTTTTGCATTATCAAAAAACCTTTTCCATATTGACCTATAGGTATTTAAGCGGGCGGAGGAGGTTCTTCATTGTCTTCTTTGTATAACCAAGAGGTCACATCTTCTTGATTTATAGCTTCTCTACTTAGTTCCCCCCATTTTGTGAAAGTCATTATGGTAGGGACATGTAATGTGACAATGGATTCTCTCCTATTTTCCATTGGTAGACCGTATGATTTAGGTGGAACCAACTAGCTGATATAATAAGATGCTTTCATATGATATTCTCCACAACTCTTATGGGTATGTGCAGGATCATCATGGAAAAAATAGGCCCTTAAGTGGCGATGAAAATTAAGAAAATCAGAATTAGGAAACTTGACGTAAAAATTTGAATAAGTTATCTATATTATTTCAAAAATATGTAAGAATAGAATTTGTAGCAAATTGAATGTAGTTTCTAAACTAGTAGGTTTATTTTAAAAAAAAATCTATTTGGTGAAAATTTGAAATTTCAATGCAGTAGTAAATTTAAGGGAAAAATAAGTAGGTGTCTGTCTGACCACCCTAACCACAATAAAATGATAATAATTTTTATAAGATATTAGATATAAGTAGAGGACTCATGTCCCGATGTGATGCATATTTTTTTGTAATTTTTTTCCAAATAAATAATTAATTATGAATTTTTTATTACAACTTTTTAAAAATATAAAAACTCGTATGTCTGACCAGTTAAACTTGGTCAAAACTTCATGAAATTTATTTTATTTTTTTAATCCCATAGTATGTGAAGCATGTTTCGGATTCAAAAAATGTGATACCATTTGAAAGCTATAGATGTTTTTCGATCAGCATATCAATCAAGACTTTAGTCATAATTCAAATAGAAAAAGAATAATAATTAGTTATTAAACTAAAAGTAAAGGTTAATATATATTGGTGGAAAGCTAGGAATCTCCTTTAAAAACCCTTTTCATTTCATCAATTTTGGGTAAAAAAAAGTCGTAAGCCACATGGGCCATCATATCACTTACATATCACCACTTTTTGGCCCATCATGATCCTGCACATACCCTTATCTTGGATCTCGACCTTAGGAGTGGAAATTGGTCGTTGAGAATTAGATGTTTTGGAAAGAGTGGATGGATTGATATACTGGAATGTGTTGGATGTTGAAGCCTCCTGGTTAATAGGCACTTGTCTTTGGGGTATTCCACGTAGGTTAGTGTAATATTGGAAAGGATCAGGGTCACGATCTATTGTGATCTTGGTGCCATTGAATGGGAATTTAAAGCATTGATGATAAATAGAAGGGACGACCTTCATAGCATGTATCCATGGTCTGTCAAGTAAAAGGTTATAGGGGAGGAAGAGATCCAAGAATTAGAATTGTGTACCCATAATCGTAGGACCAATTCTGATGGGGAGAATTACAACTCCTTTAGATGATCATCCTTTGTCATCATATGCCTTAATGAAAATGATCTTAGTAGTGTCCACACATGCCTCTGAGAATCCTAATGCCTTAACCAATTTCAAGGTGCAAAGATTCAGCCCTGTTGCTCTGTCTACCAAGACAAGTCTAACTTTTGTTTTATGAACAAGAACTTCTAGGTGCAATGGGTCATTATGGCATGTCTTCTTAGTTGAGTAATCTTATTCAGAGAAGATAGCATGATGAGAGTTGGTTAGGTATCCTACCATCTCTTGGAAGCGATTGACATCAAGGATGGTCGGGATGACCGTGCTTTGCAAAGCTTTGTATAAAATAGCTCAATGATCGGGTGATATAATCACCAATTCCAAGATAGAAATTTGTGTTGGGGTCTTCCCCAATTAGTCAAGTAAATTATACTGAGGCTTGGAGGACTATGGCTGTTGTTGTAACGAAGGGCCTTGGATGGTTATCTTGGTTCGACGAGTGTTGACAACACATTCAAGAGTTTTCTTTATGGTAATAGTGTTGATATGTTCATTAGCGGCTCGAATGTGATTTATGATTGGGTTGTGGTTATAGTCATACTTGACATTAGCATAGTTGGCCCGGTTATTGGTCTTATTTCTTGAACTAGAGGCTTTTCCTTTTCCATGGTCATGTAATGGATCAGTAAAGACCTTGTGATCGTTGTTTGAGGATGTTTGTTTATGTCCATTAACTTCAATAGTTCTATTTTCCACAAGATCTTGTATAATGTTCTTCAGTTGTTGACATTGTGGTAGACTGTGTCCCTTAGTTCGGTGGAAATCGCAAAAAGAATCATCATCCCACCAAGAGGGTTTAAATTTTCTAGGATCATATTGTTTTGGCTCAGGAAGTTGTATGAGTTTGTGTTTTATTAGTTCTTTGAAAATTGATTGGATTGGTTCCCCTAGGGGAGTGAACTCGCGTTTTGGAAACCTCCTTTGTGGTCATGGTTGTTGCGTGTTTTGGACAAGATTGGCAATTTGGTTGGCATTGTTGGGTGTGTTGTTAGAGGCATTGTGTCATCTAAATGTAATGACTAATCCTGCATGTAGAGTTTTAGTATCGACAATGCCATCATTGGTTACGTTGTTGTTTTGGGACCAAAATTTTTTCCTGTCATTAGGGGTGCTTTGAACATTTGGATTTATGTTTGACATCTTGATTTCACCTTTTTCAATGAGAGCCTTTTCAAGTATGATACCCTTTTCTACTAGTTCCACAAAAGAAGTGCAATAGTGTACTCTTAGGTCACTTCTCAATTTTGAATTAAGATTTTCTAGGAATATAGTGACCTTTTTATTTTTGTCTATTTCAACAAGGCATCAACCAGCTAGACTCCTCCATCTCTGGAAGAAGGTGATAAATTTCTCTCCTTCATCTTGTGTGGTGTGATATAAGGATGCTATTGTGATTTCGTTGTCAATGTTAAAGGTGAAATGTTCAATAAAATTTTCAACAAGTTTGCCCCATGACCTAATGCCATATGGAAGTTGAGAAAACCATTCAAGTGCTATTCCAACAAGGCTTCGCAGAAAACGTCTCATGAGATATGTGGGGTCATATGCAATGTCTATGCACATTGTGGAAAATTCCCTTATATGTTCGATAGGATTGTGCTTCCCATTATACTTAGGAAAGTTTGGTATAACATATCCATGTGGGAAGGGTGTCATGTATAAAGCTTTGTCAAATAGAAATGGAAATAAGTATTTTTGCTAGACATACCATGTTGTCCATTTGTTGTTGAAGGGCTTGCATTTGTGTTTGCAAAACATCTACTTGTGTCAATGATGTGATGGTTGTATTGTTGGGGTCTATGTAAGTATTTTGAAACCCAACGTTATGTGATGGATTTTGGTTCAGTGTATGAACGAAGGTTGGATTCTGGTTGGATGTTGGTTGATTGGGAACATGAATGTTTTAAAAAGGATCGAGCTAGTTCCAAAATTGTATGAGAGGTATATGTCTGGTTTGTGAAACCCCTATTTGTGGTATGGAAGTAGTGGTGTTGATGTTGGGTATAGCAATTGTCATGTTTGTGCTAACTTTAGGCCATTTGATTCCAGTATTGGTGTCGAAGGGATTTGATGATGATGCCCCTATAGTAAAGTTAAGGCATTGTTTCATGCTCAATGTACCAAATGGTGATGTATCTATTGTTGTGGCACTCTATGTAGGTACTCCAAATGGTATAGTTACAGTTACTTGATGGATAGAGGCACTAGATGTCATCATGTTTTTCCCTTGGATAGATGAAGTTTGCAATGTGTGAATGTAAAATCCAAGAGGTAATGTGGCACCTTCTACTAACAATTTTGCTAGATATCATTGGGGATATTGTGCCAAGTATTCATCTAGAAAAGAGGAAAATTCTGGATCTTGGGAAGCAGCATCTAAGTCTTCAACTATAACGTGTCCTTGTTGGTCTCTAGTGACAAATTTTTCCAATAAGGTTTTGTGAGGTCTCGATGTCCCTAATGGGGGATTTGAAAATGGATTGATAAAGTCTCATGGATCGGCCATTTCTCTTTATTTCCTTTTGGACCTTGTTTCAACCATGTAAGATATGCTCAAAATGCGGATGATGCAGAACTATGTCTATGAATGATATGAATTTAGTCTATGTTTTTGGATTTTCTTGGATATAAGGAATGAATGCTAATACAACTATGTTTTTGGTCTTTTTTGGAAATAAGGAAATTCTAAAATGATGTTGTCCTAAAATGACTGTGTCTAAGTATGAAAAAGTGTAGGCAAGCTTTTAAAGGTAATCAATTTTGGGAGATTTGAAAAGAAGTTACTAACCATTTAAAGTTTAGCCAAGGCTTAAATTTAGTTTGTCAAGGGACCTTTTGTGAGACTAAGACCAAGAGATAAAGCGAGTTTCCAAACTAGACTGACAAGCTAGAAAGACTTGCCAAGATGACAAAAGATAACAAGTGTGACAAGTGACTAGGTTCAATGACAATTTTCATTGAAGCAAAGGTTTATTCAAAGTATGGAAATTTGGGCTATTCTAAAATCTGTAAAGGTGATTGTCCTAAAAGTCTGATTGATCTGAAGGAAACTTGGACTCCTAAAATGTAACTAAGGTTTTCAACTAGTATGTCTATCGCTATGGCTAAATGAAACTAATAGGTGAAATGATGAAAAGTATGAATAAATCTTTCTAGTTTTTGTTCAAAGATCACTGTGAAAGGATAATCAAAGAATACTTTTGACTGTTTGACCTCAAACTATGATAGTGGATTTTTTTTTTTGGTTAAAATGCAATTGTGGTTTAGGTTAACAGATGTGTTGCAGAAACTAACAAATGTGGTTTTCAGTGTCAGATGTGGTTTACTGGTGAAATAATGTCTCAGGTCTATGATAGGAAGATGCACCGTTCCAAGCAGCAAATGTGGCTCATCAGATCAAATGCATAACAAGGTTTTTAAAATGCAATTTTTTAGTCTCAGATTGTTGCAGGTTTGACATTTGCAACTCAGAATAGCAGAAGTGGTTTTCTATGTAACAGATGTGACTCAGTATGCTAGATGCGGGTTTCTGTGTAACAGATGCAGTTCATAACAACAGATGCGATTCTATATGGAAAACGTGGTTTACTATAAATTTGTAGGCTTGTTTAGTCTGATTTTGATCAAATTTTTGGCAAATAGAAGATAGTCAAAAAATAATTTGTTCTAGTTTGGTTTTGATGTGAAAATGTTTAAATTCAAATAGACAAGTATGATCCTATGGTTGGCCAAGACAATATTTGTTGAGTTCCCACTTGGATTTCTCTAGCTGCACCTATTCAGAGTGAATGATTAGAAGCTTGACTACACTGGTTCCCCTCCGTGGCACTCACTTCTTTGGGTCAGCCAAGCTTTGAGTTCTCATGAATCTCCCATGACAAACTCTTCATCTCTACTAAGAACCGCAAGAATGTGGGATGACTTCAGAGGTCCAACCTCTTGCACCAGCAAATAGAGGGATTTTGGTAATCCAAAAACAAATGAATTTTTATAAGGGCACCCATTTAGGTGGTTATACGTGAGGCATGATCAACTTGTCTATATGAAAAATCTACACCTGTAATGCTAAGTTTTCCATTAGCATTCACATTTGTATACCGGTTGGGAGTAGCTTGGCTTTAGCTCATTCCCAATTTGAGTCGCCTTGGGGTGAGTACTTTTTCCCACCAACGAAGGCCCAATTTTAGAGTCAATAACAATTTCTCTTACACCTAGGATCAGACAAGTGCGCAAGGGGAGAGGATACTCTTATTATTGAATTAGGTTTTAATCTAAATAGAATGTGTGAACACACCAAACATAGAGAACGGTGATTTATTTTAAGCCCCAAATGGAATATGATCTAATCTAATCAGACAATCAATTTCAACATCAATCTTCGAAAAGCGTCCTACATCAAATTTCATTAGTATTTCAAATCTTTTTCTTCGTCAATCGTCCTACAAAAATAGTTTGTATATTTTTCTTCTACGAATTGTCCTGCAAAAACTATATTAACTCCACAAGATCACATGCTGCAAACTCTGAATTAGTCATAAAGAAAAACTGTAATTTAAAATGAAAACTCGAAATGTCAGAAATCAGAAAATTATTTTTTTACCAGCTAGATGCATCGCAAGAAGCCATAGATGTGTCGCAAAAATTCAGATGCATCATTTCATTCTTCATATGTGGTTCACAGGGTCAGATAACTAAACCTTTAATTGGACACAGTCTTCGAAAAAAATTCGTATAATTTTTTTTTTTTGTAGGAACATGTATGGATCGACACATATGAGGCACAAAACGATATGTATGACCCCATGAACCACATATGAAAAATGAAATAATGCATCTGAATTTTTGTGACACATTTGTGGCTTCCTGTGACGCATCTGGCTGGTAAAAAAATAATTTTCTGATTTTCAACATTCTGAGTTTTCATTTTAAATTGCAATTTTTTGTTATGACTAATTCAAAGTTTGCAGCATGTGATCTTGTGGAGTTAATATAGTTTTTGCAGGAAAATTCTTAGAAGACAAATATACAAACTATTTTTGCAAGATGATTGACGAAGACAAAGATTCAAACTAGTAATGAAATTTGATGCAGGACGTTTGTGGAAGATTGATTTTGAAACTGATTGGTTGATTAGATTATATCATATTTCATTTGGTGCTTAAAATAAATCATTGTTCTCTATGTTTGGTGCATTTGCACATTCTGTTTAGATTAAAACCCGATTCAATAATAAGAGTAGGGTGATCCCACAATAGTGGTTTACAATTTTTGGCCAAACTAGACATTGAAATAATTTTTTTTAACTAAATCTTCACTTTTAGGAACCTATAGCGGCCAAACCGTGAGGAATTTGAAGATAATGCAAACTAGAGTTTCATGACTTTTTTTTTGTAGATTCTATATATATTTTTTTCAAAAATTTTGGAACTAGATTGCACTTCTTTTTCCATCTCCCTCGAAAACTAGTTTTTTTCAGAAAACAACATTTTTAAAAAATGATGCTCACTGTATAACGCATAACTTTTTTTCAATGAAGGATAAAATTCTAATTCCTTTGAATTTAGATTTGTAACTCCGATATCTAGTGCTTCCACTTGGTTAGATAGTTTTTTATTGAATATTTTTTCTTTAATCAAGTTTCAAAGTCAAACCAATTACAATTCAGACATAGTACGACCACATAACGCGTAATTTTTTTGTATGTATCGAAATTCATTTTTTTTTGTTGGATCAAGGACTTCAATATCTAGTGCACTCATATTTTTCAAAAAAAAAAATTGATAATCTGTTATTTTTCCACATGTGCAGAACAAAGAGCTTGATTTTTTATGAAAAACCTATATTTAATAAAAGTAAAAAAACAAATACATAATAAATCCAAAACAAATTAAAATTATATTCGTTGGAAAGCTCGTTCCGAGGACTACCTGATTCCAGTTGGGTTAGTGAATTCTCCACCATTTTTATGTTCAAATTGAGCTTTGAAGTTTAAACATTTAGGTTTTTTTTGTGAAGGTCAAAAATCAGGCAAATGAGGGGTTCGCTCGAACCAGGGGGGTTCGAGCGAACAAGGGTTCATTCGAACTCCTTGCCATAAATTTTTTTTCATTTGAATTTTTTCAATGCATGCATTTAATGGGTTCGCTCGAACCTTGGTTTGAGCGAACCCTTTTTTGGTTCATTTGAACCATCTAGTTCGTTCGAACCCCCAAAATGTAAAATTTTTCCATGGGGTCATTTTTTACAAGTTTTCCTTCCTCATTCAAATTGTAAACCACTTTTGTGGGTTTACCCAATATCCTCTCCCCTTGCGCACTTATGCAATCCTGGGTGTAAGAGAAATTGTTATTGACTCTAGAATTGGGCCTTCCTTGGTGGGAAAAAGTACTCACCCCAAAGCAACTCAAACCAACAATGAAGTTAAAGCCAACCTACTCTAGACCGGTATGCAAATGTGAATGCTAATTGAAAACTTAGCATTACAGGTGAAAATTTTTTATACAGACAAGTTAATCTTGCCTCATGTAAAGCCACCTGAAGGGTTCCCTTATTAAAATCCATTTGTTTTTAGATTACCAAAATCCCTCTATTTGTTGGTGCAAGAGGTCGGACCTCTGAATCCCTCCCACATACTTGTGGTTCTTAGTAGAGATGAATATTTTGTCATGGGAGATTCATGAGAACTTGAAGCTTGGTTGACCCATAGAAGTGAGTGTCATGGAGGGGATCCAGTGTGGTCAAGCTTCTAATCATCTACTCTGAATAACCGCAGCTGGAGAAATCCAAGTGGGAACTTAGCAAATATTGTCTTGGCCAATCATAGGATCGTACTTATCTGTTTGAATTTAAACATTTTCATATCAAAACCAAACCAGAACAAAGTGTTTTCTGACTGTCTTCTATTTTCCAAAATTTGATCAAAATAAGACTGAAACAAACCTATAAATTTATAGTAAACTGTATCTGCCATAGAGAATCAAATTTGTCGTTATGAACCACATCTTTTACACAAAAAGCCGCATCTAGCATACTGAGTCACATCTGTTACACATAAAACTACATCTGCTATTCCGAGTCAAGAGTCTCAAACCTACAACATATCTAAGACTGAAAAACCGCATCTAAAAAATCATGTCAAGCATTTGATCTGATGAGCCGCATTTGTTGTCTGGAATGACACATCTATCTGTCACAAACCTAAGACATTATTTTACCAATAAACTGCATTTGAAACTGAAAACCATATTCGTTAGTTTCTGTGACACATTTATTAACCTGAACTACAATTTCCTAATAACGAAAAAAAAAATCCATTGTCACAGTCCAAGATCAAACAGTCAAAACTAGTCTTTGATTATCCTTTAACAGTTATCGCTAAACATAAATCAGAAAGAATTTCTCATAATTTACATCATTGCACCTTTTAGTATCATTTAGCCATAGCGATAGAGATACTAGTTACAAACCTTAGTTACATTTTAGGAGTCCTAGTTACCTTCAGATCAATCAAACTTTTAGGACAATCACCTTTGCAGATTTTAGAATAGGCCAACTTTACATAATTTTTGGATAAACCTTTGCTTCAACGAAAATTATCATTGAACCTAGTCACTTGTCACACTTGTTATCTTTTTTCATCTTGGTGAGTCTTTCCAGCTCGTTAGTCTAGTTTGGAAACTCACTTTATCTCCTTGTCTTAGTCTCACAAAAGGTCCCTTGACAAACTAAATCGAAGCCTTGGTTAAACTTTAGATGGTTAGTAACCTCTTTTAAAATCTCCCAAAATTGATTACCTTTAAAAGCTTTCCTACACTTTTGCATACTTAGACACACTCATTTTAGGACATCATTTTAGAATTTCCTTATTTTCCAAAAAAAAGACCAAAAACATAGTTGCATTAGCATTCATTCCTTATATCCAAGAAAATCCAAAAACATAGACTAAAATCATATCATTCATAGACATAGTTCTACATCATCCGCATTTTGAGCATATCTTACATGGTTGAAACAAGGTCCAAAATGAAACAAAGAGAAATGGTTGATCCACGATACTTTATCAATCCATTTTCAAATCCCCCATAAGGGACATTGAGACCTCACAAAACCTTATTGGAAAAAATTATCACTAGAGACCAACAAAGATGCGTTATAGTTGAAGACTTAGACACTGCTGCCCAAGATCCAAAATTTTCCTCTTTTGTAGATGAATACTTGGCACCAGAACTTCAACGATATCTAGAAAAAATGTTAGTAGAAGGTGCCACATTACCTCCTAGATTTGACATTCACACATTGCAAACTTCATCTACCCAAGGGAAAACCATGATGACATCTAGTGCCTCTATCCCTCAAGTAACTGCAGCTATACCATTTGGAGTACCTACACAGAGTGCCACAATAGTACACACATCACCATTTGGTACATCGAACATGACACAAGGCCTTAACTTTACCATAGGGGCATCATTGTGAAATCCCTTTGGCACCAATACTGGAACCAAAAGGCCAAAATTCAGCATAAACATGATAACTGCTATACCAAACATCAACACCACTAGTGTCATTCCACAAATAGGGGTTTCACAAACACAACACATACCTCAAATACAACTTGGGAACCAGCTCGATCCTTCGTAAAACATTCACATTCCCAATCAACCAACATCAAACCAAAACTTGTTCTCTCACATTCCAAGTCAAAATCCACCCTTCATTCCTACAATGAACCAAAATTTGTTGCATAACATTTGGTTTCAAAACACTTACATAGACCCCAACAATGCAACCAACACATCATTGACACAAGTGGATGTTCTACAAACACAAATGCAAGCCCTTCAACAACAAATGGACAACATGGTGATGTTTAGCAAAAAGACTTTTTTAGCAAAATACTTATGTCCATTTCCCTTTGACAAAGCTTTATACATGACACCCTTCCCACATGGATATGTTATACCAAAATTTCCTAAGTATAATGGGAAGCATAATCCTATTGAACATATAAGGGAATTTTCCACAATGTGCATAGAAATCACATATGACCTCACATATCTCATGAGAATTTTTCCTCGAAGCCTTGTTGGAATAGCACTTGAATGCTTTTCTCAACTTCTATATGGAATAAGGTCATGGGGTGAACTTGCTGAAAAATTTATTGAACATTTCATCTTTAACATTAACAATGAAAGAACAATAGAATCCTTATGTAACACCACACAAGATGAAGGAGAGAACTGTATTACCTTCATCCAGAGATGGAGGAGTCTAGCTAGTCGATTCCCTATTGAAATACCCGAAAAGAAAAAGGTCACTATATTCCTAGAAAATCTTTATTCAAAATTGAGAAGTGACCTAAGAGTACATTGTTGCACTTCTTTTGTGGAAATAGTAGAAAAGGGTATCATACTTAAAAATTCTCTCATTGACAAAGATGAAATCAAGATGTCAAGTAAAAATCCAAATGTTCAAAGAACCCCTAATGACAGGAACAAATTTTGGTCTTGAAACAAGAATGTAACCAATGATGGCATTGCCAATGCTAAAACCCTACACATAGGACCGGTCATTACATTTAGAGGACACAAACCCTCTAATAACACACCCAACAATTCCAACCAAATTTTCAATCTTGTCCAAAACACGCAACAAGCACGACCGCAAAAGGAGGTTTCCAAAACACGAGTTCACTCCCCTAGGGGAACCAATCGAATCAGTCTTCAAAGAACTGATAAACACAAACTCATACAACTTCCTGAGCCAAAACAATATGATCTTGGACAATTTAAACCCTCTTGGTGGGATGACAATGCTTTTTGCGATTTTCACCAAACCAACCACAATGTCAACAACTAAAGAACATTATACATGATCTCATGGAAAATGAAACTATTGAAGTTAATGGATAGAAACAGACATCCTCAAACAGTGATCGCAAGGCCTTTACTGATCCATTACATGACCATGGAAAAGGAAAATCATCCATTTTAGGAAATAAGACCAATAACGAGGCCAACTATGCTAATATCAAGTATGACTATAACCTCAGCCCAATCATAAATCACATTTGAGCCGCTGATGAACATATCAACACTATTACCATAAAGAAAACTCTCGAATGTGTTGTCAACACTCATCAAACCAAGATAACCATCCAAGGTCCTTCGTCATAGCAATAACCACATTCCTCCAAGCCTCAGTATAATTTACTTGACCAATTGGGGAAGAACCCAACACAAATTTCTATCTTGGAACTATTGAGTATATCACCCAATCATCAAGCTATTTCAGAAAAATCTTTGCAAAGCATGATTTTCCCCACCAACCTTGATTTCAATCACTTCCAAGAGATGGTAGGCTACCTAACCAACTCTCATCATGCTACCTTCTCTAAACAAGATTACTCAAATGAGAAGACACACCACAATGACCCATTGCACCTGGAAGTTCATGTTCATAAAACAAAAGTTAGACGAGTCTTGGTAGACAGAGGAGCAAGGTTGAATCTTTGCACCTTGAAACTAGTTAAGGAATTAGGCTTCTCAGAGCCATGTGTGGACACTACTAAGAGAATTGTCATTAAGGCATATGATGATGAAGAACGATCATCTAAAGGAGTTGTAACACTCCCCATTAAAATTGGCCATGCGGTTATGGATACCTAATTCCAAGTCTTGGATGTCATCCTCCCATATAACCTTTTACTCAACAGATCATGGATACATGCTATGAAGGCCATCCCTTCCACTTACCATCAATGCCTTAAATTCCCATACAATGGCACCAAGATCACGATAGATGGTGATCCTGATCCTTTCTAGTATTGCACTAATCTACATGGAATACCCCAATGACAAGTGCCTGTTAACCAAGAGGCTTCATCCTCCAACTCATCCTAGTATATTGATCCATCCACTCTTTCCAAAACATCTACTTCACAACCACCACCTTCCACTCTTAAGGTCGAGATCCAAGATAAAGGTTGTGGAGAGTATCATATGAAATCATCCTATTGTGTCAACCACTTGGTTCCTCCCAAATCATATGGTCTACCAATAGCAGATAGGAGACAATCCATCGTCACCATACACATCCCTCCCATAATTAATTTCACAAAAGGTGGGGAACTAAGTAAAGAAGCTATAAACGAAGAAGATGTGACCTCTTGGTTATACAAATAAGACAATGAAGAACCTCCTCTGCCTACTCAAATACCTAGAGATCAATATGGAAAAGGTTTCAATATAATGCAAGAAAAAGCATATAATGGACATAGCAGGTTGGGATTACATCAGAATGGGAGGATTGAACCTATTATTGTCTCTAAATGGCTGAAAGGCCTAGGGCTTGGGTTTCAATGGCTCCAGATTGATGTTTCTAGTATCTCAGCACCATTATAAGAGGAAGTAAGTGCTTCCAAAGATATCAAGACATCTAATGAGACATTTGACCAATGCAATTGCAATTCCCCCAACTCTAATGAATATGAGTGGGATTCCCTCTCCTCCACCACTTTCATGGACCTAGATAAACTATTTTGGGAACTTGACCAAATGTTTAATTCCTCACAAAATCCACCTGATTCCCAACCTCAAACTTCTTTGACAAAATATGAATGGATTAAACGTTACTTTTGGGAATCCATTGATCTACCTTTGATACTTCCAATGATGACATGCCCTTGGTATATCCCCAACTTATCGATTGGGATCAACAAGACATCCCCATCTTAGATACCTTTGAGAATGACAAAGTAATAGTTGAGTTCATGGGACTATGTGAAGGCATACCTAGTGGTGACCATAAGGATAGATTTACCATAGACTTGGATAACATGGCTTATTTTGGGGAGTCGCTTCACCCCTCTAGTCACAAAAGTAGAAACAATAAGAAAAAAAATGAAAAAAATAAAAATGACAAGTCCCTAGGTGAAAACTAAAAGGAACTTTTATATGATGAAAAAGCAAAAAATAAGGACTCATCCAAAGGCGAAAACCTCTTTGAGGCACCCAAGGATAGAGGTTTGAACATTCTTCCCGTTACTCAAGAAAAGTCACCAATGTTAGTTGAGGAATTTGCGGACATCAACATAGGCACTAAAGATAATCCTCAGTTAATCTATTTTGTAGCATCTTTGATAGAAACAGAGCATCCTGAATTTCGTAACTTCTTCACAATTATGGTTAGGGTGACAATTTAATTAGGATTATGGTTTGATTAAGGTTAGGGTCCAATTATGGTGAGTGTTTAATCAGGGTTAAGGTTTAATTAGAGTTTCGATTAGGATCTAGGTTCAATTAGGGTTATAGGATAAATCTTTAAGTTAAGGTTATAATGAAATTCTAATTAGGGTTCAAATAGGATTAAGGTTATGGATCAATTAGGGTTATAATTTAGGTTTAATGGGGGTTATTGTTTAATTAGGTTTAGGGTTTAAATAGATCTAAGGAGGATTAGAGTTCAATTATTGTCAAAATTAGGGTTAGAATTAGCGTTCAATTAGGTTAGGGTGAAAAATTAATTAGGGTTAGGGTTCAATTAGGTTTAAGGTAAGATCTAGGGTTCATTTAGGGTTAGATTTAGGGTTAAATTAGGGTTCAATTATATCAGGATTAGGCTTTAATTAGGATCAAGGTTTAGTTAGGGTTAGGGTTAGAGCTAAGGTTAAATTAGAGTTATGGTTAGGGTTTAATTAGGGTTATAAGATAAATCTTCTAGTTAAGGTTACAATTAAATTATGATTATAGTTTACATAGGATTAGGGTTAGGGTTCAAGTTTAAGAGGGGTTAACATTAAGGTTATATCAGGGTTAGGGTTAGCATTGAATTAGGGTTAGTGTTCATTTAGGGTTATAATTAGGGAAATAATTAAATTTTAAAACAAACACTAATGATAATTGTAACCTTGAATGCAAAACCTATTTCTAACCTTGAACCTAAACATAAACCTAACTGTTACATTAACTATAACTTTAACCCTAACCCTAATTCTAAAACTAATTCTAATTTTAACCCTAACTCCACCCATAACTGTAATTTTAACCCTAACCTTGACTCTAATTAGGTCTCTAAAATTAACCCTAAACTTAATTCTTACCCTAACCCTAATCCTAATCCTTACTCAAATAATAACCCTAACCCTAATTTAATTTCTAAACCTAACCCTAACCCTAATTTAATCACTAACCTTAAATAAACCCTAGCTCTAACCATCATTAAACCCTAATCCTAACACTATTCCCAAACATGATCCTAATTCTATCTCTAATCCTAACCCTATCCCTAATCCTAACATTAAATCTAACCCTAATTCTAATTTTATGTCTAACCATATCCATACTCCTAATCCTAATTCTAACTTCAACCCTAACCCTAACCCTAGTCATAATGCTAACCCTAGTCATAATCCTAATTCTATCTCTAACCCTAACCATAATCCTAATCCTAACACTAACCCCAACCTCAACCCTAACCCTAACACTAACCCTAACTCTAACCCTAACCCTAACCCTAACCCTATCACTATTCCCAACCTTGATCCTAATTCTATCTCTATCCTAACCCTAACCCTACTCCTAATACAAAATTAAATCTAACCCTAATTCTAATTTTATGTCTAACCCTAGTCATAACCCTAATCCTGATTCTAACTCCAACACTAACCCTAACCTAATCATAATGCTAACCATAGTCATAATCCTAATCATAATCCTAATCCTAACACTAACCCCAACCCTAACCCTAACCCTAATGCTAACCCTAACTCCAACCCTAGCCCTAACCCTAAATAATTTAAAGTCCTCTATGTTGCACTGCAAATGCTACTAGCATATATATATTAAATTAATTTAATATATATAAAATACGTCGAGATATCCTTCTCGAGTCACCTATTACATTTTTATGTGAAAATTGATTATAAAATAGGCACCTCAAGAAGGATATCTCTCAGCGTATTTTATATATATTAAATTAATTATATATATATGCTAGTTTTGGTCATTTATAGACCCCATATATCCATTATATGCCACTTAAATAGCCTTAAATATACCATAATATGATTAAATAAGATATAAACTGAATAAATATCATAAAAGGAAGAGGAAAATTTAGGGGAAGAAGATAATGAAGATTTATTGTGAATGGATATAATGAAAAGGCATTATGAAAAGGAATTAAAAGGATATATAAGGAAGATAAAATGGGAGAAAAGAGAATGAGTTATACATGTGTGAGAATAAGGAAAATTCTAACTGATATTAAAATATGAGGAATGAATTACAATACATTGAATCATATTAATATATGATCTTAATAATGTTGGTGTTTATATTTTTTATATGTGATTTTTTATATTTTGATTTGTGCTTACATCCAAAATATAACTTATCCCTTTATACTACATCATATTGGGGTTTACTATATGAAATTATATAAAATATAAAATTTGGACTTCAATCCAAGTTTTTCTATCAATCTTTGATTTTGTTGTAAGGATCTTAATTTGTGTTGCATAAAGGGGAATATCATACCAAAGAAACAAATTAGTGGTAACTCAAACCAAAGAGAAGTGAAATTTTAGAAAAAAGAAATACTCATACATGGTGATCACATTTTTAATAAAGAGGTGTTGCAATGAACACTAAGTTCTATCCCTTAGGGAACTAGGTGCTAAGGTGATGACATGGAGAGGGGAGGAGACACAAGAAGACATGACAACTAAGATAAATTAGGTGTAATTCTTGGGAAAATAATAAAATGAATAAGGGATACAAGATTAATATAGTAGAAATAATGAAATGTAGAAAATAAAATTAGAGAAAGTAAGAAAAGAGAGAGAATCAATGTGATAATTAGTAGATACGTTGGGAGATAATCAATTGCTAGAATTATTAAGGCCATGGTACAAGGATTGATACAAGATGAAGAAGTAAGTATTTGAAAGTATGAGAGAGAGAGAGAGATAAGAATGTCCTAGAAAAAAAACGTGTTTGAGAAAGGGTAGCCAACACCAAGAGGTTTGAGGATAAATTGAAGAAGAAGATAGATAAATTTAAGGTCCCTAGAGTTGATGGATTGAGATGAAACTATGGAGAAATTATAAGGAGAGGCAACACCTTATATATTAAAGATATGTTATGAAAATGAAAAGAGAAATAGTTTAGTGAGAGAAATTTTGAATAAATAGAAAATCAGTAATGAAGTTAATTTATGACTAGAAGAGAATTAAATTAATATGATTTAAGGATATGACCCACAACATAAGATAAATGATAAGGAGATGACCCACATAACCAAATACCATCATCTATGAGTCATACATTCAAAAGGATAAAGAAAAGGATATTGTTAAATAGATAAAAAGATAAGAAAAGAGATATGGCCATAAATATGGAAATAAATAATGGCTTCTTGTATTGAAACCAATGATAAGACAGAGTAGAGAAAACTTATGATCGAAATCAAAATATTTGTAAGACATAATTATAAGAACTATCCCAAAATTGTTCAAATTGGGGATGTTGAGAATTATTTGGAGAAGATGAAGAAGTAAGAATCTTATGAGGAAATTATGATGGTATAATTATATGCTACATTTACAAGGAACACAACAATATGGTGGAAAACCCATAAGAAAAATATCGTCACATGGAGAAATCTAGATATTGCAATTAAATATAGATTTATGAAGAAGAAACAATTAGTGAACAAGATTCTTGTTTATAAAGGATGTTCCAATCCAAATAAATATATTAATTTTTTTTTAAGTTCTTCACTAAAAGAGGAGAAAAATAAAATTAGTATGGGTCCATTTATTTTATTAGACTTTACAATCATTACCTTGATCCCAGTATATACATTAGGAATACAAAGGAGATAAATGACTAGGAGAATCATAAAATATTTCTTTAACTTTTATAATCAAGGTGAGAATACCCATCAAGTGCATAGAAGGATCTAACCTCTTGTCACATTCTAAATTAAAATTAAAAATTAAAAATTAAAAGGAATAGCATAGCAATGGTATTGTTGATGTAAAAAATAACACAACATTAAACAGAATATCACTATTCTATTTCTCCTAAAAAAGAAAGATAACATATAATAATCTAACTCCCAAGGTCCTGGTAGATTGATATTGCTTAATGGTCAATGTAACTGTAATATAGAAGGGGACTTTTGCTGGTAATAAGGAACAAAATTACATTAGATCAACTAACCTACGTTTGGGGGGGGGGGTGTTAAATAAAGATAAAAATATAGATCAGAGCTTTGAAACAGAAGAGCATGGACAAAACTACTTAAAATATAGACATGCATATCAATAATGAGCATTTCTTCATCCAAACATAACCACAACATGATGCAATCCATAGAATAATCTATACTATTTCATACATCCATAGTGCTAATTCAACAATCACAACTATTCACTAACCCTTACTTCAGAAACTTTGAGACAAACCATCCACTCATCATCAAAACACATATCAAATAGATATAACAACAATTTCATTCATAGATAATTCAATGAGATAATCTTTAAATCCAATTTTCTCTATTGATTTTCACCAAATAGAAAACATTAGGGACAACAAATCACTGGTATACAGATTGATTATGAATCACTAATCTTATCAGATAGGTTCAAACTTCATAACAACATAAAAACTTGTATATAAAATTGTAAAACTGTAACCAAGTTCAAATGAACTTTCAAAGTATCCTTGTTGACAACTATGAAAACCTAAGATTAATCACTATTCACTATCATCAGGTGGCTAAAATTTCTTCAATCAACTGACCTTTACAAAATAGAGCTCAAAAATACATATAGTCATGCCATGCACAAGCTTCTCTCAATCAAGACTCAGATCCACAAACCAAGGTATCGAAACTAAATGAAGAACTGGACTGTTGATCTTTAGTTACAAGGTTGGATTGCTTCATTGCACAAAATTATGATGCCCAAGAAATCAGGTGAAACTAAAGGATGGAATTGGAGTCAAGTTCATGTAAAAAACCCTGCAAAGAGGAGAGAAGAAGATTTGTTAAATGAAGGTGTTTTGCTGCCAACTTATTCCTGCATTGCATGCTCAAGGATGTACTCATCGTAACTAGAGAACACTTGTTGAAGGGTATCTGAATCAGGCCCATCCAACCAATCATCCTCAAATTTAACCCTCTTTAACTCTACTAAAACCAATCCATGTACCTCCTTTAATTTGATCACTTCCCTTCTAGAAGCCTTTGCTTCTTCCCTGATGTCCATAAACCTATCCAATAACAAATCCTCTCCATCATCCCCTTTTTGCATCACCTCTTCAAATCTACCCATCCACTTCTCCCTCATCTTATCTAAAGAAATACCCTCTTTGATTGAGGTATCTAAATTGACCAATATAGCCACTATTGCCTCCAATTCATCAATCTGTTGGTTTAGGTCTTTACTCATCTCTTGAACCTCATTCTTATGCTCATGAATAGACTTGGATTTGTATCCTATTATCCTCACAATCTTCTCAATAAAATCCACATTACCCTCTTCAAGGATTGACTGCTCAAGTAGAGTTGACTTAGGCACTTTGCTAATGTCCTTCAGCTTTTTAACATATTCTTTATACTCTTCATCTTGCTTGTCTAGATCTTCAGCATGTTGGTTCAAATCTCCTACCAACTCAAGTGTTGCTTCATGAATCTTAAAACTATCAGTTAGCACTTCATCAACCTCCTGGTTGAGCTTATCAATACATCTTTCCAGCATCCCCACCTTACTCTTCATTTGCACCAAGTCATCAGCTTCCTTATTTTTCAATAAGATTGGGGATTCAAGAGCAACAACTTGTTGAGAAATTGGAGTTGAAACATCTTTTAAAAACTTATGCAATTGATCCAATGGGGCCTTAAGCTCATCTTTCTTTTGCTTGTATTTGATCATCCTGGACTTGGTAGAGGAAGCCACAATATCAATTAAGTTCATTTTTTGATTTCTTGTAGGTCTTCCCAGATTCACCGTACCCAATTGATAATCAGTCATTTGCATATCCTCCCAGTTCTTATCCACCATTGGTATTGCACATTCAGCAATGATTTCTCCTATGTCTGTAGGTTTGGTGGAGTGAAGAATCCTGACCTTCTTTTTGTGTCTCTCCTTCTCAATTTCCTTCATCATCTCATCCCAATTGAGAGGTTGAGGTTGAACTATATGTTTCTTCTCCAAGTCAAGCTTTAACCATGTAGGAGTTGTAGGAGTAGTAGCTATTTTTGTTGAAAATGAAGCCACAATGGTAGAAGATAGAGGTTGCAATATTGTGTTCTCAAGCTGAGAGTCAACCTCTTACACATTTTGTTGCTCTCTTTGTGCCTTTTCTTGTGCAAGTTTCTTTGCCTCTTCCTTGTCCTTTTGTTCTTGCAATATTTTAGCTTCCAACTCCTTCTTCAGATGTTCCTCTTCCAACTTCCTTTCCTCTAACATCTGGTCCCTTTGTCTCTTCAATTCCTCAACATAGTCCCATGCTTCTTTGGACTTCTTCTCATGTGGAGAAAACTTTGTAGCCTCCTTCTCTCTCTCTAAGCATTCTTGTTCTTCCTTCTTCCTATGGGCCTCCTCCACAACCTTAAATTTGGCTTCAAGGGCTTCTTTCTCTCTTCTATGCTTGGCCTTTTCCTCCTCAAGATCATGGATCCTCTATTGCAAAGACAATTTATCTCTTTCCTCTTTCATTCTAAGCTCCTTCTCCTTTTGTTGTTGCTGCTTAGCCAATTCATCAAGAATAGCTTGAGCCTCCAATTCTTGTTGCTTGGTTGATACATAAAATTGTGCCTTAACATCTTCTTGTTATTTAGCCAACGCCTCAGCTTGTGCCTTGGCATTTGCTTCCTTCTTAGCATCTTCAAACAGTTTCCATTGATCCTCTTTTGTTAGCACATACTCGGTCCCTACATCATCTATTACATCAAGGGAAGACACCACATAAGTCTCTTTGTCGGATGGGGTAGCCTCTGAATTTGTTGCAATATCATGAATTTCTATCTCAGGATCCTTTTCCTTCAACAAATCAGCTTCTTTATGGAGGGTTCCCATGGGAATTCCCTCACTTGGTTGCTCTGTGATTAGGGTTTGAGTGGATGCTTCTACTGCAATAGATGTTGAGGTACCAGCTTCTACTGCCACCTCTTCTTCATGTGTCTCCAGAGGATCTTGAGTAGGAATTTGAATTTCCTCTCCAACATTAGAAGGGAAGAACTCTAGGGGCTCCTTAGGAGCCATTCTTCTCTTTGTCCTCTTGTACCCTTGAGTGGTAACTGCAACCTTCCTCTTCTTGGATGGTTGAGCCTCTGATTGGTTAACCCTCAAGATAACCCATTGTATGCTTCTATCCAAAACTGGTCTTGCAATTTGCTTTATATAAATAGACTCTTCTGTATTCCAATCTATTAGATCAAGATCCTTGGTGCCTATCTTATATGTATCATATTGGGGATCCAAAGTTACCCCATCATCAAACAATGTCTCTGGAATATCCTCCTTTATCCCATACTCAACCATGAATGGGATAGGTAATCTTTCATAATTTCTCCTCCTGAGATCATATTCATCTTGTAGATCTATCCAAAAATCCTCCAATAAATTAAAATGCTTATCAAAAAGACTAGGAAGCAAAGTTTGCATCTTGTGTCCAGGATCATAATGCTTCCTAGAAGTGTACATACCCAACTTCAAATAAATCAATTCATCACAAACAACCTTAGATGCCACAATGTGTGGATAGCTAAACTCACCCAACTTCATGGGGAACTTGTGACAACCAGTCTTATTTTTGGTGCCAAATTTGAAGTTAACAGCCAGAGCTTGATAAATGAATTCCATTAACACAATTCTATTGTTACAAAACCTAGGGAGCAAGTGGGGATGACCATCAAAACCTCCCAATCTAAAGTAAGTAAAAGTGGGGTATTGAATAAACCAGTTTCCCCAATCATTGATGAAGGCAATTGCCTCCCTACTCAATTTGTACACAACATCTCCAATGAGCCTGCTAATGATAACATAAAGAAATGCATCATCAACCCTCCTATAATGTGACTCTGATGCTTGCAAGGTAAGCTGATTATAGTGCTTCCACACCTTCTATCCTTGGGATTCTCCCAATATGCCCACTGTATTCAGTCTAGGAAAGATCCCCATTCTAGCAGCTGCATAGATCGTATAAGAGGTCATGAAGAAACTCTTGGTTTCTATCACTCTGAGCATTTGATTATGTATGCTCTCTAACACCACCATAGGCTAGTCAAATTATTGTCTACCATCCAAGATGGTTTCAATAAATGGGAACATCCATTCTTTAAATTGTGAAGCATCTCTTTTTCCAAATACTCTAGAGAGCAACATGATTATGTCCCCAATCTCCTTGCCAAAATTTTCCTTTTAGGATAGTCAAGAAGCTTAGTCAGAGACTTTTTCTCTACCCTCATCTAGTGCTTATTCATGTGGGATCTGCTGGCTTCTTTCTTGTCATTGTAAATTTTCAATGCTTTTGCTTCATTTAGCTGCCTAGGATTTTGTGGAACAAGTGCATCAAACATAAACCTGATCATTTGGGTTGTTAAATCAATGATGACATTCCCCTATGAATCCACACATTGCCTAGTAGTAGGATTATAGGCCCCAACTGCTGCTAATATCAATTCCAGACATTGAACAAACAGTGCAAAGATAGCAACATATGCTAGTCCAAATTGGACAATCCTTTATGCCCTTGGTGTAACATCTTCATTAAAATTTTCATCCACCAATTCTTTATAGTTGAAAGGGCCTAAGTTGGTATCTGTAATATCTGCCCACGCAGAATCAACGTTACTAGCAGTGAGAGTAGCTTCTCTATGTTTATACCTCAGAGTGTAGGGGAGCTGCTCGACTTTAACCTTCTTTGGCTTAACTCCTTGTCTTGAAGTTTCTGCTGGTTGGTTCCTTTGAGAAGCTTCTTCTGATGCCCCCGCCATCCTCTAATCTTTGCAATAAACTCCTATATTAGATGAACAAAAGCATATAATCAATTTATCATGTAATAACATCCTCTACTTCCTTAGGACAACTTTCATACTAAGCCAAATTTCACTTTCATCGGAAGCGTAGTCACAAGAAGAATTAGGAATATGACACATTTTTAACACATAGCAGGATCGGAACTAGAACCGGGACAAGATCGAAACCAAGACCGGAATGGAAACAGAACCAGAAACTAATCACTAGTTCCAAGTTTGACCTCCACTCAAGTCCTGCTTCTGCTTAAGGACAAGCGCGAAGACCAAAATCATCAATGACTGGAAGCAGGATCATTTTAGGAATGAATCTCGATACTAAACATCCCTAGGATGAGTTCAGTCCCGAGTCTGCTTCTGCCAGTTTTGACATAAAATGGAGCACTTTTCTTGAAGACATGGCCACATGAATCTATGTATCTGGGTGACATCGTTTACAAGGAAATCCAAAATAGAGGGGCTTAACCCACACCTTAACCGTATAGAAACCATATTTAACCCTAAAGGAACAATATTTTGTAAAGGTTATTGAGCAAACCCTAGTTTTCACGATACATCAACTAAGAAAATTAGGGCATCACAAACCCATCTCAGAAATCACATAATCAACATAAAATCAAGATCAAAAGGGTTTCCAAATAGATTTTAAAACATTTAAAGTACGAACAACCCTTGTAAATAGAAGCCCTAATTAAAAACTAGGGCACAACAAAACGCACCTACCACGAAAGCGACAAATAGAAAGAAATAAAACAAAACGGAAAAAATAAGAGAGACATAAACAAAACCAAAAGAAAACAAGAAAGAAAGCGAAGATTCACAAAAAATAATTCTATGAATGCGCAAGAAAACAACACACAAAGCGCGAAGACAAAATGACAAAGCAGAAATGGGAAAAGAAAGGAAAAGAGACCCTACCTCAAAACACCCACAAGGAAAGACCGACACTTGAAAGAAATTCACAAATCACCATGCCTCTGCAATCAAATTGCTCTTCTCCAAGTTCTCCTAGCTCTAGTTTGCTAAAACAGTTTAGATAACAAGGATAATGAGCCAATTAAACCTAATTATGGTTTTAAAAATGATTTATCGCATCTGAAGAACCTGTAATTAATGCAATAAAGGTGGTAGGTCGAATAGAGCGAATAACACAAACAAATAGTTAACTCCTGTGGACACTAAAGGTAGAGCGAACGTGGACCCGAATCTGGAGCCAAATAAGAAAGTTTTGACAAGTTCCTCATCGAAATCCAAACCTAGTCTCGACTCTGCGACAAAGAACTGACAACAGAAAGAAACGGGGGTGGGTTCAAATCCAAAACGGAAAATAGAAATTTTACAAAGTTCCAAGTTCAATTCGAACTCTGATTCTGGTCCTGACAAAAGGAACAAAAACCAAGACAAAACAACAAACAACGAGAAGTGGGGCCAAAACAAAAATTGGACCTGGCCCAAAAATGAATGGAAATGAAGAATCAAAAAGCAAACGAGCGGAGTCAGAATCAGGATGGAAACAGGAACCAAAATTTTCAAAAAGTTCCAAATTCACTTCCAACTACGGTTTCGCTTCTGCTTGGGCTTAAACAAAACATGAGGAAAATGACAAATGAATCAAGGGAGGAACAAACCCAAGAGCACAAAACACACCGACCAAAAATGAAAGGAACAAGGAAGGAAAAGCGGACATAGAGTCAGAATGGAACCCGAACTAGGAACTAAGGAAAAGTTAAGAGTCTTATGGAAATTCTTTTAATAACTTTCTCAACACTTAGACATTACTTACTGAAATATGGGTTGAGAACTACAGTGGACCCTATGACAGTTTTGGGAATCATATTTTTCACTTGAATCAGAGATATAGTCACCCTGAGATGAATAGGCACTTTATAGTTAGATGTTTTATCTATTTTGTGACATATTTCAATCATAGTTCATTAGGTTATCTACAGTATACCTTACTCTTAATAACTTTCAAACAAATGCTAAAATGACCATAAGACATAAGTTTAGAACAAAATCTCTTGACAGATATGCCTTGAAACTTCCTAAATCAATTGCTCTCCTTGTTCCTGTAGCGTACTCTGAATAACAACCCCTATATTTCAAAATTGGAAGAAATGAGGGTCCCCAAAGAAGAAGACAAAAACAAAAACAAGACAATAAAAAAGAAACAAAGAGAAAAAGAAGAAACAAGCAAACAACCAACAGAAACAAAGAACAAATAATTACACATGATAAATATATACGATTAATTCAGAAATAAAACCCTTATGGGCCAAAGTAATGTTTGAGAAACTGTCCATTAACGGGCAATGGAACAGGTTCTCCCATTAAGGTGGTCAAGCGAAAAGCATTCTCACCCAAGATCTCAACTATTTTATATGGACCCAGCCAGAGTCTATCAAACTTCTGGTGGTCACCCTTTTTCTCTTTAGCCTTATCCCACATCAACACAAGATCTAATATCCTAAATGCCTTGATCTTAGCTCTTTTGTCAAACCAACATTTGACAACAACCTAATGTTTGAAGAACTACTATAAAGCAACTTCTCTATGTTCTTCCATGTTTAAAATATTGTTTAGCCTTACCTCAATCCAATCATCATTTGAATAAAAATCTTGCATAAATTTGAGAACAGATATTTGCAAATGTATGGGGAAAATAGGCTCTTGGACATAGACTAATTTAAATGGGGAATTTCCTAGAGCAGCTTTAATACGGGTTCGATCTGCCCATAAGGAAAATCTCAACTGGGTATGCTAGTCTCTAGGATTATTCACTAGCAATTTCTTTATGACTTCCAACAGGTTCTTATTGGTAGACTTTGCTTCACCATTTCCCTATGGGTAGTAATTGGATGAATACTTCAAAATGATTTTATGTTCATAGGCCCATTGTATGAATTCAACAGATGAAAAAGTGGGGCCATTATCACATACCAAGGCAAAGGGTACTCCAAACCTAGTAATAATGTTGTCATTAAGAAATCTGATAACCACCTCTGTGTGTTGTTTTTGCAAGGCTGAGCCTCAGTACAACATGTCCAGTAGTCCATTGCTATCAAGATGAACTTGTGACCTGCAGAAGAGTTTGGATTAATTACCCCTACAAAATTTAGTGCCTATTGGGCTAATGGTCTTACCTCATAAACTGGTTGTAACGACATTGATGGATTACGTTCTTTTGATGCAGAGGTCTGGTAGATATGACATGTCCTAACATGTTGATGTGCATCCCTGAACATGTGGGGCCAATAGTATCCCAACCTAAGAATTTGATGAGCCAAGCAATCTATAGATCTATTCCTTGTGCCATGCCTACCATGAAATTCAACAATAGCATGCTCGGCTTCTTGCTAATCTAAACATTGCAGGTAAAATCCTTCATAATTTCTTTGGTATAAGGCACCTCCTTTGAACATGAAATGGGCACTCTTCATCCTCAATGCTCTCCTTTCAATAGCATTCATTCCCTCTAGGAATCTGTTGTTGAGAAGGAAGAAAATCAAATCTGTGTACCATGGATCCTTAGTGAATGAGTGCACTATATACTACTGACAAGTGATACACTTGTCAACATCTGCCATAGCCTTTAAGAAACCCTATCCTCAGACAAGCTTCATTGGATGGATCTCTAGATCAAATTCTTGCAAAATAGCCATCCATTTTCCTCTTCTCTCTCCTAACTCACTCTGCATAAGGAGAGACTTAACAGTTGGATCAGGAACTATGGAAACAACCTGACTCCTAAGAATGTAATGCCTAAATTTTTTACTACTCGCACTAATGCAAAGGCCTGCTTCTCAAGAGGCGAGTACCTGACCTCTGCATTTTTGAATGGGGAGTTCATGAAAGCAATTGGCCTTTCATCTCCCTCTTCTCTTCTTTGAGTTAAAATAGTTGCACATGAATGGTCAAATGCAAAGGAATAACTATAGAAGGGATTTAAATAATCTGGATTGGTCAAGACCGGTGCCTCAAATATTGATTGTTTAATCTATGAGAAAGCAGATTTAGCCTTGTTGCTCCATTCTATTTTTGCATCTTTTCTCATCATCTCATTAAGTGGTTTCACAATTTCTGCAAATCCTGTTATAAACATTCTTACAAAATTAATACTTCCAAAGAAGGATCTCATCTCCTTTTTACTTCCCGGCATTGTCAATTTCAAGATGGCATCAACTCTATTAGGGTCTATGGATATTCTCCTTTCTGATATCACATGGCCTAAAAGTTTCCCTTTAGAAACTCCAAACACACATTTCTTGGGATTTAGGGATATTCCATAGCTTATACATCTCTTAAGGACTTTTGCTAAATCAGCAACATGGTCCTTTATGTTCTTAGAGAAAATACTTAATTCATCTACATAGATAATGATACACTTACATATCAGATCCTTGAATGATATGTTCATTGCATGCTGGAATCTAGCTCCAACATTGATAAGTCCAAATGGCATTTTGCGATAGGAAAATGTCCCCCACTTAGTAGTGAAGGCAGTCTTCATTCTGTCTTCATGGTTGACAAGCACTTGATTATACCCAGAATAGCCATCCAAGAATGACATCATCTGAGATCCGTTGATAGTTTGTAATACCTCGTCAAGAGAAGTGGATAGTTATCCTTCTCTGAGGCTTTGTTTAGGTTCTTGAAGTCAACACACAGTCTGATCTCCCCACTTTTTTTGCGTACTGGAACTAAATTGGCAACCCAATTGGAGTGGCATACTGGGAAGATGATTCTTGCTGACAAAAGCTTTTACACTTCCTTTTGAATTAATGGATTGATCAAATCATTCACCGGGTATTGCTTTTGACGGAAGGGCTTTTCTTCTAGCTTTAGAGGTATTGTATGTGTGATCAAAGAGGTGTCAAAAGTATTTAAATATTCATAACTCCAGGAAATTGCTGCAATATCTTCTTTTAACACCTTAACTATTTCATTTCTGATCTCCTCAGGGTAGGTCTTTCCTATATAAACATTTCTTTTGGGACTTGAATCAACCAGATTAATAGATTTGTACTTCCCTCCATCACTTTATGTTGGCACCCTCTCACGAGCCTGAGGATCAGAGTCAAAAATTCTTTCCAAAGCTACCATCCCCTTGGGAATGTTGTTGCTTTTCAAATTCATTATTCCTTCAGTGTCAACTCTCAAGGTCCCAATCCCCATGATCTCTTTCTGACTCATTTATTATCTTCCTTTTGAAGAGATCAGAACTTGCCAAGAAGGCGAGTATGTGTTGGTCATCATAATACCTGAAAATTCTAGACATTATCTGGGACTGCTGGGATTGAGATTAGTTCAACTAAAAATATTTTCAACTTGGAGTCATTCATAGGCTCCAGAGTGCTAGTAGTGACTGCAAGGGAATCTGTGATTTGATTGTGTTCCCTAGGGATCAAAGTGATTCTGAAAGCGTCAAAATCCTCAATCAAATTCCAAAATCTATTTCTCTAAGCAACCAATCTTTTGTTATGACAAGTATATTGGTTGTGGACCTGCTTGACAATCACTTCAAAATATCCCATAACCATGAGAGATGTGACTTTCTTCTTATGGGAAAACATTAAACCTCGAGCAAGTGCTTCATACTCTGCCATGTTATTAGTGCATCCAAACTGTAACCTATAAGAAGAAAAGTAATTTTTCCCCTTTGGGTTAGTTAATTCAATCCCTACTCCACTTCCTGACTTGGACTTAGAGCCATCAAATTTTAGACTCCATAATTGATTTGGAGCTGAGATCTCTTTCTTCTTTAGGGCCATAGGTATCTACTTGCTAGAAGCATGTGGCGGCTCAGACTGGTGCTCGTCATCAAGATTTAAAGGTAATTGGGGGCACAGTTCACTAGAAGGTTCTCCTAGATTCAAATTTTTTTTAGAAACTGATTCCTAAACCTCCTCTTGGGTCAGATCATGATTTAGTACATTTTTCACCAATTCCTTGGGCATTGGAAGGGTATTTGGGGTACGTGTAATTGGAAAATACTGAGATTCCTTGGTCTCTCTTTGTAGTTCAGAGCATAGAACCCGAGTCTACTCCAGTTGGGAAGATGATTCTTTTTTAGCAATATTGGCTCTCGTAAGGATGGTTGCATCTTGTGCTTCAAATGGAAATTTATTGGTGGAGGTTTGAGGTTGACATTCACAAGTTTCTTCAACCTGGGAGACATGGTTCAAGATATCTACATAGGGTTGACAAGTTAACTCCGAATTATTCTGGTAATGGACCCTACACCAATCAGGAAGTAACAAACTCCACATATCAGCCTCTTTTCCCAGTACCAGCCTATCTTGTTGCAACTTTTTGATTAAGACTTGTTGGTTAACTGTAGTCATTAGGTCAGTTTGTTCTAGAGGAAATAGATCATTAGAATGAAGCATAAAAAAATTCATGATTTCCTCCTGCTTGTAAACTCCTATATCGGTCTTGAAATAGGCTACCTCATTAGGGGAATCATACTCGGTGATCATATGTTTGAGTCTAGGCTCACTTTCAATTCTGATATGGGTTGCTATCCCTTTCCAAGGCAGCCACATGTGTGAGAAATGCAAGGACAAATACCCCCCAATACTTTTCATTAGGTCTCTGCTTAAGAGCATACCATAGGTTTCTAGAATATCGGCAACTTGGATATCCATATAAGTTTGGATCCTTGCAAAATGGAGGTGAATGGACTCGGCTTGCAAACTACCGAGGAGCTACTTATTACCATTATTGAGTCTACAGCTTGAGATAATGCAAAAAGTAACAACTTTACTGTCAAACTCATATTGCCGAAAGCAAGAAAGTTAAGGAATTGGAAATTTTCTATGTTAATAACATGTTTCAGATCCATGGTATTTAAAAAAAAAAAAAACCTAAATGAACCATTGCAGATAAACTTGATGGAATATTAAACATATACATACCTCAGCTGGCGTAGAAACTTGTCGCAGAAACCTTTGGCATTGTTTGCATGGAAGAAATAGAAAGCATTAATGGGATTGTGTCCAAGATAGAGGAGAAGTCGACAAGAATGGAGAAGGAGCAGGAACATGAACAATGGGGAAAAAATATCCCACACCAAGGCGAATGCCAAGTATAACTCTGGAGTTCATCAATCTCCCAATGGCCATTTCTCCTCCTCCTCGCACCATGCACCCAACTTTAATCCGAAACTGCTTAAATTTATTCAACTATTTTTCCTCCCCAATTCTTCATCTCCATCCGGCTTCCCCCGTTTTTGATTCTCTAAAATCTCCCTTTCCTTATACCATATGTTCAGTACTCAAAGGCTTGCATGTAGATCAAACATCACCTCCCACCTTTGTAGCCATGCCCGCCACGCCAGTAGTTTACAACCAGTTCACCTCATAATTCTGAAGTTCAAAATCAATCTTCTTCGGGCGACATGGAAGAAGCTTCCCATGCCAACCCCACTTAACTACCATACTTGAATTATATATGCTTTGACAACAAGAAGGGGAGAGGGGCTAACTTTGTCACTATGTAGTGATTGATTGGAATATCGTAGGAACTTTATTTTTATTTTTGAAATGTGGACTGGTCTCTTATCTATCTATAACTAGGGTTTAGAGGTGTGACTCGCAACTTGCCACATTAGTACATCTATGAGAAGTGTCCAAATCTTTGGCTTTTTAAAGATTCGACAGAAACTTAATCATGGTATCCCTAGTAGTTAAACACAAAATATCATTTGTTGTTTGTATAATAGCATATTTTTATTTAAAATAAAATTTATATGCAACCTAAATGGACCAAATACCTATTGGTAGCCCTAGATCTTTGTTATCTATAGCTTTTATATTCAACACAAATAGACCAATAGTTGAACACTAGAACTTTTTGAAAATCCTTCACATTTAATGAAAATACATGATGGTATTTATTGTGCTCACCTTTTATATTTGTGATAGGACAAAATATTAATATGAAATACTCCAATGTTTGTACATTGCCACCCCAATAGTTGTACACATAAGAACAATATTTTTTCACTATGATAATAATATTTTTTTAAATGAGTGTCTTATTTTATTAAATGAGCATTTAGTTTTATAAATGACACACTTATAGTGGATAGTTATGATATTTTATTTGAGACAAAAAAATATTTATTTCACTTGTTCATGACTGTATTTATGATTTTTTTTACTTGAGAATTATAAGTTCTAAAGTGAACAACTATTGATCCCACATATTTGGTAATATTTTGATTAATATGTGAAATGAATATATACAAGATATAATATTAATTCATTCCAGTACTAATATGAATAATCACAATTAACTGCATGACTGTTGGACCCTGCACAACTATTGGCCTCTCTCTCCCCTATGTCTTTTTTGAGTTGTGATGGAGGTAGATAAAAAAATATATCAAATGACGAGTGCACTTGTTTCCACGCCTCGATAAGTGGTCAGTAATAGTTTCAAAATCCAAGTTATATTAAATTAGTTGTTATATAATTAATCATCATTCATTTTTGGATTAATCATTTTTCTGAATTAAATTAATTATTTTATTTTATTTGTTTATTTGTTTATTTTTAGTGTACTTTTAAATTAATGGCATGAAATAATCAATACTAGGAAGGAGGTCATGATATTAGCTTACCATATCAACATTTTGTGGAAACAAAGAATCTCATTGCAATATTGATGCATGACTCAATTCATGATTTAATAAATATGTGGAGATTCCAATTAAATATGTTTGGTTATCTCTAGGTTTTATATTTCCAAACTCCTTAAAATATTTAACACAAACTAAACTTAACTCATGCTTTTCTACTAACCCATCTAGACAATCAAGTATACTTAACTCATAACAAAGTATGATCATTTAATTGAAATACATTCTAGGATAATCAAGTCTAGTTAGCTTCACAGTATTAACCTTTGTTCAAATGACATTATGTTGTACTAAAAAGAAGTAAATAGCTAACTTACCATTGCATGTCTACACATTTTAACATTAGATTATTATTATTTTATTATTATTATATTCATGACTTAATCAAATTTTATAAGGTTTACCCCTTTCAAATATAACAACTACTGGAATGAAATGGCCACATCATTTACATTAATAGGTATTAAAATTATACTTTTCAACTATCCTCACAATTGAGTCCCTACATCAAAATATCATTTAGATCCATTCACTTGATTCCTATTTTACCCATATGGCCCACACAAACTACCTCACATGCAAAACTACATAGAACATACAACACATGGTTTGTATTAGATCAAGTTCATATAATTCATCAATCCAACTCAACTAATAAACAATAATAGCACTTACAAACCGAAACACAAGATTTATAACTAAAACACTAATGATAGGGCCTTACAACTAGTAGGTGAATAAGACAAAATTCTTATATACATTTTCTATTAGATCAATATTGCATGGCTCAAATCAGTTCCACATGCCTAATCAAATTAATGATATTTACAATTGATTACACAACACATAACATTAATTCATAATTTTTTCTATATCAATTTTAATCTCTAAAATATTCATCAAATAAAAAAAGGACATTTTATAATAAAAACAAATCATTACATAAAAACATCAAAATCATTCATCCATCATAAATCCAAAAATTAAATACACCTATTAACTCATTTACACCAAAGGTATATCCTATATGAAACTGATCAAGCTAATTTTGTTGATGAATAGTTGATATCATTTTTACATCGTGCAAGACGATTGAATGTGTCTACACCATAAATGTCAAATCATTGATGTTGTGAAGGGTTAATTTCATCGTAGGATTCTTTTTTTGCCATTGGTAATATCTGGATCATACAATGAACGCCGCTTAACAACTATCTCTATCTCATTTACGAAGGGTTGAATGTCTCCAGCAAGTATTGGCAAGTAATCCATGGAAAACTCTGGTTGAAAATGGTAGAAATGTAACATGTCGATTGTTCAACGAAAGTAAATTCACTAAATTTTAACCTCAAGTAAATAACTATGTTCAAAATTCATAGCAATAAAAAATTTCTCCTATTTCAAAGACTATATGCACATCTGAAATAACATATATTCTAAACTTTCTATTTGCATTATAATTGAATATTACAATCCTTCCAATACATTTAGAATCTCAAGATAACATTTCTTACATTACAACTTCCCTAGAAATGGATATAAGAAAACATACATAGTTCCTTGAGCTTCATTAGCACTAGTAAAAAATGGTCCAGGAAATCCCCTGCAATCTCAGTCACCAACTGATGAGGAGAAGCATCAATCAAGTATTTTTCCACCAACCACAAACTCAAATGCGGTCCCTTGCACATCTACTACATATGGCAAGATGGCCCTACCATTCGACGAAGAGATTGGTTGGTAAAACCCCATAACAAATAGCCTTTCTAAGCTTAGTGTTGTGCCCTACAATCTAGAACCTAATCATATGGTAGCTACAACTACAAGTATGAAAATCCCAAACTAGAATTGTCTATACTAGACATAGTGAACTGACAATGTAAACATTGACTACTTACTTACACTACTTTGGCCAAAGTTTCATATAATTTTTTTATTTATTCACCCACTATCCTAGCTCGATTTGTTTAATGACAATTCATGTACTATGCTTAGGCAATTCCCTTCGTTGGGTAATCGTTAACCCCAGGGACAACCTATCTCTTTTATAATAAACTATGCATAGGAAATTCCCTTCGTTGGGTAATCGTTAACCCCAGGAACAACCTATGACTATAACATTCCTACTAAGTAAACACAATGCATAGCTACATCCTTCATTGGGTAATCTAATTTGATGGTAATCAATGAACTCTAGATATAGTTTAGATACACAATAACATGAAACGAATACAACATAAGCTATTCTAAGCTTCGTCTTTCCCTAGTATATAATACTAAGAACACAAGCACTCCTTAATATGGAGTATGTACAAACACTCAAGTAAGGTTCGTAAGATATAAAATATAATAAGATTCTTTCAAAACATAATCTATACCTAATCTAGCAAATCAATGCTCTTTCCACACAAAACATCAACAACATTCAATCTTTTCAAAAACATATAGAATATAAGAGGGAAAAATAACATGCTTGTTAAATGCTAATCCTAAATGAAATAAACTGTCTAGAAGATCAATCCACTCCAAAGCTCTTCAATAATTCTCCAAACCACACATAAGAATACTCACAATATCTCACTAAACTCACCTCACAAACAACTCTCAACTCACACAAGAATAACTTAGACTAAAAATAGTAGAATGCAAATTAATAATGTGTTCCAAATGAAGTAACCTTCACCCCTATTTATATAGAAATATGAGACTTAATTTCCTATAATTAAGCCATGCTCATTGACACTTCTCAGCTATAAGGTTTGACTCAGCAATTAACTCCAATTGGTGGTAGCATTTAAAAACAATGCTCATCAAAATAGAGCAACATATTGACTGAAATAGAGACAACAAGAGTTCCTTTCAGAAATGCAAGGTGAAAGATAAACAAGTCGACTCCAAATATGCCATCATTTACATGAGTTATTCTACATTTTACTTGGTCTTCCATTGTTGGACAACGATTATAGTTTAGACTTCTATTTGCAATGCAGTTTTCATATTTTGGCACCTCTATAACTTCTATCATGCATTTTGGTGTTTGTTGTGGTTATGACCAAGTCGGCATTTTAATACACTTCAAATATCTCTTATTACTTTTGGCTGAGTCTCATATGCATTGCATTGTATTTTGCAAGTTTTTTGATGCATAAAGAATGACAATAGTGTTGTGCACATTATTGCTACATATTCATTTGTATGTGTTGTGCACTTTATTCATATAGTATGTGCTTTATTGCTTTTAAACAACAACGCTCTATTTTAAATAGCACTATATTAAAACATATCACTTATCAATAATATATATAACCATACATACATATATATGTGTGTTTATATATATATCAACTCACACAATATTAAATATATATTATTCTATAGTATTTCGAATGCATATATCCATGTTATCATTTTAATAAGTAAAGCCATATGTATATATCTATATACATATATACATATATTGATATACTCAATATGTGTGTATATATGTATATATGCATATATCCATATATATATTTGTGTATACAATCAATAATACATATTTACAAACTCATCAATAAATATATATATATATATATATATGCATACGATGTATATATACATGTCTTATTATCCATTTGACATTCTCATGCCCATGAGAAATCCATCCATGAGCATGTGTAGGTATGTCTACCTACGTATACTCGTACATATTAACTCACGTGTATGGGTTTACCATCGACATGTACATGCATACATATATATACATTTTATGTATATACATCTCATCAATTTGAACAAAGAAGGTATAAGAAAGAACTCACAAGCACAAAGGAAACTCAATAATATCACAACAAGAACATTCACAACAAATTTGCAAACCTTCCCATATTCAATCACAAAAAAACTAAGGGATAACTTACCAATTTATCGAACTACGACTCAATTGGGTCAATCTATGTGTGTATGTGTGTGTGTGAAAAATATCAATTAGGCTTCGTTAAGGGTTACCCAACCAATCACTTCTCTTGAGTGATACTTCCCCTCCCTTCTGGAGGCTTGATCCCTGTATTTGCATTCAACTTAGAACATTCAATGGTAGTTAGTTGTTCATCAAAACGATCATTTGCATATAACCATTTCATAATCAGAATACCTAATTAAATCAACATTCATAACATTTAATCATAACATCAAATCAATTTAACTTCCATTTATTATTTTCCAAATAATACAATAATCAAAGTGCAAACACACTTTCCAATCAGAAATACAAGAGCATTCATTTAGTTAGTATTTTAACTAGCCATAGTACATAGTAAATAGGGAAATGTACAATGGGGTGTAACATATCCCCCCTCTTGTGAATTGTCCCCGATGATTTTATGTAGCTAACATTACATAAAACAAAACAAACACATCATTTTTTTTCAAGCATTCACAAAATCATGTAAGAGATGTGGAAACTTCTGCTCAATTTCAACATAATCTTCCCAAGTGGCAGAATCTTCTACATACTGGTCCCACTGAACTTTGCACTACAGAACCTCCTTGTTGCACAAGTGAAGCTTACATGTTTTGAGCACCTTAAAGGCTCAATTGTTACCACTCTAAGGTCTTGTACCTGTAAAGCATTCCAATCAATTACATGATTATCACTCGGTATACACTTTTTTAGGTATGAGATGTGAAAGATGTTATGCATTCGAGCAAAGAGCTGGTGGCAATACTATTCGGTAAGCAACAAGATTTCCTTCCTTAAGAATCTCAAATGGACCTACGTAGCGCGAAGCTAGTTTGGATGACTTTCCAAACTTAATGGAACTCTTTTGAGGCTTAACCCTTAGCAACACCTTTGTTGATGGTGCTTTCTGCACAACAACTCAGCCAGAATATGGAAATCCTATCTCTCTTGAAAGGTAAATCTCTATCAGCAAGCCTCAAGAGATAACCCCAAGGTCTCTAATGTCAGGTCTTGACAATGCATAAATAGCTCATTGATAATGTGAAATTGTTGGTAATCACAAGGGGCCTTACAAATGAACAATCCTAGAAGTGTACTTTCATCATATGTAACAATATGGTGATGCTTTCAATCCTAAAACTAACCTAGATATAAAGAAAGAGAAAAAGAGAAGGGGTTGAGAGAGATTCTAAACTAACTCCTAAGATTGATCACAACAATGATGAATGTTGCAAATGGAAAAATCCCCAATAAAACCAATCTCTGTTGGATCAAGGACAAGCCCACAACTCCATAGAAATGGTGCAATCTTCTAAGGAAACTGAAGATTTTCAAACTATGAATATTCATTCACATACCCACTAACTGGTGCAATGTAAACAAGCATCCATAATTGAACTTAGCACAAAATAAGGCTCAAACTAACTTTACACAACAACTTACAATCAACAAATTGTTAAAAGTATGGATCGGAGATCATCAACATCATTCACATTTTACCATTATTGCAAATCAACAATCCAATTGCATTAACTTCTCCAACATTACATAACAATTTACAGTCTCTCTTCTCTCCTACAGCTACTATCTTGTAGAATCTAACTCCTAACTTAGCCATTTCTAGCTTTCTACAGCTTCTAATCAGCTATTCTAACCTAGTCTAACCCTTACAAATGAGAAGGCACTAGCCTTATATAGAAAATTACATTTTGAACCAATGGCTAGGATTTAATTCATCCAATGGCTGCGATTGCACTTCTAGAAGCATCAAGTTGTTACATTTAATTTGGGAGCTCATGGTGCATCATCATCCAATCAATTGTATTTAGTTACATTATGGCCCAATGACATCAATTTTGAGAAAATTCTCATTGGAGAATAAATATAGCTTCACATGTCTTTCCTTATTAAAGGCACCTCTCTAATTGGTAAACAGCTGGTGGCACAGATTTTTATGCTTGCCCCACTTTTGATTTGTTTAATCCTAAAAAATAGATATCATCATTAGTAGCTCACATGTTAAAAATCCAATCCATAAAATATCCAAATTAAACTTGAAAATTTTGGCCTTTTAAGAAAACTTTCCATTTTTGGGAAATTTTCCATTTTTGAATTTATTTATTTTTTCAAAAAAATTTCCATTTCAAGAATTTCATTTTAGAACATTTTAAAATCTCAAGGAAAAATTTTCCATTTTGGAAAAATGCATTTCGGAAAAAAATCCATTTTTGGAAAATTTCGGGATTTTGAGGGGGGCTTGGATTTTACCAAAAAAGGAAATTTCAGAAAATATGAGGTAGCTCGGATTACCTGATGCTTAATCCTTCCAAAAAATCCGAGGTAGCTCAGATTACCTAAAATTTCAAAAATTGCCATTTTTGGAAATTTTTCAATTTTGAAAAAAATATTACATTTCGGGAAAATTTTCCATTTTGGAAAAAAAATCATTTTGGGAAAAATTTCCATTTTGGAAAATTTTGGGATTTTGAGGGGGCTTGGATTTTTCCAAAAGGAAATTTCGAAAAATCTAAGGTAGCTTGGATTTTCTGAAATCCAAGCCAATTCAAAATCTCCTAAACTTCATAACTTTTTTTTTTAGAAGGAATTTTTGAAAAGTTCAAAAAAGTAACTTAGCCTAATTTTTCATCCTCTATCCACTGGTGCAAAAAAGATTTACAAGTAATGATGAAAATTCACATCAAAATTGGTTTTCGAGGAATCTGAGGTAAGCTTGGATTCTCTGAAATGAGTTCAAGCCAGAAAATCCAAGGTTGGTAGGAATATTCGAGCAAATTGAACCTCGGGAAATTTGAGGGAGCTCAAATTTTTTGGACCTCTCCTTGACTTAGTCAATTTTAGCCCTTGGGTGAAACTCGGAGTTGAGACAAACTTCTAAGAGCCAAACTATGATCATGATGTTGCAATAAGACACTGAATTTCAAGGTGAAGCAAAGCCAAAATTGCAGGAAACCAAACCCTAAAGGAGAAGATATCAAACGAAGCAAGCAAAAAGAGGGTCCCCGCCTCCAATGGGGCATATGTGCGAAAAGTGCACAACAAATGGCAACTCCTGCTAGGAGCATTTTGATGACAAATTGGAATCAAGAACCCAAAATCTTTGGTTTCGATCTCCCTACCAAGGAAACAAATCAAAATGCAAGATTAAAGAATCAAGACCAAAGGTAGACTACGCCTTCTATAAACTTAAAATCCAAGTGTGTGCAAGTGAGTTCATTTCCCTCCTTGAATTACTGCAGAAGCCAAGCTCAATCAAGTTAGGCTACGTAAAGATTTTAGCTCCAAAAGCAACCTGGATAGAGCCTCGTTGCCAGTCAAATGTCCATAGCTCCAATGAGATTATCGTTGTGACTCTCCTGAACATAGCTCTACTGCCAGCCAGGTGTCCATAGCCCCAGTAGAGATATTTAGATACTCCTGATAAGTTGAATTCTTTCTTTTGATATTCAATATTTTCTTTTTCTTTTCTTTTTTGATATTCTTTTCTTTTCATTTATTCCTCATTTCAACCTATGAACAATGAAGTTCACACTCAGGGCTGAGAACCACAGTGGTGCTAAAGCAGAAATTTAGGATTTTTCACCTAACAAGACCCCACAAGGATCCTACTGCAACCTCAAGATTCTTAAGATGTATGAAAGATATAAGATTTCAAAATATTTTAGGTTCAAATCAAACCAATGACCCATCCTCTTTGAATCAAACATTCAAACTGCTTGACACTAACAAAAGATCTTGACCATCCATTCAAGACACATGATTAAAGTTCATCAATGAAATACTCAGAACAATCCCAGATAATGAATAATTATTGTGCAGGAAAGACACTTCCCCAACCAGAAAACAAAGAAACCCAAGCCGGAGAAGCAAGGAAACAACCAAACCGAAACCCAAAGCAAACCTAAACTAACCAAAATAGAAGCAAACCAAAAGCCATCTAAAATAACCAAAGCAAACTAATCCTAAAGTAATCTAAATAGACCAAAGAGAACCAAAAGCAAAAGAAAGTAGAGCAAGCTGCATTTATTCAAATCAGATCTATGTACAAAGAGACTCAAAACGAATCATGGTCAAACAAGGAAAATTGAGATCCACACCTATTTGGCTTTCTAGTGCATGAACAAGTAGTAAGGTGATTGTTACAGTCCTCAAGAATGCAAACTCATCTTTATATTCAACAAAATAAGGCTCAATAATGCAGCATTCAAACTCAAGGGCATAACCAAAAATGATCAGTAACTGAGGTGATTCATTAGGACCATGATCAATCCAAATGCAAGTTGTCTTTCCTAAACTCCCATAATCAAATTGATAAGCTTCAGAGTTTTTAGTAAGGAAAGAAATAACCTGATTTTGTACTTCTATAGACTGAATGTTGTGTTCATCATTCTGCACTTGTGAAGAGTTGATCCTAGTATCATCAGGAGGTCTCCACTGATGGTATAGCATTCCTATTTTTGTTTCTTCATGGGGGATCAATGATGAAAGTGCAGAAGCATTGTCCTATACAACAAATTTCTCAACAGGGTGTTCATCCAGAGGCATCACAGACTGGTTTTTAGGCACATTTTTGCTTACAACTGTGTGATTAGGCTCATCAATAATAGCTGCAACATTACTATTTTCAACATCATTCATATTTTCTTGCACATCAGTATGAACCACATTAGCTACCTCGCCCTTAATACATAAAATTTGTGGATTTTCATTGTGCAGTTCATCAATAGGCTGAGGAAAAACAAAATTTGACAAATGAGAAGACTCCTTGAATTCATCTTTTGTTGACACTGGTTCAGATTCTTGATCATAACTATTAGGAATATTGACCACTCCATTAAGTACTTCCTCATGTTCTTCAAGACATCCATCATCAACTTTTTGAAGCTCCTTAATTGTGGATCCATTTAAAATAGCTTTATGTGCATCTCCTATAGGATTTTACATTTGTACTTGATTTTCCACTTCCTTGATTGTTGTCTGACATTGAAAACATGTGAATTTTGAATGCTATTTCTCATGTATCCTGCACCAAGCTGGTAACAACTCCTCTAGGCAGATTTTGAAACTCAGGCTTGACCAATCTTTTATAATTCTGGTAACAAACTCTTCATATCTCATATGTATTGGATCTTCATCCTGGATGGGAGGAGCTGGTATGGTTACTCCTTTCTCTCGCAGCTCATCCTCCACTGTATTGTCAGAAATTTGATTGACCTCTGTAGGAGCATTCTCCTTGGTCTTTATAGGTATCTCTTCACTTACATGTTCCTTTGTTAACTTTGATGCCTCAAATTTATTTTCCTTACAATCAGTCCCTTTCAGAGCCACCTCAACATCAGCTATAACATCATCTCTAGATTCAAAATTTGTTGGCTTCTCTGTAGTGCATTCCTTGTCTGACTTTTCTTTCCACTCCAGGTATCTCCCAACTTTAATGATGATGTCCACACATGAACGACAAGTGAATTTTGAATGGGTTGCATTAGGAACTCTACACCATTTAGATGAGATAAAATCTTACAAACACTTACCACCACCAAGTTGATCTTCAACTATCTATGTAAATGCCTCAATTGTAGCATCAATAAACTCTAAATCTATAGAGGCTAATGGTTCAGGCAGGTTTTGCATGAAAATACCCCTTTGCAAAATCCTTTCAATTTTACCCAAAAAGGCTAAGCATTCAAACTCATTATTCCTAGTGATATTATGAATTTTGCACTTGTCTAATAATGTATTGTGGTGCAGACCCTTACTATTCCAAAGATCCAATATCTTGTTCAAAGACTCACAAAGTTGAGGAAAATCAATCTGAAAACCATTTCCATCATGAAAAACATAAGATTGATTTTTCATCTTGACTCAGAACATGTATTTTTAGATTTAGATATCTATCATATCTCAAATTTTCAACATAAAGGCTCATCCAACTTCCAACTATGTCACCTTCGTCCAGCCCTCCTTCTAGCGCCAATTTGGTGATGGTGTTTTCTGCACAACAACAACTCAGATAGAATATGGAAATCCTATCTCTCTTGAAAGGTAAATCTCTATCAGTAAGCCTCAAGAGATAACCCCAAGGTCTCTAATGTCAGGTCTTGACAATGCATAAATAGCTCAGTGATAATGTGAAATTATTGGTAATCACAAGGGGCCTTACAAATGAACAATGTTGGAAGTGTACTTTCATCAGATGTAACAATATCGTGATGCTTTCAATCCTAAAACTAACCCAGATATAAAGATAGAGAAAAAGAGAAGGGGTTGAGAGAGATTCTAAACTAACTCCTAAGATCGATCACAACAATGATGAATACTGCAAATGGACAATATCCCAATAAAACCAATCTCTGCTTGATCAAGAACAAGCCCACAACTCTACATAAATGGTGCAATCTTCTAAGGAAACTGAAGATTTTCATACTATGAATATTCATTCACATACCCACTAACTGGTGCAATGTAAACAACCATCCACAGTTGAAATTAGCACAAAATAAGTCCCAACTAACTTTACACAACTTACAATCAGCAAATTGCTAAAAATATGGACCGAAGATCGATCAACATCTTTCACATTTTACCATTATTGCAAAAGAATTGAAAACTAACATCTAACATCTGAGAATCAAGAACAAGAAACCATAAACTGTCAAAGTGTAACACAACTTTCCAAATCAACAATCCAATTGCATTAACTTCTCTAGCATTACATAACAATTTTCAGTCTCTCTTCTCTCCTACAGCTACTATCTTGCATAATCTAACTCCTAACTTAGCCAATTCTGGCTTTCTACAACTTCTAATCAGCTATTCTGACCTAGTCTAACCCTTACAAATGAGAAGGCACCGGCCTTATATAAAAAATTACATTTTGAACCAATGGCCAGGATTCAATTCATCCAATGGCTACAATTGTACTTCTAGAAGCATCAAGTTGTTACATTTAATTTGGGAGCTCATGGTGCATCATCATCTAATCAATTGTATTTAGTTACATTATGGCCCAATGACATCAATTTTGAGAAAATCCTCATTAGAGAATAAATATAGCTTCACATGTCTTTCCTTATTAAAGGCACCTCTCCAATTGGTATACATCTGGTGGCACAAATTTTTATGCAGGCCCCACTTTTGATTTGTTTAATCCTGAAAAATAGATATCATCATTAGTAGCTCACATGTTAAAAATCCAATCCATAAAATATCCAAATTAAACTTGAAATTTTTGGCCTTTTAAGAAAACTTTCTATTTTTGGGAAATTTTCCATTTTTAAAAAAAAAATTGAATTTTTTTTTCCATTTCAAAATTTCATTTTCGAACATTTTAAAATTTCAAGGAAAAATTTTCCATTTCAGAAAAAATGCATTTCGGAAAAAATATTTTGGAAAAAATCCATTTTTGAAAAATTTCAGGATTTTGAGGGGGGCTTGGATTTTTCCAAAAAAGGAAATTTCGGAAAATCCGAGGTAGCTTGGATTTTCCGAAATCCAAGCCAGTTCAAAATCTCCTAAACTTCATAACTTTTTTTTTAGAAGGAATTTTTGAAAAGTTCAAAAAGACTCAGCCTAATTTTTTATCCTTTATCCACTGGTGCAAAAAAGATCTACAAGTGATGATGAAAATTCACCTTAAAATTGGTTTTCAGGGAATCTGAGGTAGCTTGGATTCTCTGAAATGAGTTCAAGCCAGAAAATCCAAGGTTGGCAAGAATCTCCAAGCCAACTGAACCTCAAGAAATCCAAGGGAGCTCGGATTTTCCAAACCTCTCCTTGACTTAGTCAATTTTAGCCCTTGGGTGAAACTTTGAGTTGAGGCAAACTTCTAAGAGCCAAACTATGATCATGATGTTGCAATAAGACACTGAATTTCAGGGTGAAGTAAAGCCAAAATTGCAAGAAACCAAACCCTAAAGGAGAAGAGATCAAACGAAGCAAGCAAAAAGAGGGTCCCCGCCTCCGATGGGGCATGTGTGCGAAAAGTGCACAACAACCTTCTCTCCTACTACAAAGTTTCTGGGTACCCACTTAAAATTTGCATAGCTCTTCTACCTATCATTGGCTTCAACTAGCCTTTTCTTAATAACCTTAACTTTCTCCTCCATTTCAGACATCTCTGGACCAAGACTTACCTTATCCTCAAGCTTATCCTAGCTTATAGGGGTTTGACATTTCCAGCCATATAATGCTTCAAAAGGAGTCATCTTAATTGCAAAATGATAGGAATTGTTATATGCAAATTCCACTAAAGGCAGGTAATCCTCCCACTTGTATTGTTGATCCATACAATACATTCTTAATAGGTCCTCTAGTACTTTGTTTACTCTTTCCATTTGACCATCTGTTTTTGGATGATGTGTTGAACTTATATTCAATTGAGAACCAAGTGTAGAGAATAAGGTTTTCCAAAACCTAGAAGTCACACGAGCATCCCTATCTGAGATAATCTTCTCTAGAATACCATGCAATATAAACACGTCTTGAATGTATTTTTGAGCTATAATAGTAGCTCTGCCAATTAAATTTTTAGGTATAAAAAGTGCTACCTTAGTAAGCTTTTCTACTACTACTAGAACAACATTGTGCTTATTCCTTGACATAGGTAATCCTTGCACAAATTCCATAATGCTGACTTGCCACTTACTTTCAGGTATATCATGTGGATATAATAGTCCCACAGGATGATGATGCTCAACCTTCCCTCTTTGGTATTCTAAATATCTAGCCACAAATCTTGTAGCATCTCCTTTTATCTCTTTTCTAGAAGTACAACAACTTCACATTAGCAAGCATTTTTGTCACACCTAGATGTCCTAAATAAGGTTTTGTGTGAACTTCTCTCCACACTAAGTTCCTTAATTATATTTGTAGTTAGGCACATATAGTCTTTCGTTAAACCTTAACAATCCATTGGGTTCAAAGTGATATCCTTTTGTGTGAGGGGGAAAATCATAGACACAAATAAGATAAACGTACTTGAAATAGAATCTAATCTATAATCAAGAACACTAATCTAAGATCTATTCCTACACTTACAAAATAAATAATTAAGAATATTGAATTCAAGAAAATGAAAATGAAATGCATAAACAACCGAATTCAATAACAAAACTATTACCCATCTCGTATTGGAGTATATTCACAAGGATGTGGTTGCTCATATCACTGTGAAGTCTCCATAGTTCCTTTGTGAAAGCTTGAAGAACGATGTGTTGGTTGGTTGATTGAAGGTATGTTGAAGCTCTATCAATGGTGTTTTGGCATTACTTCGTTGTCTGAATAGGTTGATTCTTCGATCCTTTTTTGTGAGGAAAGAGGTTTTTTATATAGAAAATGTGATTCAAAATGGACGGTTAGGATTAAACAATGTTGAATCAAAATTGATGGTCGAGAGATGTTGAGAGGATTTAGACATGAATAATTTGTGCAAAATAGATTGCACAATTTGTGTGATTGAAGAAATAGATTGAATGATCAGTGGGATTGAGGAATAGATTGATAAGTAAGGAATTGATTGATCAGTCAAGATTAGATTGAGAAATCAGGGGATCATAATTTACTCAATCAGGAAAGTGGTTGAGAAATATTAATTGATTGATTTAATTGATTAATTCATTTTGGAGTTGAATGTGCAAATCAAGTTTTACTTTTATAAAAAAAAGTTGCATTAGTTTGATTTGATTTTTTATGATTTTTTAAATAATTTAATTTGATTATTCAAATTTTGGAGGGAAAAGTGACATAATTAAATTATTATGATTTAATAATTCAATTAGCTTTAGGGGAATAAAGTGACTTAGCGACGTAGTTAAATAATTGGTGTTATTTTAACTAATCGGGATGAAATAAAGTGAGATTAGGACTTTATTAAATAAATGTAATTTATTTAATTGGTTGAAATGATAGAAATGTAAAATTAATTAAATAATGTCATTATATTCAATTAATAGTAGAAATAGGGTTTTAGGACTTCATTAAATAAATGGAATTTATTTCATTAGTAAAAAATGATGAAAAAGTGAATTAATTAAATAATGTCATATTATTCAATTAATAGGGAAAATTAGGGTTTTTTATGCTTTTCATGTGAAATGTAGCGATGTTCGATGATAGTGATATCGATGATGTGAAAATGTCGTTTAGGGGGTGTGATAGGTGTTAAGTCAATTTTACATGTCTGCATTTTGCCCCTCTTTGATACAAAGTACTGGTTGCTTTGTTTCAAAGATTTCGATGTTGAGATCAAGTTTTTTGAAAAAAAATATGCCCCACTATGCCTCGGTGTTCAACCGAATGATGGTAGGACTTTGTGCTGCCCCCTCAAGAGGTTGGCCAAAATTTTCAATTTTGAGGTCAGGCTCACGACACTGTTCTATTTCAGTTCAGGTGCATAGAGAGTGAAAAATTAGGTCTATATGTCCCTCGTTGCTTGTTTCAATATTCCCGGGAAGTCCTAATTTGAACGTAGAAAGGTTCCCTAAGTAAAACTTAGGGTTTCCTAGGTGAAAATAGGGTTTTGAAGGTTTCAAATAGGAAATTAGGGTTCTAATTGCCTCATTTGTGCTTTGATCCTATAGCAAAATCTTGTCTCTAGATTTTTCATTATATCAGTTGTCGAGGAGCAATGCCTAGGATTCAGGGAGGCCCACATCATTTAGACATGATTCAAGAGTTTGGATGGCCCACAAGCATCAGTGGCCCTATATGTACCCTCTTACTTCTCATTTTTGTCTTGTCATGTTCTCGTAATTCGTGTTCAAAGTTTATTTAGTCAAAAGCAAGGTTTTTAGTTTTTCTGCACTTTTCCATCATTTTTTGTGCATTTTCTATTTTAGGAAGCTTGTACTTGATACATTTATGTGCATTTGACTTAAACCTACGCTTTTGACTTAATTTTTCACCTTTGAAACTCCTCTTTGCTCTATTTGGTCACTTTTGATTGTTTTGGGTCAGTTTGGTCGCTCTTGACTTAAACCTGAGCACTTGCAAAATGTCTTCGCTTTTGAGATTTTTGTACTTGCAAATTCTCCTTGCACTTGCCTATTTTCATCACACTTGTTACTTTTTTTTTTCATTTTTATTTTGTTTTGCATGTTCAGAGTGAACCCCTAACATCATGGGTTAAAATGATTGCAGGTGGTCCTTAAACCATCGCAGCCAAGAGAGACGACCTTAGGATCTATTTGATCTGATTTCCCACTTCAATGTTTTGGAGCGAGATTTCCTAGATGTGGTCAGGCTTCGTCATATTTGTTACATGCCTCCCATCTGATCTCACATAGTGATGATGACTGTGCTCGTGGAGCAGTGGCAGTCAAAGACTTCCCTATTCCATTTACCTATAGGAGAGGCCACCATTACACTTGAGGATGTGTGGAGGATTCTCTACATTCCTATCCATGGTGAGCTCATGACATACCATGTTCGATGAGGTACCTGTGCCATATGGCCTATGCTAGGTGTTAGACACTTGGAGGTTTGACAATTTGAGACTAATTTGTCTGAGTTCGTTGGCAGTGCAAACCCTGTTTCTCTTGTCCTTTATGGTTTGATTTTGGTACAAGTTGTTCCTGATAGGAGAGGTCATCAGCTCCATGTTGGATGAGGTATTTTCATTGATGGTATGTTTGATCATGGGACCAAATATGCATGGGCTTTCTATCTTCTCACCCACCTCTACAAAGATATGCATGAGGTTGTATATCGAGGTTGGAAATCTATTTTTACAGGTGTTTCTCTTTTGCATATTTGGGCTTGGGAGCACATTGCAATTGCTCGATCAAATGGTATTCAAGATCGTATAGCTGGGGATTTGTATTCATCATTATGGAGATTTCTTACAATACACCTTTCTTGGGGATCTTCCATACTAGCACCGTGTGTTCGACAACATGCCGGGTTTTATTTGGAGACCCTACATGGATTGTGAGGCATGGCTAGAGGATCTAGAGCAACTTGTGTACTATCGATAGACTAGATGGTTGATTGGTCACTCTCACTCTCTTCTAGAGTGTTACTTATTAGATATAGTATATCGTCAGTTTGGAGAGAGACAAGGCCAGTTTCATAATACTTATGAGGCTCGGTTCAGTCATACCACTAGAGAGGTCCATGTATGGGGTCATCAAGAAAATAGAGATATTTTTGTTGTTGCATTCGGATCACTTTCCCTAGTTGGATGGGGTTGGTTGGTTGGTTTAGTAGATCTATGTACCACTCCCAATTTTGATTAGTGGTGGGCACGACGTATGCCATTGAGATTCACAGATCCTGGGGGGATCCTACATTAGGTAGAACAGACATTCCAAGTCAACACAAGGAGCGACAGTGCATGAGGTTCTATCCAAGTATCTTGGTTGGTTCAAACAAGATGGAGCACAAGGTGATCAAGCGCAGGGTTTGGGGCAAGTTCCAAGTCCCCCTCCACCACCTAGGGATGGAGGTGCTCAATTAGCGATAGAGATAGCGTGAAGATAGGCCTTCAAGGAACAACTTTCCACAATGATAGCAAAGAGAGATATCACTTGAAAAGAGCAAGATAGTTCCATAGCAAAGTGAGACATAGAGTCATGATTGAGAAACAGTTACAGGGTGTTACTACTGAGAGGGATAGTCTGTGGGCAGAGTGTGATAGTATACGAGTTGAGCAAGGTCGGCTGTTACAAATGTCAACATACTATCATACTTTGTATGAGCTACTATCCCTAGGGTTGTTCGGCATCCATGGTTTGGAGAGCCTAGTGCTATAGGAGGTGGAGGTGGTGTTAAGTCAAGCAGGCATTCTGTTAGACAACCAAATCTAGATGGTAGTCCATAGCCTGATCCATAGAGTTCTCTCCTTTCTGTTGGGAAAATTTCTATTTGTACTTGATCTTCATATTATTTATTGCTCAGAAACATATTACAGACATGATTTTTGTATATATATTCATCGGCTCAATCGAGGCCTCGTATATATATGTATTATTTGGTATTATCCTATCACACTTGTTTCACATGATGATGATGTACTATGGCATTCTCCATTTTTTGATGATGATATATATGAGATATACCTTCTTCAATTTGACTCATTATGTGTTTATGTGATGATCATGGATGACCATGTATGATAATGTATGTTTATATATGTTTTTGTACTTTTCTAATGTATCCATATGATGCAGATGGATGGATCATACTTTATATCATATGATGTTTTATTGTGGATGATCAATATATCGTTTTGATATATGATGTTTATGTGATGTTGATATATGATGGATATGTCTTATACATGATACATGATGTTTTCATTGCTTTATTATCATCATACTATGTATTGAAAAAATTGTGGATGTAGGATGGATGTGGTACTAATGGTATTTTGATGCAAGATGGATGTTAGTTAGAAGAAATATTTGATGATGGATAGAAATTTCATGTTGTTAGTTGTTAATGATGTTGCTTTCGCTTTGCTTGGAGGCCTCACAGTTTTGAAAAATCCTGTTTGATGTAGAAAATAGATGCAATTCACTAGGGTATTAATTACCAAGGTGACTTTTTATCCATTGTTTGGACTTTGACTCTACAAACAAAGAGTATCTTTGATCATTGGTGCAGGGGCACTAGGTGCTTCATTTTTGCTCATTTTTGTTTTTTTTGTAATTTTGGGTTGATAATGGGTTTTGGTGGTTCATAAGGTCATTTATGACCATATTCTATTGTATTCAATTCATTTTTGTAGTGTATTTGGTTGTTGGTGGGAAAAGTTGTAAAATTGCTAAAATTGTAAAAGTTGCTAGAAATGTTGCATGGCAACTTTAGCAAGTTGTCAAAAAAGTGGATTTCAGTTACATGCAAGGGTAGGAAAGTGGGAATCAATTGAAAAAGGTTGGAAAAGGAATGAATAAGCTCTAATGGTTGAATTCAAGGGTTGTTGTAGTGATTTTGCAAACTTTGAGTGAATTGAAGCAAGCTTTTTGGTGTTTTCTGAAAGTTGCAGCATTTTCTATCTATTGGCATGAATTGTACGACTTATGGATTGAACCAAAACTAGTTGCATTGCATTGGAATGAGAGTCTACTTCAATTTTTTTTGTAGCATGATATTTCATTGAGTTTTAAGAAAGAGCCATTTTTCTAAAAGTTTTCAAAACCCTAGCTAGGGTATCCCGTGAGCAATGAAAATGTGATATCTCAGGTTCCCACCGTGCAAAAATAATGAAATCTTGAGGAAAAAAAATTTTTAACATGATGAATAACCATGTATTTTTTTTGGTTTTTGGTTGCATGTATGAAATATATTTCTTGGATAGTTTGCTTCTAATTTGCATGAAAACAATGCGAAAAACCCTCTCATGGTGTTGTTTGATCAATTCATTTCCTTGATCCTTAAATGTTAGGTTGGTAAATATTGGTTAGTGTCTTCAAAGCTTGTGCAAGTCATGTGTTGAAATTTTTCCAAATAATTTCTTGTTGGGTTGTAAGCAAATGTTTGTTATGTGCATAAATCAAACATTGAGATAGAAAAATCAAGGAAGCATATGTGGTTCAAAGTTTAGAAACTTGTTGATAGCCATTGTAGATGGTAGAGGATTGTAGGGAGGAGTCATACAGACCTAAAAAAGTATCTTGAAAATTTTAAAGGGATTTTCATTGAGTTTGTTGTGACTGTCCCAATAGGATAGAGCATGCAATTTGAATACATGAGTTGAAACCATGAGTCATTGCACTGTGCACCATCACATTATAAGTTGTTAATAGTTCTTCAAACCCTTAGACAAGTCTGCCATGATGTTTACACTATCTCTAGATTGTGTTGAATCAAGGTCTCCAAGTAGGTTCATTGCTAGGTCTACTAAAAGTGCATTTAGGAGCAACTATGAAGAACATGCAAGAATGATTTTCCTTTTGGGTTTTTTTTCATGTTGATTGTCCTTCCTCTGCATCAAATTGGTATCAGAGCTGGGGAGATCAATAAAAGGTAGCAGATAAGTTGAGTTTGAAGATTATCCAAGATGCCTCCCAAAATAAATGTGGAAAGGATTGTCAGAAAGGTGAGAGATTCTCTTGCCACAAAATTGAGAGCCATACAAGAAGGCCTTGATGCAAGACTCACATCAGTTGAGACCAACCAGAGAAGAGGCATGGTCACAAGAGATTTGAGTGACCAAGAAGATAGAGAAATGGGTGAGAATCCACCCCTAGAAGAATAGGAAGAAGAAAGAGATGTCGAGGAAAGAAGGTTGGAGATATTGCTAAAGGCAGATAAGAGTGATGGTTCTAGGGTAAAGATAGATCTTCCAGTGTATTCGGGGAGTCTGAATGGAGAAGAAATCCTAGATTGGATAGAAGAATTGGGTAAGTATTTTGAGTTTGAGGAGATACCTAAGGGGTAGAAAGTGAAATTGAAAATAACAAAGCTAAAAGGACATACATCCCTATGGTGGGACTATGTACAAGAAGAGAGGAAGAAGGGTAATTTAAAGATCACATCATGGGATAGAATGGTAGCATAATTGAAAGGAAAGTTCTTACCTAATGAATATGCAGTTCAGTTGTACAAGAAACTTCAAAATTTGAAGCAAAAGGATATGGATGTGAAGACCTACATTGAAGAGTTCTACAAACTAAGCATCAAATTAGGCCACATGGAAGAATATGTTGATAAAGTTGCAAGGTATTTGAATGGGATAAAGTACATCCTGCAAGATGAACTAATTCTTTCAAGTCCAAGAACTATTGAATAATGATATCAGATGGCCATAAAGGATGAAGACAAGTTGAGAAGGAGATAAGAGAAGTAGAGTAAAGGTAGAGGAAGGAAAATTTTCAGAGGAAGAGGAACTTTTTCTGGTAGGGGACAATATGAAAGGTCTCAAGGAGAGACAAGTAACTCACAAGAACAAACATCAGAATCAAGGGGCAGCATTAGATGAAGGAGACCAAATTTTACAGGTAGATTTAACAATAGAGGAGGCTCAAGTGGATTCACTAGCAAGTGTTATAAGTGTAACAAGTTTTTAGGCCACCAAGCATGGTAGTGCACTGAAGAGAAACCATCTACTTCTTTTAAGAGTGAAAGGAGAAATCATATTGCACAAGGTGGAGATGATGTTGAAAGTGTTAATTCACCATCACAAAATATAGACTAGAAGTTGGAGAGTCCTTGTTGATGAGAAGGACCTTGATTAAAGTTCCCATGGAGAAAGAACCACATCAAAGAAATTCACTCTTCAAGACTACATGCAAAATCCAAGGTAAATGTTGTAGAGTTGTTGATTCTGGAAGTACTGATAATTTGGTTTTAGTTGAAATGGTAGAGAAGTTAAAGTTGCAAAGATTGCCTCGCACCACTCCATATAAAGTGTCTTGGTTGAACAAATGGCGGCAGGTGTTAATGAATGAACAATTTTGGGTAGAATTTCATATAGGGGGTTATAAGGACAAGGTCTTGTGTGACATCATTCCAATGGATGTTTGTAATTTGCTTCTTGGTAGACCATGGCAGTATGATAGGAATGTCAAACATGGTGGTAGGAAGAACGCATATGTCATAGAGAAAGATGGAGTCTCATACACTTTAACACCATTGAAAGATGAAGATAAAACAACAAAAGTAGAATCCAATGTGATGTTGTTAGGGAAAAAGGAAATCATAAATGCTAGAGAAGAGGAGAAAATGGGTTTTTCCATCATAGTTAAGCCTAGGTCTATTGTGACAGCAGCAAATAAAGAATATTTTCCTTTAGAAGTTCAAAACTTGCTTGAGAAGTATGTCGATATAGTAGTAGATGAGCTCCGAAACACCCTACCACCTATGAGAGATATTAGTCACCACATTGATTTCATACTAGGGGATAGCTTACTTAATAAAGCAACATATAAGATGACCCCACTGCAGAATGAGGATATTAAGAGACAAGTCCAAGAATTTCTTGATAAGGGACTAATTAGAGAGAGCCTTAGTCCTTGTTCAGTTCCCACTTTTTTAGCACCAAAGAAAGGATATGAATAGAGCATGTGCACTAATTCTAGGGCCATCAATAAGATTACAATCAGATATAGATTCCCCATTCCATGCATGGAAGACTTGATGGATTTTCTAGGTGGAGCATGCTACTTTTCCAAAATAGATCTCAAGAGTGGGTATCACCAAATCAGGATCAGACTTGGAGATGAATGGAAGATAGCATTTAAGCCAAATGAAGGGCTTTATGAATGGCTTGTGATGCCTTTTAGTCTCTCAAATGCACCCAACACTTTCATGAGGTTGATGAATGAAGTTCTTAAGCCTTTTATTGGTAAGTTTGTTGGGGTTTACTTAGATGGCATTCTTGTTTTCAGTAAAACTAAGGAGGAGCATTTACATCATTTAGCTTTGGTTTTGAGAAGATTGCATGTAGAGAAACTAATGATCAATTTGAAGAAATGTGAGTTTATGAAAATAGAGTTGGTTTATCTTGGTTTTGTGGTTACTAATGGCACCTTAAAGATGGATCCCAACAAGGTTGAAACTATTCTAAGTTGGCCTCCACCCAAATCAGTTGTTGAGGTAAGGATTTTCCATGGTTTGGCCACTTTTTATAGAAAAATTATTAAGGGCTTCAGTCATATTTGTGCTTCAATGCTTGATACCATAAAGGGTAATAAGAGAAAGAAGTTTGTTTGGACTAGTGAGGCTGAAAAAGAGCTTTGAATATTTGAAAAAGAGGGTAGCAGAGCAGCCCATATTAGCTTTACCTAATTTCAATAATGTGTTTACTATCGAGTGTGATGCAGGTGATTATGCCATAGGGGCAGTCTTAAGTCAAGAGGGTAGGCCCATAGCTTTCTTTAGTGAAAAACTCAATGAAGCTAAGAAGAAATACTCTTCCTATGACCTAGAGATGTATGCCTTAGTTTAGTCCTTGAAAAAGTGGAGACACTACCTACTTCCCAAGGAGTTCATAGTCTTTACTAATAATCATGCTCTCCAATTTTTGAACAATCAAGAAAGACTCAGTCATAGGCATGTTCAATGGGTAGAATATTTGCAAGGTTACACCTTCACCATCAAACATAAGAAGGGGCATTCAAACAAATTAGTTGATGCATTGAGTAGGAGGAAACTCGGTGCAAGAAATCTAATTGCAAAGTGTAGGTGATGAAGCACTAAAAGGTATGTATGAAGATTATGTGGATTTCAAAGATATTTATGTAGTTTTCAGCCAATCTAATGGTGTTCCTTATGAGATAAGTTCTGATTTTCTGATTCAAGAGGGTTTTTTATTCAAAGGGGCTCAAATTTGTGTGCCTAAATGTTCCATGAGGGATAATTTGATAAATGAAAAGCACAGTGGCAGCCTTGCAGGTCATTTTTCTCTTGATAAGACCTTGAAGTAGCTGAGAAGGCACTATTATTGGCCTAAAATTCAAAGTGATGTAAGGAAGTTTGTTGAAAAATGTGTGATTTGTCAAAAGAAAAAGGGAAGTAGTATGAATGCAAGCTTGTATCAACCTCTTCCCATTCCAAATAAGCCTTGGGAGTCAATAAGCATGGATTTATTAATGGGCTTACCAAAAACATAGAGGTTTTGATTCTATCTATGTTTTAGTGGATAGGATTCTTGGTAATTTCTTAATATTTATTATAAAAGAGCATTCTACTCAATGGGATCTGATCTTTCCTCATGCCGAATTTGCATATAATGACTCAATAAATAGAAGTGTGGGTAAGATTCCATTTGAAGTTATTTATGGTTTGAATCCTAGAAGATTCTTTGAACTGAGAGATACAAGTGGGATGGATAGGATAAGTGTTGAGGGTGAACAATTTTTTGTGTCTATGAAAGAGATTCACCAACAGGTCAAGGATCACCTACAAAGGAGTGTTGACAAGTACAAGAAAAGGGTTGATGCACATAGGAGAGAAGTTACTTTTAAGGTTGCAGATTTGGTTCTATCCCACTTAAGGAAGAATAAATTTCCTAAGGGACGGTATTCCAAGCTGCAAATGAAGAAAATTTGTCCTTGGAGGGTTGTTCACAAGTTTGGTCCCAATGCATATTAGATTGAGTTACCAAATGGAATTGGAATTTCACCTATATTTAATGTATCTGACCTATACCTTTTCAAAGGGGATGTTGTTGTAGGTAATGAAGCAGGTTCTCAAACATTTGAAGATGAAGAATGGATCCAAGAACTTCCTCTCATCCAACCTTTAGAGTTGGAGTGCATATTGGATACAAAGGAGCTCAAGAAGACAAGAAACACCACCTATTTGCAATACTTGGTCAAATGGAGGGATCTTCCCATGGAAGATGCTACTTGGATTACTAAAGCTAATATCATCAAACATGGATACACTATTTCAAACCCGCACTCAAGTGGGACTTGAGTCTTCTTCCCATTGGGTGTATGGTGCAGGGGCACTAGGTGCATCATTTTTGCTCATTTTTGTTTTTTTTTTCATAATTTTGGGTTGATAATGGTTTTAAGTGGTTCATAAGGTCATTTATGACAATATTCTATTTTATTCAATTCATTTTTGTAGTGGGTTTGGTCATTGGTGGGAAAATTTGTAAAATTGCTAAAATTGTAAAAGATGCTAAAAATGTTACATGGCAACTTTAGCAAGTTGTCAAAAAAGTGGATTTGAATTACATGCAAGGGTAGAAATGTGGGAATAAATTGAAGAAGGTTGGAAAAGAAATGAATAAGCTCTAATGGTCGAATACAAGGATTGTTGTAGTGATTTTTCAAACTTTGAGTGAATTGAAGAAAGTTTTTTGGTGTTTTTTGAAATTTACAACATTTTTTGTCTATTGGCACGTCTTGTACACCTTATGAATTGAACCAAAACCAATTGCATTGCATTGGCACAGGATTCTACTTCATTTTTTTTTTTTTAGCATGATATTTCATTGAGTTTTAAGAAAGATGGAGTCATTTTTCTAAAAGTTGTCAAAACCCTAACCAGGGTAACCCATGAGCAATAAAAATGTGATATCTCGGGTTCCCACCATGAAAAAATAATGAAATTTTGAGGAAAATTTTATTTTAACATGATGAATAACCATAAAAAATTTTGGGTTTTGGGTTGCATGTATGAAAGAGATTTCTTGGACAGTTTACTTCTAATTTGCATGAAAACAATGGGAAAAACCCTCTCAAGGTGTTGTTTGATCAATTCATTGATTTGATCCTTAAATTTTTAGTTGGTAAATGTTGGTTAGTGTCTTCAAAGCTTGTGTAGGTCATGTGTTGCAAGTTTTCCAAATCATTTCTTGTTGGGTTGTAAGAAAAGGTTTTTTATGTGCATGAATCAAACATTGGGACAACAAAATCAAGGAAGCATATGTGGTTCAAAGTTTAGAAACTTGTTGATAGCCATTGAATATGGTAGAGGAGTGTAGGGAGGAGTCATGCAGACCTAAATAAAGAAGCTTGAACATTTAAAGGGTTTTTTATTGAGTTTTTTGTGACAATCCCAATAGGACAGAGCATGCAATTTGAATACATGAGTTGAAACCATGAGTCATTGCATTGTGCACCATCACATTGTAAGTTGTTAATAGTTCTTCAAACCATTAGACAAGTCTTCCATGATGTTTACACTATCTCTAGATTGTGTTGAATCAAGGTCTCCATTAAGTAGGTTCATTGCTTTTTCTACTAAAAGTGCATTTAGGAGCAGCTATGAAGAACATGCAAGAATGATTTTCCTTTTGGGTATGTTTTCATGTTGATTGTCCTTCCTCTGCATCACTCATACCAAACATACGAAAACTTTGTTTAAAATATATAGTCAGGTTGTGTAAAAAAAAAAATTGGACCAGTCACATAGAGAGGTATAGAGCACCTAACATGCAACTGCTTCATGAATTGCTTCAACACAACTTTCATACACTCAATAAAGCAAGTATTCACCATGGTGATATTACAAAAATATCTTACAAACAACAAATCAAAATGATGCTCAATTGCTCCCATTCCTTCTTCTCTAAATCCTTATGGACATCCTCGAGAGATCTTGGGAATGATTCAATAAAATAAATCATAAAAATAAGACTATTTAAAAAGATAAAAACAAAGTTGCAGTATCACTTGCCATATTTGTTTGAGGTTTGAGGACTATTATCTGTTGTTGATCATGTTTATCATAGGAATGGATCCATTAAGGCATATCTCAGGATGTTGTTGGTGAATTGTCAAAAGATAGGTAGTTGATACTTTAGCATTGTTTCCGTTTGTTTTGTCATAAAATCTTTGTGATTTTTTGCTTGCAGGTTCTAGCTTTTGATGTTTGCTTTGTTTGGTTGTTTTTTTTGTCAAAGGGTGAGTATGACGTTTTGTTATTATCGGTGAAGAGTTTATTGTGGATTGTGTCGATAGGATAGGTATTTTTTATTTTTCTAAGTTTTATGATGTTGTTTTTGTTATTTTCAAGGTACTAACATAAGGCCTTAGGGGCTCATCAAAGATAATAATTTCCTATGTTGTACACGTAGAAGCTCATAGTTCACTTGGTTTGATGTAAACATGTTCTTTTTTTGTTTTGTGAATGTTTTTGGTCTTTATATTTTGTGAATGTTTTTGAATTTTGAATTTTTTGACTAAATTGAAATAAAGAATGATAGAAACCTAAGGGGACTGACCTAAGGTCTCCAGGGCTGTTAAGCCTTGCCTATGTTTTATACATAGAGACCACGTAGTTTGACCATTTGACTCAAAGCATAAACTATTTTTGGATAAATAACATTGATAATCTGGATTGATACTCCAATTTTGTTTCCAGAGGATATGTTGTGGTAAATCTACTTGAACTAGCTGTGAGGTTCAAGAAAATATTGATATCTTAGACTATTTGAGTGAAGGAATAATCCAACGATCGATGTTACTTTTATTTTTAATTTTTTTCAAGTGTTTTTGATTTTTTGTTATTTTTCAGAAGTTTTTGATTTTGTTGTTTTTGACCATGATAGGATGCTCAAATATCTAATCCATGACTAGCTTCAGGAAGTTTCCCCTAGTTGGAGACAAGAATACTTTCCTCAATCAATGATAAGCCATGGTTGGATACATGTTTTATTATGGGACGAATGGGTGGATGTTGTGGATAGTATTGATAGATAATGATGTGGGTCTTATTCAAACATAGCGCCTATTTGTCAGGTTTTCACTATGGTAATTTTTCTAGAAGTGCCACAAAATGGTTTTCACTCAAAGAACGTTTTCTTTCTCTTTACTATTTTTCTTGCTTTTTTAATATTTTTTTCTCTTTTTTTCCTTTTTTTTGGATTTTTACCCTTTTTTGTGGGGTATTCTGATGTGCTTCATGTGTAGAACTTCTTGATGTGGCTAGTGGTTCAGCTAAAGGTTCTCCTTCAAGAGTAGCCAATTGATATGCCCTAGAGTCATAGCTCACTATGATAATGAATGGGCCTAACCAGTTGGGTTCAAATTTTCCTTTGCCATCCTGATTCAGTTGTACCTTCTCATTCTCCTTGAGGACCAAGTCACCAACTTGAAAGTTCTTGTCTTTTATTTTCTTGTCATAGCTTTGTTTGAGCCGATTCTAATAAACCTGTAGATGGTTTAATGCACTCAAACACCTTTCATCTAGGAGCTCTAATTCATTTAGCATGGATACCTTGTATTCTTTGTTGTCGATCATGCCTCTTAATGAGATTCGCAATGAGGGGATTTCAACCTCGATAGGTAAGATATCCTCTGATCCATAGACCAAGGAAAATTGTGTGGCACTTGTAGGTGTTCAGATGTTGGTTCGATAAGCCCATAGGGTTGGGTTTAGTTACAAATGGCAATCACAGCTGGCTTAATTAACAATCTTTTTTATTATTTTCAATACGGTTTTATTAGATGCCTCAGCCTGACCATTTCCTTGGGGGTAATAGGGCATGGAAAAGCTATGTTGGATAGAAAATTGGGAATAGAGTTCTTGGATGTCTTGATTTTTGAATGGGGTTCCATACCTACAGATTAGATTATTCAAAATAAATTTTGATATCTATTTTTTGGTGATATAGGTCAATGGAATTGCCTCTATCCCTTTAGTGAAATACTTTGTTGTGATAATGAACTTGTTCCCATTAGATGAACCAGGCAAAATATTACCTACTAGGTCTAATCCCCATTACGAGAAAGGCCATGGTGTGGTGATGGGTCTCAATTCCTATGATGGTGCATGAACAATGTCACTATGCCTCTGGCATTGACGGTACTTTCTAGAATACTGCATGCATTCTTGTTCCATGGAGGGCCAATAATACCTTGTTCTAAGCAATTTTTGGACTAGTTTAGGTCTACTAGAGTGGGATCCACAAATACCTTTGTGTACCTCTTGTAAGGATGTTTGTGCTTCTTCTACATTAGGAAATAGGAGTAATATACCATCTAGACTATGATGGTATAAGGTATCTCCTAGGATTGTGAAGCAGGAAGTTCTACAAGTGAAGGTTTTTTTTTTAGTGGTCGTTAGGTCAAGTGATATGTTATCATGCTAGATATGGCCAAATTTATCTTGGTACCATGGGGAGTTAGGACCAACAACAACACATACCAATTCTAATGTTGGGATGTTGAATGTTGGTACGAGGAACTATTCCAATAGGAACTCATACTTAGGAACATTAAGTGGAATATCAAGAAGTGAGCCTATTGTTGCCATTGCATTGGCAACTCTGTTGTTGATGTGAGGAACTTGCTCAAAGGTTATTCTAATAAAGTATTCCTTGAAGTTGTTCACCATCCTTTTATATGACAATAATTTTTCGTCCTTTGTCTGGTATTCATCATTCACCTATCTGATCACTAGCTAAGAATATTTGAAGACCTTTATCTCCTTTATTCTCCATTCAATCGCCATTTTTAGCCCTATGATCAGAGCTTCATACTCTAATATATTGTTCATGCATGGAAAATCGATCTTCTATGCCTTGGGTATAATATCTCCCTATGGTGTGAGAAGTAGAACTCCTGCTCCAAATCCATGTTGAGTATGGGGCTCATCGAAGTTTAGATTCCAATGGCCTATCTATTCTATCACCAAGATACTATAATCTGGAAAGTCCACTATGAAAGGCTTGTGATCATCTATGGGTGCTTCAACCAGTTGGTCTGATATGATTTAACCCTTGATAGCTCTTCTATCCATATACTCTATATCAAATTCACTCGAGATCATCACCCATTTAGAAATTCAACCTATTAGGGATTCTTTTGCTAGTAGGTACTTGAGTGGGTCTATTTTTGAAATTAGCTTTACCTTCCTATTTAAGATGTAGTGTCTCAACTTTTTTATTGCAAACACAACTGAAAGACATGCTCTTTCTATGGGTGAGTAATTCATTTCATATCTCGCCAGTGTTATGTTGATGTAGTAGATTGCTCTTTCTTTATTATCATAATCTAGTTAGGCTAGGAGAGCTCCTAATACTACTTGTGTGGTAGACACGTAGAGTACCATTTCCTTGTCTAGAATAGGTGGCATAAGTATAAGAGGAGAAAGTAGGTACTCCTTGACTTGATGGAACACTTGGTCACATATCACATCCCACTTGAAGGTGATATCCTTGTGTAGAAGATGAGTGAAAAGGTGGCATTTTTCTTCCAATTGTGTGATAAATCGCCTAATGGATTGTATCTTTCCCCGTAAACTCCTCAGTTGTTTTGGTGTTTTTGGTAGAGGCATCTCTAATATAGCTTTTACCTTTGCAGGATCCACTTCAATCCCCCTTCTTGACACTATATACCCTAACAGCTTTCTGTATGTTGCTCCGAACACCCAATTCTTAGGGTTGAGCCTTAGATTATACTGTTCAAGTTGATCAAACACCCTTGCAAGATTTGACAAGTGATCTTCCTTTTGACATACTTTGCTAGAATGTCATCCACATATTCTTCCATGATTGTGTGTAGCATATCATGGAAGATGGTCATCATTTCTCTTTAATATGTTGCTCCTACGTTCTTTAGGCCAAATGGCATTACATTCCAACAAAAAGTCCCCCAAGCACAAGTAAAGGCTATTTTGTGTTAATCATCTGGAGAGATCTTTATCTAGTTATATTCGAAGAAACCATCCATTAAGGATAGAATTTCATGCCTTGTTGTTAGATCCATGATCATGTCAATACTTGGCAATGGAAAGTAATCCTTTGGAAAGGCCTTGTCCAGGTCTCTAATTTTTTTGTAGATCCTTATGCCCCCAATAGGTTTTAACACCAGTACTAGATTTGATATCTATTATGGATAATCAATGGGTCTAATGAAACCCACATCTAGTAGCTTCTTTATTTCTACCTTTACCAGTAATGCTATATGAGGATGCATTTTTCTGAGTTTTTTCTTGATAGGTTTTGCTCCATGGACTACAATTAAATGGTGTATCACTAATACCAGATCTAGTTTAGGCATGTCTACATAGGTCTAGGAAAAAATTTACCTTTCTATGGTTGATGAAAGCTGTAAAGTTTTCTTTCTCTTTAGGATCAAGTAATGTTGTGTGGTATGTTATCTTTGGTTCTACTATGCCAAAATTTATGGACTCTACTTCTACTAGGAGCGTTGATCTTTCTTGATATTCTGATATGGGGAGATTGAACCTTGTATCTTTGAGTGCCTCGAGGAGGTAGATGTGTCCTTTATTTTCTTCTTTTTTGGATCCGATAGAGCCACACCGTGGCTTTCTCTAGGGAATCGCATGTTCATTTTTATGTTCTCTCTTTCATTTTTGCGACTAGAAGATTCAATATCTCCACCAAAGTATGCATCATATTCGAGTTACATGACAAACCCTACTTTTTAATCTCCTAGTGGTATGCCTATTCGAAGTCCCATGAACTCCGTGATTGCCTCATCATTCTGGAATTGATCCAAAATAGGTTTCTATTATTGTTGGTATCAATCTATCCATTGTGGGTAGTAATGTGGTAGGATACTATCATTATCCGCAAAACATACAAAGGTTTCTAAAATGGTTAGTATGTCTTTGGTATCCTTTTCCCACTGGTTGTCTAGTTCGTCATTGCTAGAAGTGGGGGAATCATATTCGGTGACAAAGGAAGGAGAATCCCATTCATATTTGTTAACGTATATTTTGGAATGGTAATAGATGTTGGGAATAGCTTTGATGAACTGGAGAGGAAACCTATCAATGCAAAAAAATTCAAATAAGTCTTCGATAGGTAAGTCATTGTCCATGATATGGTAGATATCCAATACCTTAATGCTAGCAAAATTTTCTTGTTTCTTAAAAGAGGTTCGTCCGATTTTTTGAGTAACCACATCTTTTGGTTTATAACCTAGGCCCATATTTTTATTTCGTTGTTCCACTATGATAGGCTCCCACCTACCTTGTTTGTGTAGCTCAAGACCACCCGTTCCACTGTATCTCATCTACTTAACTAGTTGGTAACCTTTACTGCTAGGGTCTATTAGAAGGGTTTGTGACTATTCTAGCTCTTTTTGGTCTTCTCTGTAAATCATGGATGAGAATTCCTCTTTGAATATCTCTTCATCTTTCATGTCTCCCCACTTGGTGAAAATCATGGTTTTGGCTATTATTCGCATTGTCTAAGCAAGCTTGATATCTTTCAGACCTCCATAAATTTTAGGTGTTGGTAGGAGCATACCAATACAAAATGCTTAGTTAAAATGGTAGTTCCCATTACCCCTATCAAGTACTTGTACCTTGGTTTTTTCTTTCGGTTGCTCACTTGAGGTGGTCTTGATTGAGGTTGATGAAAGCATGGAAGGGTCAACATATGAGAATGAGTGGAAGGATATGTTGTTTCTAGGTGTGCGTTGGATCTTATTATATTTCTCTTCCAGCTTTGCACAAAAGTGGAAAGGTTCGGGATTGGCATATAAGGTCACCTATTTTCCTTCATGGGGAAACTTTAAGCATTGGTGGAAGGTGGAAGGGACTGCTTGTAATGTGTGAATCCAAGGGAATCCCAGGAGTAGGTTATATGGAAATTCAAGGTCAAGTACTTTACATGTGGTTTCCATTGTGGATGGTCCTATCTACACTAGTAGCCTAACCATCCCTTTAGAATTCCTTTCAATTTCATCACAGGACCTTATAGTAATGCTCCTTGCTTTATCTATCATGTCATCAGAATACCCCAACTATTTGATGAATTTCAAGGTACAGATGTTTAAACCTACACCATTATCTATCAATACCCGCTTGACCATGTTCTTGTGGACACCAACCTCTATATATAGGACTTGGTTGTGAAAGGACATTAGTGGAAGGTCTTTCTAAGAAAAGACTAAATGAATGTTGTTCATTATTTTTCCAACCATGGCTTGGAATTGATTAGGATCAAGGTCGTTAGGGGCTAACACTTTCAATGCTTTTTCCAATATTTCCCTATGTGCAGGTGATAGTTTTAACAACTCTAGGATTGAGATTAGGGCGGGAGTTTTCTTTAGTTGTTCCATAATGTTGTAGTAATTTGATGACTTAATTGTGGGTTTGGGTGGGGATCCTTGTATTGTAACTCTCCCTCGATAGGTAGTTACATTATAATTGTTGTCTCCACCTCATATTGTCACTACATTTTCCCTATTATCATCCACTTCCCCTTTGTCTATCACGTCTTGGATGAGGTGTTTGAGTCGCATACAATTATTGATCATGTGTCATTTGATCTTATGGAATTCAAAAAAGTATTTCTTGTTATACCACCGTGTCTTGAAGCTAGGTTCCTCATAGTTTGGGCGATCATTAAATTTGATGAGGTTTTGTTGTACTAACTTTTGCATGACTGTCTCAAGTGATTCACCTAGTACTGTGAATTATCTCCTGGGTTGATCATATTTCCTTTGTTACCCTCCTTGATTATTTTATTGGTTGACAACCTAATTGTTCTTGGGATAGGTGAGTTGGTTGTTTTGTGTGTTATTTGAAACATAGCTCATTTGTTCCACCTATGGTTTTTTTTTAGGTGTGTTTAGTGCATTCCATAGTTCTCTATCATCAACCACTCCATCGTTTGTGACCTTATTTTTGGCCTAGAGTTTAGGCTTCTCGTTTGAACTAGAGAAACTATCTTTTGAGCCATTCAATTTAAGGACTCCCCTTGCAATGAGGGCTCTCTCAATGTGTAATCCCTTTTCGATTATTTCTTCAAAGTCTGCAAGAAATAACATAGTGAGTTTGTAGTTAATCTCAAGTAGGACATTCGAGATGAAGATATCTACCATTCCTTGTTTGGAATGGGAAATTTGCATCAACTAGCCTTATGTCTCCATCTCTATAGGTAGGAGGTAAAGGAATCTCCTTGACTTTGTTTGATTGTGGACAAACTCATTATGGTGACATCTTTTTCTATGTCAAATGAGAAGTGGCTTATGAACTTTCTAGATAGTTCATTGAAGGTTTTAATTCCTAGTTATAAATGGGTGAACCACTCCATAGCATGCCTGTAAGGCTCCATGGAAAGAGCCTCATGAGATAAGTGTCATTTTTTTGTACCTCTATACATAACACTGAGAAGTATTGTACATGTTCTATTGCATCTCCTCTTCCTTTGTACTTGTCAAACTTGGGTATCTCAAAGTTTTCTGGAAAAGGTAGTGGATTGATGGAGCGATCAAATGGGAATGGGCATATTTCCTGAAGGATGTAGGTCTTCTTCTTTTCCCTCCCTACATATCTGCTATCTATTGGGTGATGACCTCTAGTTTTAGTTCCATCTTTTTTTTCGATACATTTTTTTGTGAGTCTTGCATGTAATAGCCTTGTTGTCCCACAAAATTTGTTTGGACATAAGTTGGATAGAATGGGGGTATTGAACCTTGGTAGTTGTTTTGAACATAGGATGGGTTAGGTCCTTGTTGTGTGTAAGGAGGGTTAGCTCCTTGTTGCTAGGGTGAGGTATACTAAAGGTTACCCTATTGATGCGTTAGTTGGTTAACTTGTTGGTAGGATGAATTGAGAGGAGTTCCCTATGGCACACCTTGTGGTTGATATGAACTATGCTGAAGGTTTCCCTGATGGTGCATTGAAAGGTTACCTTGTTGGTGGGATGACTGAAAAAGGGTGCCCTATCGCACACCTTGTTGTTGGGAAGGACTATACAAAAGGATTCCCTAGTGGTGTGTTGGCGGGTTACCTTGTTGATGGGATGAATGAAGAAGGGTGCTTTATGGAACACCTTGTTGCTAGGAAGGGCTATAATGAAGGTTTCTCTGATGGTGCATTGGTGGGTTACCTTGTTGATGGGATGACTTAAGAAGGGTGACTTTTGGCACACCTTGTTACGAGGAAAGACTATACTAAAGGTTTCCTTGGTGGTGCATTAGTGGGTTATCTTGTTTATGGGATAAATGAAGAAGGGTGCTTTATGACACACCTTGTTGCTAGGAAGGGCTATAATGAAGGTTTCTCTGATGGTGCATTGGTGGGTTACCTTGTTGATGGGATGATTGAAGAAGGGTGCCTTGCAGCACACCTTGTTACTAGGAAAGACTATACTGAAGGTTTCCTTGATGGTGCATTAGCGGGTTACCTTGTTCAAGGGATGACTAAAGAAGAATTCCTTGCAGCACACCTTGTTGTTAGGACAGACTATACTAAAGGTTTCCCTGATGGTGCATTGGTGGGTTACCTTATTGATGGGACAACTAAAGAGGGTGCCTTGTGGCACGCCTTGTTGTTGGGGCTGATATGAAAGGGGACCATGTGGTCCACCTTGTTGGTGGTAGTGCTGATTCGAAAGGGGACCCTATGTTCCACCTTGTTGGTGGTACTAATGTGGAAGGGGTCCCTATGGTCCACCTTGTTGGTGGTACTACTAGTTCGGAAGGGGACCCTGTGGTCCCCCTTTTTGGTGGTAATGATTTGGAAGGGGACCCTGTGGTCCACCTTGTTGATGGTACTGATTGTTTTGGGAAGGGTAAACATTCAAAGTGTTTGAGGTACATATTTTCCTTGAGGAGGATTTTTTTGTGGTATGTACTAGGATGGTCCTCAATATTGTTGTGCTACTATTGCTTGTTCGATCTTAGTTGGTTTTATGTACAAAGGGTTTTCCTTGGTTTGACCATTGTTTTGTGAGAATATGGGTGGCATGTTTGGAATCTCCATGGGTTCAAATATCTATCTCACAACTGAGTTATCCCCTAAGGGAATAAGGTTGGGATCTTTAAGAGCCTCTACATTGAATTCCACTGGTAATTTAGCACCACTTCGTGCTAACTTGAAGAAATATGAGTTTGGGTCCTTTCTCAACAATTTTTCCATTAGATTGAGCACTTTTGGGTTGTTGGAGTGTTCAAATAGTTCCTCATCATTTATCTCATATTTAGTATCTACCTCCTCTATGATTACACTTTTTGGGTCCTAGTTGCTTTTTTCTATCACTTCATGTCTTTTGTGGTTTAGCTCTTCCTCACGGAAGGTGTTTCTATACATAGATCTCTTTTGGGGTGTTTCAAGATCTCTTGGCTTATAACCTCATGGGCCACCTTCGTTATTCGTAGTGTTTTCTGATGGGATGTTGTTGTTGTTCTTGCTTGCTTCCATGTTCTTCGTGTGTTGTGATCTTGTAGTTTTCATAAACAACTTCCAAGCTCTTATGATTGTTTTCGTGACTCCTATCTATGGGAAAAAAAATGCTTTTTTTTTTGGATTTTTTGTTTTAAGGGAAATGAAAGTTGCTTTTGTTTTTGGATTTTTAGTGCATTAAATCTAAGGGTGGTTGGCCCATTGAGAAGCATAAATAGAAAAATTCTAGTGTATTTTGACAGAAGAGGTATCTTCTCAAGATGTACCCTTTAGAAAACTTTAGGGTAGGGCGGTTCTTTGAAATTCATAATATGGATTTCCACCTAAGGATTTTGAACTTGCCAGATCTAAGGATTTTTCTCTTGTCGGAGATTATGAGGGGTGTATATCTATTGTCATTTAGGAGGTGGTAACACGGGTCTTTTGACTGCTAGGTCTACTTTCTCTTCCTCTTTGTATAAGATGTTTGTTGCATTTCTCCACTAGTTGGGTGTTTCGTTCTTCTCAAATATGAGGGTTCTTAAACTGCTAATGATATCAATTTTTTCACCTTCAATGTGTGTGAGACTAGGTTGTAGGATCACTACCACAAGGTTTGATTGTTGAACTAGAGCATTCGGTCACCAAATGGTCATAAAATGTAATGGTTTTGAGATGGTTGCTATGAAGCTCAAGACCCTAAGTTTTGAGTGTAGTTTTGGAATGGTGCTACTTTTTGAAAATAAAAATGTTGAAGGACTAGGGTCGATATTTCACTTCCTTTTCTAGAGGATATGTTGTGGAAAGTCTTACTTGAACTATTTGTGAGTCCCAATTAATTGTTGATATCTTAGAAGTCTAAGTGAAGGAATGATCCCAGTGGTTTGTTTTGATTTTTACTTCTAACTAGGATGGAAATAATGAATGAGGGACTATATGACTTATCTGGTTTTCCAATTGTTTCATTCTAACAAGGATCCTATAAGCAACTTTGATTTTTTTTTCCCAATTTTAATTAGGATAGAGAAATAGCGTTGGTTTCTGAGCAAAGGCACAAAACTGTGAGCAACAGTGGCTAGATTTATCAAGTGTGGCCAGAAACATGTCAAGTGTGTGGGTTTTTGAGAAGCAAGTGTGAACTAAAAAATCAAATGTGGCTTTTGTGTGTTTCTATCAGATGTAATGATTGCTCAAGAAAAAATAAAGTTGTTTTGGACAAGTACAAGCAATTTAGTGGCAAGTGTGTTGGTTCTTGAGGAGCAAGTGCAAGCAAATAAAAGCAAGTGTGTCAGTTCTGCATCAAGTGCATAGTTTTTGTCAAATGCAATTGATTTTCATCAATGAAGTTTTTGGGATAGAGGGAAAATGCAATGAATTTTTAGCAACTTCGGTAGAAAATGTGTCAACTGCGCTAGAATTTTGTGCAAAGGCAGTCTCTGTGTGTTTAGTTTCCATTTTGAGCAATCTTTCTCTAGATTTTTGCAAGTTTAAGTTGGTTTTTCCTTAATTTCTCTATGTTTGGAGTATGGCAACTGATACAACAATACTTGACTGACTCAAAAAGCATGGAATTTGTGTGACCTTCATTTCTATGGCTTTAAGTTGTGAAATCATGACACCCAAGCCATAGTCTCCAAATGTTTGCTTTGATCCAATGCAACCTAAAATTAAAGCTTGAATATTTAGAAACCTTTAAGGAAATCCTTCAAGGAGTGCAAATATAGGGCTTCTTTTAAAAGCATACACTAAGTCAAAGGGTTTGTGATTCAACCATCATGTTTAGTGTTTGTTTGGATGTATTCTTTTTAGATCAAGCACAAAATTTAATGTCAAGATTGTTTTGAATGTATTTGGAAATTTTAACATAAACAAGCATTTACAACCCTAGAGAGAGAAACAATTCTTTTAGGTAGGCTTGCCTCATGCCCCAAAGGAACAATTTTACATGCAACTTATGGTGTAGGCCTATAGTCATACTTGGCAAGTAACTTCTCAGAAGTAGTTTTTGATGCACCACTTTCAAAGAATGTTTTTGGATAAAAGAAAAGCTTCTAAAACAATTTGGCTCTTAGTAGTGTTCTAGGATTATTATGTTTGGATCCCTATACATGTAGTGTTTTTCTCAATTAAGAGGCCTACCAGCCCTTGTGGGTTTTTACGTATCACATAGATACTAGGGGAGACTAACATTGGTATAGGACAGTAGCACCCGGCGGGTGATGAACTTTCCTCACACCCATAGTTTATTTATATAGCAATCTAGAACAAGAGTATCTCTTGGTTCACCTATGAGTTCTCCAGTGTGAGATGTGTCTCAATAGGCAGGTCCTCTAAAGGTATGCTTTGAAAATAAAGGTGTGAAGCTCAAGATGCTTTCACTCACCCAAGATCAACAAAAGGTGTGAGAGGAGAATACAACCATTTAACTTTCCAAACACAATGCACGACATACAATTCATAACAATTTGATTCTTTTTAAGCACCTCGAGCAGTGCGATCCCCAAAAATATGTGACTAAGATATCAATGATTCTTTTTAATTGCATCCAATGGAAGTGTTCTAGACAACAGTCAATATCATAGCAAATGTGCAAGACAAAAAGAATTATTTGTCCATTTTTAAGCCCAAATTTGAGTTTTTCTAAATCGATCCTAGTCTTACTTGGTCAAAAAAATAAAATGCAAGAGTGCGTCAATAAAAGGATATTGTTTTGGTCATTTGTGTTGTTATTTTTATGCACCAAAATAAAAATTCCTAATTATGAAAACTTGGAAAGAGTTTATTTTTAGAGCACCCAAATTGAATGTGTGTTGTCCTTTTTATGCACCAAATAACAATTCCTAATTTAGAAAAACTTTGAAATGGTTCATTTTTAAGAGCACCAAAAATGAAGTGTTCATTCGCGTTGTTCTTTTTAAAGCAACAAAAAAAATTCTTATTTTAAGAAAGCTTTCAAATTGTTAATTTTTAGAGCACCAAAAGACAAATGTGTTTGTTTGTAGGTTCTTTTTAAGCACCAAAACAAAAGATTCCTAACTTAAAAAGCATTGAAATGGTCCAATTTTTGGAGCACTAAAAAAAACAATTGTGTTGTTCTTTTTATGCACTAAAATAAAATATTCGTAACTTTAAAAAGTGTTGTAAATCTAGAGTTCTTTGACCATTCATCTTCCCTACAGAAAATGTGTTAGTATTTTCTTAATCCTACATACACACACGTTAATACTTATCACACATTCAAAATCAAGCATTCGTTAGTAAAAAAATCAATTTTCAATTTGTAGATCTCAAACACAAGTTTGACAGAGAAAACGCATTGAAAAATAGCAAGTGTGCCCTCTATTAGAGAGCAAAAGCACTGAAAATAGGAAAGTGAACCCTCTATCATCAGTCAAATGCATTGTAAAATTGCAGATGCATAGGTTTCAATGTCAATAGCATGGTTTTTAGAGTCAACTGTGTAGGTTCTTTGACAGGCAAGTGCAAAAATTTCTGGAACAGTGCATGGAAGTTTTTCAAAAGTGCTCTGAAAACCTGCAACTTCAATTTAAACTCATAGAAAAGTTAGTATTTAGGACCATGGTCCCACCAAGCGTGTCAGAATGTGTGAGGGGGGAAATCATAGACACAAATAAGATAAATGTACTTGAAATAGAATCTAATCTATAATCAAGAACACTAATCTAAAATCAATTCCTACACATACAAAATGCACAATTAAGAATACTAAATTCAAGAACATGAAAATGAAATGCATAAACAACTAAATTCAATAACAAAACTATTACCCATCTCCTATTGGATTACATTCACGAGGATTTGGTTGCTCGTATCACTATGAATCCTCCATAGTTTATGTGTGAAAGCTTGAAGAATGATGCATTGGTTGGTTGATTGAAGGTTTGTTTAAACTCTATCAATGGTGTTTTGGCATTACTTCATTGTCTAAATAGGTTGATTCTTCGATCCTTTTTTGTGAGGAAAGAGTTTTGTTATATAGAAAATGTGATTCAAAATGGACAGTCAGGATTAAACAATGCTGAATCAAGATCGATGGTTGAGAGATGTTGAGAGGATTTAGACATGAATAATCTGTGCAAAATAGATTGCACAATTTGTGTGATTGAATAAATAGATTGAATGATCAATGGGATTGAGGAATTGATTGATCAATCAGGAATTGATTGATTAGTCAGGATTAGATTGAGAAATTAGGGGATCATAATTTACTCAATCAGGAAAGTGGTTGAGAAAGATTAATTCATTCATTCATTTTGGAGTTGAACATGCAAATCAAGTTTTAATTTTGCAAACAAAGTTGCATTAGTTTGATTTAATTTTGATGATGTTTTAAATAATTTGATTTGATTATTCAAATTTTGGAGGGAAAAGTGACGCAATTAAATTATTATGATTTAATAATTCAATTAAATTTAGGGGAATAAAGTGACTTAGCAACTTAGTTAAATAATTGTTGTTATTTTAACTAATCAAGATGAAATAAAGTAAGAATAGCACTTTATTAAATAAATTTAATTTATTTAATTGGTCGAAAAGAAAGAAACGTGAATTAATTAAATAATGTCATTTTATTCAATTAATAGCAGAAAGAGGGTTTTAGGACTTCATTAAATAAATGAAATTTATTTAATTAGGAAAAAATGATGAAAAAGTGAATTAATTAAATAATGTTGTATTATTCAATTAATAAGGGAAATTAAGGTTTTTGATTCTTTTGATGTGAAATGCAGTGATGCTCAATGATAATGATACCGATGATGTGAAAATGTTGTTTAAGATGTTGTACCTTGCATCTTATGGATTTTCCAAGAGTGCTTGCTTAACTTGCTCATAGAACTCATCTCCTTTACATTTTTGTAACACTTTGCCTTTAAATTTGGTTTGAATTATGACTGTTGAGGCAATATATCATCTACGAATCAAGGCATCAGAAACCCGATTTTCTTTCCCTTTAATGTAGTTGATATTGAAGTCACAGTCTGATATCAACTCCAACCATCTTCTTTGTTGTGCATTCAAATTGGGTTGGGTAAATAGATACTTTAAACCATGGTGATTGGTCTTCAACTCAAAAGGTTTTCCTAACAAATAATGCCTCCACATTTGCAATGCGTGAACTAGTGCTTCTAGCTCCAAATCATGTGGTGCATAATTTTGTTCATAGGGCTTCAACTTTCTCTCTCGAATTAAGACCACCCAATCCTTCTCTTGACGCATCTGTGATGACAGTGAAATTTCCATCAGGATTTGGTACCTTCACAATTGGAGCAGAAGTCAACTTCTCCTTGAATAGGTCAAATGTTGCTTGACATTTTTCCGTCCACTCAAACTTCTTCCCTTTCCAATACCACATGTAACATGTTGATTATTCAACAAAATTAAATTCCCTAAATTTTAACCTCAAGTAAATAACTATGTTCAAAACTCATAGCAATAATTTTTTTCTTCTATTTCAAAGACTATATGCACATCTAAAATAACACATATTCCAAACTTTCCATTTGCATTATAATTGAATATTACAATCCTTCCAATACATTTAAAATCTCAAGATAAAATTTCTTGCATTACAACTTCCATATAAATTGATATAAGAAAGCATACATAGCTCCTTGAGCTTCATTAGCACTAGTAACAAATGTTCTAAGAAATCCCTTGCAAATCTTGGTCGCCAATTGATGAGGAGAAGCATCACTCAAGGGCTTTTCCACCAAACACAGACTCAACTGTAGTCCCCCACACATCTATCACATATGGTAAGATGGCCATACCCTTCGACAAAGAGATTGGTTGGTAAAGCCCCATAACAAATAGCCTTTCTGAGCTTAGTGTTGTGCCCTACAATCTAGAACATAATCATACGGTAGCTACAACTATGAGTATGAAAATCTCAAACTAGAATTTTCTATACTGGACACAATGAACTAACAGTGTAAAAAGTGGCTACTTACACTACTTTGGCCAAAGTTTCATATAAAAATTTCATTTATTCACCCACTATCCTAGCTCAATTTTTTTAATGACCATTCATGTACTATACTTAGGAAATTCCCTTTGTTGGGTAATTGTTAACCCTAGGAAAATCCTATCTCTTTTATAATAAACTACGTATAGGAAATTCCCTTTGTTGGGTAATCGTTAACCCCAAGAACAACCTATGACTATAACATTCCTACTAAGTAAACACAATGCATAGCTACATCCTTCATTGGGTAATCTAATTCGATGGTAATAAATGAACTCTTTATAGTTTGGATACACATTAACATGAAACGAATACAACATAAGCTATTCTAAGCTTTGTCTTTCCCTAGTGTATAATACTAAGAACACAATCACTCCTTAATATAGAGTATGTACAAACACTCAAGTAAGGTTTGTAAGATGTAAAATATAATAATATTCTTTCAAAACATAATCTTTACCTAATCTAGCAAATCAATGTTTTTTCCACATAAAACATCAACAACATTCAATCTTTTCAAAAACATATAGAATATAAGAGGGTAGAATAACATGCTTGTTAAATGCTAATCCAAAATAAAATAAACTAACTTCCAAGCTCAATCCACTCCAAGCATCTTCATGAATTCTCCAAACCACACACAAGAATACTCACAATATCTCACTAAACTCACCTCACAAAAAACTCTCAGCTCACACAAGAATAACTCAGACTAAAAACAGAAAAATGCAAGTGAATAATGTGTTCCAAATGAAGTAACATTCACCCCTATTTATATAGAAATATGAGACTTAACTACCTATAATCAAGCCATGCTCATTGACACTTCTCAGCTATAAGATTTGACTCAGCAATTAACTCCAATTGGTGGTAGCATTTAAAAACAATGCTCATCAAGATAGGGCATTAAATTGACTGAAATAGAGAAAGTGAGAATTCCTTTCAGAAATGCATGGTGAAAGATAAATAGGTCAACTCTGAAAATGCTAGCTTTTGCATGACTTAATTCTACATTTTACTTGGTCTTCCATCGCAAGACAAAGATTACAGTTTAGACTTCTATTTGCAATGCATTTTTCATATTTTTGTGACACCTATAACTTCTATCATCCATTTTGGTGTTTGTTGTGCTTATGACCAAGTCAGCATTTTAATACACTTCAAATATCTCTTATTACTTTTGACTGAGTCTCATATGCATTTTGTTGTATTTTGTAGGTTTTTCAATGCATAAAGAATGACTACAGTGGTGTGCACATTATTGCTACATATTCATTTGTATGTATTGCACACTATATTCATATAGTATGTGCTTTATTACTTTTAAACAATAGCACTCTATTTTTAATAGCACTATATTAAAACATATCACTTATCAATAATATATATATAACCATACATATATATATGTATATATATATATATATTTATCTATCAACTCACACAATATTAAATATATACCAATTTGTAGTATTTTGAATCCATATATCCATGTTATCATTTTAATAACTAAAGCCATATGTATATATCTATATATATGTGTGTGTGGTGTGTGTGTGTGTACACATATATCGATATACTCATCGATAAATATATATGCATATGATGTATACATACATATATATATACATGTCTTATTATCCATTCAATATTCTCATGCCCATGAGAAATTCATCCATGACCATGCGTAGGTAAGTAGATACCAACATATACTCATGTACATATTAATTCACGTGTATGGGTTTACCATTGACATGTACATGTATACATATATATAAATTCCATGTATATATCTCATCGATTTGAACAAAGAATGTATAAGAAAGAACTCGCAAGCACATAGGAAACTCAACCATATCACAACAAGAACATTCACAAAAAATTCACAAACCTTCTCATATTCAATCACAAACAAAACTAAGGGATAACTTACCGATTTCCCAAACTATGACTCAACTGGGTCAATCTATATGTGTGTGTGTGTGTGTGAAAAAGCTCAGTTAGGATTTGTTAAGGGTTACCCGACCAATCACTTATCCTAAGTGATACTTCCCCTCCCTTCTAGAGGCTTGATCCCTATATCTGTATTCAACTTAGAACATTCCAATGGCAGTTATTTATTCATGAAAATGATCATTTGCATATAACCATTTCATAATCAGAATACCTAATTAAATCAACATTAATAACATTTAATCATAACATCAAATCAATTTAACTTTCATTCATCATTTCCCAAATAATACATATAATCAAAGTGCAAACACACATTTTCCAATTAGAAATACAGGCACAAATGTTCATTTATTTAGTATTTTAACCAACCATAGTAATAGTAAATAGGTAAACACACAACGGAATGTAACAAGAAACACTTTTAATATTAAACTCACATAGCAATTCTAGATGGACCTGGTGGATTCAGATCAAGCGACCAATTTAGTTTCAATGTGTGGGACTATGGGCAACATTTGTAACCCAAATTATAACATATCATAGTTGTATCTCATGATTGGTCTTGAATTTGGTCAGTGAGGAATGGTCATGTTAATGCATTTATCATAGAGGCATGATATTATAGATAAGAAGGATACATTCTTAGTGTGTAATCACAATATGAATGCAACATAACTCTATTTTAATGATCTTTTGGCCAATTTGAAGAGTTAGTTGAAATTACAAAGCTAGCATGAGTAATGTGGAATTTAAACATATTGAAGGAATGCAAACATTAAGGTAGTAAAGGACACTGTAAGGTAGAGGGACCAACCACACCAAGGCTCCAGGTCATAGAGAGCCGAGAGCGGAGGGTTGCCCTATCTTACCTCAAGCTAACAAGAGTCTAGTACAAGAATCAAGAATGAAGAGCACTCTCAAGTCCTTTTGTCACTCTGTAGATCCAAAAACCTAAATCAGGCTAGACAATCTGATCTTTGGAATCTGAATTGCACCTCAAACAGTTCTCTATCTGAGGATAGCAGCACAGGTCTAGGATGACAGCATGGTGTGTTGGCCTCTCTCTGGCGCGTTGGCATCCATATGGCTAGAAAATGTGAAATACAATATGGAAAACAATAAATCCTACTAACTATCTAGCTAACTACTTTTAGTGAAATGAACAGAATAATAAAATACGATAAATAGCTATGTAAATGATAAAGAAGGTAGATGAAGATAAGGATGATGAATGTCAACTCACTGAGGCTCCAATTCACCAGTGAGCTCCATGCACACATCCACCTACACACAGCCAAAAGAGGGGAAAATCTTGGGTTGTATAGGGGTTTTCCTCAGTCAAACCCCCACTTTGGTGTTTTCACCTCCACTAATAGCCAGAAAAGCCACGAAGTAGAAAATATGATAAAGGAAATAGAAAGGAGAGTATTGTACACTACAAAAGATACAATGCTACTCTATCAAACCAGAATGAAAAGGAGGGTGAAGAAATACCAACTCCACCCAAAGGCTCTCAAGGCCAATGAAAGGAGAATGTAAGGCAATGAGCTTGGAAAAGTCAACATGGCCGCAACAGTGATGAAGGAAGGTCTTGCAAGACTCCAAACTCAGAGCTTTTATGGTAGCACAATACATACAAAGATGAAGTTGATGGAGCAACAAGTTGTTGTAATGCTCAATGGAGTTGTGAAAATTATCAAGAGAACAAGTGAAGTTGCTAGAATTGTGAAGAAGATGAAGTAGAATGCTAAAGAGATGCTCCAGAGATGAAGTGATAGAGAAAACTACGCATTTGAAGGAATATAAGGAGGGAAAGAGTCATTTTCGGGTCGACTGGTCGACATAGAGGTATTACACTTCATTCCCAATGGAGAGCATAACATCCCTATAGACACCAGAGGTAGGAATTTGTTAGGGACAGTAGCACGCCGCATAGACATCTACATGTAGTGCTTTCATCCCTAATAAATATTCTCCCACCAACACATAGGACAAATGTGAAGTGGATGGAAGGAAAGTAGGTGATGTGTAATTTTTCCTTTGGGTTTGATTTTCTAAGGTGAGGGGATGCAAAAGGGGAATTTACACAAGGGTTGCAAATTCACTCCTATAAATTTTTTCCCCACTATAGTGAGTACGAGTATCGATGAGTGTTCGGTAAAGTAGATCAGAGAGTTAGAAATGTATACTTGAATCGTTGAGGAAGCAAACCATGACCTAGTGAGCTTGAAATCATAGGGCAGGCGAAGGACTCCATAGGTACTCTCTCCTGAGGAGGTTCAAACAAAAGGACTCTCTAGCTTTTCGAGACTATGAAGTTGAGTAAAGCACACCGAAGGCCCACAGACCAACAATGGAAAAATCCCACAGGATGCAAGCACTTCACAGGCCCTCAAACCTGCAAAGAAGGTGCCCCTTAGGTACTCTCTCTTGAAGGAAGACTAGTGTAAGGGGACTTTGTAGAGTTGGATTGAAAAGCAACTTCATAGGCGCACCTACAAAGCAACATGTTAATATGTAGATAAAACATGTTAGAGATCACAAAAGTAGCCACATAGGAAAACAAGCAGACAGTCACACAGACAGTCAAAAAGTTGAAGGAAGATATTTCAAAGGGGTCCCTCGAGAACCCTTCAAAAGAAGAGGGGTCCACTCAAGGAATGCATTGTTTGAAAGTGAGATAATTTTTTGTAAATCAATTCAACATCAAGGAATCCTTTCGAAATATGTTCACTTCATAAAGGAATTCAAAAGGAATAAAATTCCCCCTCATGAGGGGAAATTCAAGGCTTCTCCCATAATAAAATTTGCTCCCTCCTCGGAAGAAAGTTCTTCGAGTTCTTTCTTTGCGTACCCATGACGAAGGAAACATGTTCTGCTAGGGATCGTTGTTGAGAATTCGAGTTTTGAAAAAGTTTTGAAAAGATTTTCAAGAAAATATTTGTTGGCTAGGAATATTTTTTATGAAAATTGAAGTTGACATGATAGCCCCCCCTTAGGATGGTGGGTGTTGAACATAGAGGCACGTGACATCCTCAGGAGAGAAAAGAAAGAATGAAAAAGTGATGTTGTGGCCCACGGGACAAAGTGAGATGTCACCATGGTAATGTTTTTGCACACATGAGGAACAACACATAGGCATCACAACATCATGAATCAAGCAAAGAAGAGAGAAAGATAACAATACTGTAAAAAGAGGAAATGGCGTCAAAAATAAGGAGCATAGGGGTGGTCTGATATTTCGGGGTTAGATTTGCTCATAAATATTTATAAATATAATAATAGTATATTAATGAACTGTCATCAATCCCCTACTATATCATACTATATGAAGAATGCACAAGAAAACAAAGGAAAAATAAAAAACTGGGTCAATATGGAAGGGAAGCCTAAATGCCCCCAACACTTTGTATCATCCCCAATTTGTCGAAAATCAATACACATAACAGAGGAAGAATGATGCCACAAATAGAGGAAGTTTGATGACACATAATCACTCTTTTATCCATGCACCTACAAGGGTGACAAGGGTCAGCCAAGAACACATAACACAAGCACGGGGAAACACAAACACACACACAATCTACTCTATAGATAGAGAAGAGGTGCCCCCCTAACACTCATCAACCAAAAGATCATTTGCCTCCCAATCTAAATCATTATACAAGGAAGGAGGATGAGCCTGTAAGGGAGGAATGTCAAGGGGGGAACCCTCTGACCCTCTAGCAACAAGAGCCAAGTTATAAGGCCCCACGAGGTCTTCTTTTCTTGGTTCTTGTGGAGAAAAGGTCAGCGACTTTGCGAAGATCGTTGATAAGGTTGGGACCTCGTCCAAAGAGTTAAACATGCACTTCACAAGAGTGTCATGTGTTACCTCAATAGACGAGGGAGGTAGCATCTGAGATCCACTGCTAGACCCATCGAGTGACTCAGGAGTAGTGGTGAACTTAAAGAATATTGGAACTTGCTTCATCACTAGGATGGCACATGCTAGCATAAGACCACCCTCTGAAGAAGGTGGACTCCTTTTTCACCCCCCATTGTTGGAGGGGCCAACCTCCATCTTCCTCTTCATCAAAGGATGCGAGTTCCCCATAGATGAGGTAGAAGGCACAGAGGAGGAGGAGAAAACTAAGGCAGACACCACTGAGGTGTTTGGCATATCCATGGGCTTCAAGAATGGCAAGATGTTTGGAAGGGACATCAAGAGAGGGGGCTCAACCGAAGGAGGAATAAACACCTGCACCTTTTTAGGTTCAAGGGTGTTTACACTCGTAGCAGGAGCCAGAAGTAGTACTAAGGATGACTGAACTAAAGTAGAGAGGATAGGAGAGGACACAATAGCAGGCCTTGAAACAAGGGCGGTCGACTCCCCTTCCTTCCTCTACAAAGTGGCCTGCTCAGCCACTAGAGCCTTTTTTTCAATGCTTGTGCTCATGCACAAGGCAATTCCTATGACTCTAGGAGCTAGAGACCGGGAGCTAATATGGGACAGAAGGCTCCTGCTCGGCCATCAAAGTGTCCATCATGGTTGTTTTCAATGAAGGGATAAACTCCTGGATGAGAGCAGGAGTGAGAGACTAAGAAGAGGTTGGAGCAACAATGGGGGGAATCAACTCTAATGCCTCAGTGGTGGGCCTCTCCCATTCACTACCTTGGGAGTAGGAGCAATAGGAGGCTGTGAAGGCTGATACATAGAGGATTCCCTGCAGGGACCCTTCCTTTTACCATACAGGTAGGGCCAGGGTCCAGAGGCACAATAGGAAGGTCTAATATCTGAATCTTAGCTTTATGCCAACCAAGCACCATCGGACTTCTTATGTGAAATCCAGGAGTAGTCATCCAAAACTCCTCTTTAGAAATGGGGGCTAAAGTGGCAACATAAGAACAAGCAAGCCTCTCTTTTCCCTTTTGAGAGGAGGTGGCTTGCTACTGCACTACCAGAGGGGTCACTTTTGGTTGTCCCTTGCCCCTGATTTTGTACTTTACATAGTTTCATTAAAGAAAGTTCATTCTAGGGGGGAGTAGACCGACTGAGGAAAGCCAAAAATAATCCAATTAATAGCCCCCATGGGATACCAATGGTTGATATCCAGTATCATGCATGATGTGCACAACACCTTCATGGGAGAACTTTAAACATTTGTGAATAACGAAAGCAAATTTGTTCATGGAAGCTAGCCACGAGATGCCTAACTTCACCCTGAACATATTAGATTCTGGAATAATGTCAAATGTTGTATCCATAGCCCTAGGTCCAACTAGGATGGAAAGGTTTATGGATCCATATGGCTTAAGAGAGAGACTGTCGTGCGTATGTATGGTAGACCTTGTTTCTTTGTATTCCTCCCTCTACAATGAATTTAACCATAATGTCTCCTTTGTAATTGTAGACACCTAAATTTGGACACTTCCATTTGTCCAAATTTATCCCTTTTTTTTTAAACATCCTCTTATTTGCATTAATTGAGTAATATTGCTATTATTTAATTAATATCCTTAAATCCTTCTGAATCCCTAAGGTATTTAGTTAATGATTAAATACCTTACCCCTTTTCCCCTTTTTCCTCAAAAGAATTAAATAAATAATACATTTATTTAATCCCCCACATGTCACATCCTCCATCACTTTTCCTTAATCCTAATCCACCTCCTAATCCCATCATTAGGGATGTACACATGTCTAATCCATGATTAGGATGTGTCACATCATCCAACTTTTGCAAGTTGGCTTCTAATCCTCATTAACCATTAACTGTCTCCTAATTGGTGATTAGATAGTCTAATCAACCCCCCTTTGGTCAACACTCCCCATCCCCCAAGGAATTTTTAATTATTTTTATCTTTTCAAAGCTTTCCTCTTTCCCATGTGATCATTGAGAGGTCACATCAGTCACATGTGGGTAAGTACTTACCTTTTTAAGGACCTTGTCTTATCCAAGGTATTTCTCACCTCTCTTTTTCACAACCTTGTCTTATCCTTAAGATATCCCCAATCATGTGAATTTTAAATTCACTTTTATTTATCCAAGATTCTCCTCTTCCCCATGTGATCATTGAGAGTGCACATCATCCTTATTTTAAGGTACATACAAGTACCTTCCCATCACATGTTATCTTCCACCTCATGTGTCCTTGTAACACATCATCTGCCACATGGCAAGATGTGAGGGCTTGTGAATCCTCAACTCACCTCAGCCCTACATCTTGCCCATGGTGGAAAGATCTCAACCATCCATTCCTCTAGGGCTTATTTCCATAAAATGAAATAATTTTCTTTCAATCTCTAATTCACACACTTGCAACATTCAACAATCAACTCTTGCATTCATTCTTTCACCCACCATTATTGTTCATCTTCAAGCTTTCATTGTAGCCATCTCTTACATCCATCAAACTACCCACTTGAATCATTTGAATCTCCATCAAACCCTCATAACTTTGAACCCACTTTCATCACATCTTTCCATCAAAGGAGTGCACAAAATCAACTATCAAGGGCCAACCAAAGATCAATTCAAGACAAGGTAGAATCTTCTCTTTTCATCTTTATTTTGTTTTGAATTCAACTAGGCTAATCGTGAGGTGTTAGTTTTCTTTTCCTTTCTTTTTGCACCTTGTTTTGCATCTTTTAGAGTAGGTTAAAAGAACTAATCACATTTTTAGCACACCCAATGGGACCCACAAATAGGTCTCTTCCTTTTATGTTTGTTTTTTTTTACTTTTTCAGGTTAAGGTAACAGAGAGATGAACCTACCCCTAAACAGAGGAAAACCTTCCCAAGGAGGGGTGAACCTGCACACAAATAGTTGAACCCAACCTTCACAAAGGAAAACCTACCCTACAGGCCCTTCTAAACATTAAAATCTCTATTTTCTAACTGTTTTCTACAAAGGGGTGAACCTTCCCTTACAGAGGAGTGAACCTGCCCTTGACAGAGGTAAAATAGCAGTCAATGTTCAGTTTTTTGTTTGTTTTCTAACTATTTTCTGTAGAGGGGTGAACCCGCCCTTAACAGAGGTAAAACAACAATCAAAGTTTAGTTTTTGGTCTATTTTCTAATCGTTTTTTGCAGAGGGGAAAACCTACCCTTACAGAGGGGTGAACCTGCCCTTGATAGAGGTAAAATAGCAGTTAAAGTTCAAATTTTTATCTATTTTCTAACTATTTTTTGTAGAGGGGTGAACCTACCCTTATAGAGGGGCGAACTTGCCCTTGACAGAGGTAAAACAACAGTCAAAGTTTAGTTTTTTGTTTGTTTTCTCACTATTTTCTATAGAGGGGTAAACCTGCCCTTATGAAGGGGCAAACCTACCCTTACGAAGGGGAAAACTTCCCCTTACAGAGGGGCGAACCTGCCCTGAACAGAGGCTTGTGCAAGGTAAAAGCAGTGTGTAAATTTCATTTTCAAACTCTGTTTTAGGTTGTTTTGATTATTACTGTCCCTCTAACTTGTCCTGTTGGAATTTGTGTAGCTGTCAATGCTTATTGAAGATTAAGATAAAAAATTCTAACATATTTGTTGTAGGGTGGATGGATCCAATTGTTAGTTGTTTTTTTTTTCTAATATCTAGGCACATAGTTTAATTAGGGGAGAGTCAAATATTTTGTTTGTTGTGTCTTCAAAATTCCATTGTGTCACCTAAGGGGACACTATTCTATCTAAGAGTTCCCCTTGCACTTCGTGTGAGCCTGGGGAGTAGCCAAAAATGGTTAGTGTTTTCTTCTTTAGTGGGACCTTCTTGGGGATTTCATTACCCTGAGGGATGATCCCAACCATGCATATAGGCGGGGTATACAAAGGGGGGAGAGCCAAAGTTGTACCCCAATCTAGTCACATTGTGTCTAGCAGAGTGTTGAAGCTAGGTTGATACCTAGATAGACATGAAGAGTTGGTCTGAGCCTTCAGTATCTCAATGGGGTTCCCGACTCATGCCTGTGATGGGCTGGTGTTCATGGTTGTATCTCATGTACCAAGCGTATATCGAGGACTCCCTAGTTGCCTTCTTCATCCTAGTTAGAGGACTGTGTTGGCCATACTCTCTTCACTAACCTTAGGATTGTGTTGTCTGAGTTGTCTCTTCTATGCAAAACCAATGTGTTTCTTGTCATTTTCTTGTTTTTGTAGTGTTTTTGGTCTTTTTCCTTAGCCATTTTTATCTGAATTGAGTCTAAGTTAGTTGAAAAAGGTGACCTTTCCCTCTACTTGGGCGAACCTACCCTTTGTTTGTCTCAGTCATTCCTCAACCTATTTTTGTCAAAATTGTCTATCTTTTCACTGAACATGTGAACTTGACCTATCCTTGGGTGAACCTTCCCTTATCTTGGGAAAAACTGCCCTTACCTTGGGTGAAATTTCCCTTACTTAGGTGAACCTTCCCTCCAAACAGCTTTTTTCATTATTTGTTCAGCCATTTTGAGTACCCTTTTTCCTGTTTTGAGTACCCATTTTCCCATTCTGAGTATTTGTCCCCCCATTCCAAATATCCATTCCCCATCCCAAGCATTCATCTCCTTGATCCAAGCATTCATGCCCTCATTCAGAGCGTCGGTTTACTTGATCCGAGCATCCGTTTATGCCTATCTTTCACTAAACAAGTGAACTTTATCTATCCTTGGGTGAACCTGCCCTTATCCTTGGGCAAACCTGCCCCAACTTGGGAAAACTTACCCTCCAAATAGCTATTTTCACCCCCCATTCAGTCATTTCGAGCACCTGTTTGCTCGTTTCGAGCCTCTATTCCCCTATTCTGAGTACCCATTTACCTATTCTGAGCAGTCATCTCCTCATTCTGAACATCTATTCCTCACTCTGAGCATTCATCCCCTTGATCCGATTCCTCATTCCCTCATTCTGAGCACTCGTTTCCCTATTTTGAGCATCTGTTTACCTATTTCGAACATCTGTTTGCTTGTTATGAGCAGTCATTTCTTCGTTCTGAGCATCAACTCTACCATTTCGAGCATTCATCCCCTCATTTTGAATATCCATTCCCCATTCTAAGTATTCATCTTCTCGTTCCAAGCACACATTTTCCTGTTCTGAGCATCTGTCTCCTTGGTCTGAGCATCTGTTTTCTCATTCTGAACACTCATCTCCTCATTCTGAGTAGTCGTCTCCCTTTCCTAGCATCCATATCCTCATTTTGAGTATCCATTTCTTCATTTGGAGCATCTATTTGCTCGTTCTGATACCCCATTTCCCTATTTCGATACACCATTCACCCGTTTCTGGCTCGTTTCTCCCCTTTTCTATTCCAAAAGTTAACTTGGGCAAACCTAACCTGACCTTTGGGTGAACCTGACCTTTGGGCAAACTTGACCTAACCTTTGGGTGAACTTGACCTGACCTTTGGGCGAGCCTAACCTAACCTTTGGGCAAACCTGACTTGACCTTTGGATGAACTTGACCTAACCTTTGGGAAAACCTAACCTTTGGGTGAACTTGACCTAACCTTTGGGTGAACCTGACCTTCCTTCAGTCATTTTGCATCCTCTGTTCACCCATAGTTTGCATTTCAATCCATCTACATTCTGCCAAATTCATTCATTCATCATCTAAATCGTATCGATACATCATCTGAAAACATCTCTAGGTTATGTATCCCTCGTCGTTTTCCCCCTTCTAAATTCTCTGAAATTCATTTGAAATCATTATCCAAATTGACCTAGGTTTCTGAATCTGATCATCATCATCCATAGCTACTTAGGATCGTCATCCATCCTAATTTATTCATCGTCGGCTTAATCAATCCACTTTCAATCTCAAGGTGGATTTTGTGCCGCAATCATCTATCTATCCTTTAATCCGATCAGTCAGCATCCTAAGTCACCTAGGGTAATCTCTAAATGGGGTTTACAATCCCTTTTGTCATCCTAATCGATCCATCATTTGATTCTATCAATCATTTCATTAATCGATCTTATCTGATCTAATCCAACCACATCCCTATCTAAATATTTTTGACCCAATCAATCTGCTTCCATCTCGTGGTAGATTTGGTGTCATGATCCTCCTTTGGTAGTCTAATTTGATTGTCAAAATCAATCCCATCATCCAATAATTTGGATCTGAGCTTGCACTAATCCTAATCTGAGCTTTGATCAAATCCAAAATCCCAATCTGAGCTTCAATCTGAAATCTTGATCTAAGCTTTAGTCCATTGACACCCAAATCTGTTGATATCATCTTCTTTAGATCTATCATTTTATCCTTTCATCACCTTTTCTTCCTTTCTAATCATCTGTTCCCATCTTTCTAATCCATATTGATCTAATCCAACATCACGAATCCTTCACCAATTCAACCAACAATAGCAATCAAGGGAAACCCTAATTACATTGACAATGATAATAAGTCTTGTTGATTAAGAGGTATATGACATCGATCCCCTTGATGCTATCATCTCTAGTAAGCTTTCCCCAATCACTTTCCAAAAACTAATCCCCCCTCCAAGCTATCTTGTTACATCTTCATGTACACCTAATAACACTCCTTATGCTACCTTTGATAAGGGATATCCATTATCTTCCTCACCCGCATCCCCATCATATCCTTCACTTGCATCATCTCCTTATCCAACATCCATGTCTTCCTATCCTAATTCACCATAACAATATCCCTATCTTAATCTCCCATCCACATCCTCCTATCTCAATCCTCCATCCACATATGCGCACTATCCTAATCCTCCATACCAATCTTCCCATACTAATCCTACATTCACACCTTCCTATCCTAATCCAACATCCACATTTTCTTATCCTTACCCTACATCCACATCGTCTTATCCTAATCCAACATCCACATCTTCCTATCCTAATCCACCATCCACATCCTCCTTTCTTAATCCTCCATCCCAATCCTCCCATCCTAACATGCTATCCCAATACCTTTATTACAATCCACCACCCACATCCTCTTGTCCTAATATACCACCCACATCCTTTTCTCCTAATCCACCATCCATATCCTCTTCTCCTAATTCATCATTTCAATATCCCTACCTTAACTCTCCATCCAATCATAATCCTTCTCCTACTCCTAGTCTTCCATCCAATCCCATTCCTCTATCTAATCCTAGTCCACCAATCCATAATCATAATCCTTCATTCACTCCTATCGTGCCATCCAAGCCTAGAGAATGCACAATTCTCACTCTAGAAGTTCTCCAAGGACTTATAACAAAGAAGACATCACCACCTACACATCCTGAAGTTGTGGAGCCATGCCATCCCAATCCCTCATCCACGGTCATTAGTGATGAGATCCTCCTCCATCCAACACCTATCATTGATGTTACCACCCCTAGCACCACTCAAACCATTGAAACCATGAGACCCACCGAATCCATTGAACACCCATCTCCTATTCCAAGAGCCATCAAAACCATCGAAGATAACCAAACCCCATCACCATCTTTTACTCCTAGATCCACCCAATCCATCGAAGACACGCAAATCCCATTCACTCCTCCCACTCCTAGTATCACCAAAATCCATTCACATGAACTTCATGGATCCCCTATCCTTCCATCTTCCCCACTTGTAGAGTCCCTCCAAGACTCCATCATCATGCCACCCACACACAATGAGTCATTCCAATAGCTTGATCTAAAGCATCCCAACATATCCCCTTCTCCACATGAAGATCTGTCATCCCATCTACTCCTACTCAAGATTATAGTCCCCCATCCATTCCATCCCATGATCCCCTTGGCACTCAAGATCTGATCACTCTATCTCATGAGCCCTTATCACTTGTTGCCATAAATCCAGATCCTATCATGTCACCTAATTCCTCTCCTGATCCCTTACCACTCACTCTTGATCAAGATGTTGCTACCCCATCATCTCCATCTCATGATCCTCCATCATCGCCTAAACCTACTATCCCCACATCACTTTTATATCCCCTTGGTACTCTCACATTCTTCCATGGTGGTCTCCTTATAGAAGAAAAACAAAGCATATATACCACCCATCCTCCTCCACCTAATAATGGACTCGCATCATTCTTCCATAATAACACAAATCCTATCATGGATCAAATGCTCAAGAACATGAACTCTCAGGGAAAATATTTAGGCCTTCATGAGCAAGGTATTTTAGAGCCCATCCAGGTCAAATAACACTCCTATACATGAGGTCTCAGATGTACTACTTGCGAATCGCAATCCAAAAATATTGGTAAGACCTCTACCTGTCCTCAACGAGCCTCCTCCACAAGCATAATAGGCTATATCTATCACTCCACAAAATCATTCACTGCCATCCCCCCTCCACCGTATCACCTCGAAACAACCATCCATATTCCTCCTTCATCTACTCCATCCATTTTGGTTCCTTATGTCCCTCCATCTTCCATCACACACCCTCCATCTACTAAGTCCATTTTGGGCCCTTATATCCCAAAATCATACCCTTCATCTCGGCCTATTCATCCTTTTACCCATCCATCACCTATCCATGTCACCCATCATACATATCCCATTCTCATGTTCCCTAATTAGGAATAACAAAGGCATGTACCTCCACATCCTCCATCCACACATCATCCCCAAAATCCAACCTCCATCACTCCACATCATCCATCTCCTCGCACCCATTCCATTGCTATTAAAAGCACTTTGGATGCCAAAATAAAAATGCATAAATCTAAACATCCACATGAATCTAAAGATCCCCATGTCCCCTTCAAAAGACATGTTGATGAAAATAAAAATCAGAATCATACCCATCAACCACAAAGGCCCACCAAAGCAAAGATCAAAACCATGTGGATCCCAAAGAAAAAAGATGCAATGCCTTCAAATGAAAAATCTATAACAACATCCAAAGCTCCTAATCCAAAATCTAATCACACAATTCTTCCATCTCCTAAATCTTTTTTGGGTCCTTATGCCCCAAAATTCACTATTTCATCTCCTCCATTATCGCCACATCATCCATCCATTAATTCACCTATCATTTCACATCCACCACCATATGTGCCAATGTTGGTCCTGAAATCATCATCCCATCACACACCTACCCCATCATTCCATCCATACCCTTTCCAACATCCCATCCATTATCCCACATAGCTCCCCCATCATATCCCTTTAATCCATTCCCTTGCATAATCCATTTATCCTAATAAGGTTGTACCAACATCTGATAGTCATTTCAAACATGAGCTCTTAATACCTCGTTTGGAACTTGATGTTTGAGTCCTTCATCCATCCCCTTATTGCATGTCTTCTAAATCCACTTATCCACATCCCTATCTTTATCCATCTCTATCCACATTCTATCCAAAAAGTCAAAAAAGTCAAAAAAATCAAAAAAATCAAAAAATTAGAAAAATCCAAAAAAAAAAAGAGTAAAGAGAAAAATTCATCCAATGGTGAAAACTTGGCAAACAAGCACCTTGGATAAGTACCATGATGAAAACCTGGAAAACAGGCATCATGCATAAATCCCCATCTATCTCCTTCCACACTTGGGGGCAGCTTCATCCCCTTCATCCTTTCCCTCCATCATACCTATCTTCCACATCCTGCCATCATATCCCATTTATCTCCAACCCCACCATCCTCCTTATGATCTTGATATCGATAGGGGAAAACATATATACATGCTTTGGACATCTCTTGGCATACACCCCCCTCACCGTCACACTATCCCAATCCTTATTCACATCCATCTACTTTCCTTGTTCACCCATCATGCTACCATTAATCTCTCCTACTTATCCATGCATCCTACCTATATCCATCTCACTCTGTTCTTTTCCTATCCTTCTATCTCTCACCCCCCCTTTCTCATCATGCATTACATATCTAGAGTGGGGGCATCTATCTTCCTTTGTGATATAGTCCTTGGAGAAATCATTCATCCATCCAAATGATCCCTTTCATCTCCCCATCCTTATCTTCCTATCCATCTAAATGATCCCTTTCATCTCCATATCCTAATCTTCATATCCATCATAGCATCCCTTCCATCTCCCCATCCTTATCTTACTATCCATCTAAATGATCCCTTTCATCTCCCCATCCTAATCTTCCTATCCATCATAGCATCCCCTCCATCTTCCCTTCCTTATCTTCCTATCCATCCATAATAGTGTACCTTGCATCTCTCCATACTTATCTTCCTATCCATTCCATCATAACCATTCCTTTCATCTCCCCATCCTTATCTCCTTACCAATCCAAACAATTCTTTTCATCTCCCCATCCTTATCTTCCTATCCACCCATCCTTCTCTCCCTATCCATTTATCTCTATCCTCATCCCATCTCATAATCTTGTGTCATTGGTCTCTAGCTATAGGCTTCTCCCCATGCAATCCAATTCCATCTATCTCGTCATCATCACTCCTACTTCTTTTGCACATCTGTCCAATCTCCTATCACTTCTCATCACTCATCTCTCCATCATATCATCCTCCCAATTCATTTTGATGATTTGGATAACTATTCCATCCCTGAGCTTTGCATGATTGCTATCATCCTATCCAATCCAACAGGTCTATCTTGTCTTATCATATCGGTCCCATCATTTTATCCTTTTATCAAGGTCATCTCGTCATCCTTTATCCACCATTTTTCTTTGGTCTTTATCAAACTATGTTTCCCTTGTGCTTTCACGTAGGCAAGGTCAATCTTTTGATCCGCCCCTAGGGCTACTTTTGTCTGTCCTATCTTTATCATCTATCATCGGTCTTCATTGTCCTCTTTCTGATTTTTTCCATCTGGTCTTTGTCATCCATCATCTAGGTCTCCATCATCCTCTTCTCACTTTTATCCATGGTCAGTCATCAGCCTTTTATTGAACTACAAGGGCTCTATGCTTTCATGTAGGCAAGGCTAATCTTTGATCATCCCCTGAGCCCCTAGGTCATTAGGGTGTATCGGCCTTATGTCTTGTGTCTTTTCATCATGTCGTGTCATTAAGTATGTCCCTATCTAACTGGCTCTTAACAAATGAGATCCACCAGTATTATCAGCTCCAATCAATTTTGAATATCCTACGTCATATTGATCTTTTAGTTTAGTATCCATCTTTGGTCTCAATAGGATGTATCCTTCCTAAAAGACCTCATCAATCTCATCCATCCCCTGGATCCTATGGCAAAGGACATTTGAAATTGATTGCGATATTTTGATACTTTTGGCTTTTTTTTTATCATTTGAGCTCCCTATCATCACTTGTCAAGGTCATCTTGATCTATCATATCATGGTGTGTTTTGGTTGGTTAATATAGGGGCATATCTTGATCTTTTTGCTTTGTTGTTGTCTTCTAGGTTGTCCCATGTAGTACCCACCAAGACCTCTAAGGTCTTGTGTTACGTTGGGGCATCCTTTTGTGCTTGTGGTTACCCAAATGCCTGGCTGGACCAAGGTCTTCATGACTTTGGGGTGTTGGGATAGCCTTCTTGTTTGTTGTGTTTGTTTTATGCATTAGACACGAATAGACCTTGGTTCTTCATACCCTGGCATCTTGTGTCTTATGCTATAGCAAAAATCAGTGCTCCAAAAATGGTAAATTTCATTAGGATTGCATTTCATCGCCCATTTCATCCTCTCATCTATCAAAACCCCCCCATCCATTCATCATTCATCAATCCCCCTCCCCTATCCATCCAATCTTTTATCATCATCTTTTCAATCTTCTTAGAATAATATAGATTGGTTATTCTAAGCATCTCATGTCCCCCATCATTTTTATTCCTTTCATCCATTTCACATCTCAATCCAATCCTCATCAATTCAATCACACCCGTGGTCTTGTTCCCAGCCTTGCTACAAGCCTTGATCTCATCATCATCATCATCGTCGTCGTCAGGATATCCTTCCCTATCCTTTGGTGTTGTTTTGGGATGTATCGTTCCCTCATCAACAACACTCATCGAGATGTATCTTTCCTTATCCTCATGTTGTTTTGGGATATATCATTCCCTCATTGACAACACTCCATCCATAATCAACCCATTTTGGCTTGTACCTTGACTGGGGCAACATAACCTTTGTCCTAAATTCATTTGTGCTTCCCAATCTCCTATCATTTTTCATCCTCTCTCATTCCTCACCTTACCTCCTCTTCCTCATCTCCCCTTTCATCATCTCATCCATTTTGAGAGCACACCTGTGTTCTCTTGAACCCGCATGTTCTCTCGAGGGGGCATCCCCAATCCCTAATCTTCATCTTCACCCCCATCATCTATCTTCCTAGTCACTCCTTTATTGTTTGGGGCATCTTTCCCAAGCTAACCATCTTCTTCTGGGTTCTATGTTTTAATTTTCTTTTAATTGATGCTAATTTGTAACACCATCTCAAAGAGGGGAAAAATGTAGACACCTAAATTTGGACACTTCCATTTGTCCAAATTTATCCCTTTTTGTCTAAACATCCTCTTATTTGCATTAATTAAGTAATATTGCTATTATTTAATTAATATCCTTAAATCCTTTTGAATCTCTAAGGTATTTAGTTAATGATTAAAATGCCTTGCCTTTTCCCTTTTCATCAAAATTAAATGGCATTTTATTTTAATCCCCACATCAATCATCCTCCATCACTTTTCCTTAATCATAATCACCTCTTAATCCCATCATTGGGGATGTGCATGTCTAATTCATGATTAGGATGTGTCACATCCTCCAACTTTTGCAAGTTGGTTTCTAATCCTCAATAACCAATAACTGTCTCCTAATTGGTGATTAGATAGTCTAATCAACCCCCCTTTTGTCAACACTCCCCATCCCCAAGGAATTTTTAATTCCTTTTTATCTTTCCAAGGATTTCCTCTTTCCCATGTGATCATTGAGAGGTCACATCAGTCAAATGTGGGTAAGTACTTACCTTTTTAAGGACCTTGTCTTATCCTTAAGATATCCCCATTCATGTGAATTTTAAATTCACTTTTATTTATCCAAGATTCTCCTCTTCCCTTGTGATCATTGAGAGGTCATGTCATCCTTATTCCAAGGTACTTACAAGTACCTTCCCATCACATGCCATCTTCCACCTCATGTGTCCTTGTGACACATCATCCAACACATGGTAAGATGTGAGGGCTTGTGAGTCCTCAACTCACCTTAGCCCTACATTTTTCCCATGGTGGCAAGATCTCAACCGTCCATTCCTCTAGGGATTATTTCCATAAAATGAAAGAATTTTCTTTCATTCTCTAATTCACACACTTGTAACATTCAACAATCAACTCTCTTGCATTCATTCTCTCACCCACCATTATTGTTCATCTTCAAGCTTTCATTATAGCCATCTCTTACATCCATCAAACTACCCACTTGAACGATTTGAATCTCCATCAAACCCTCATCACTTTGAACCCACTTTCATCACATCTTTCCATCAAAGGAGCACACAAAATCAACTATCAAGGGCCAACCAAAGATCAATTCAAGATAAGGTAAAATCTACTCTTTTCATCTTTATTTTGTTTTGAATTCAACTAGGCTAATTGTGAGGTGTTAGTGTTCTTTTCCTTTCTTTTTGCACCTTGTTTTGCATATTTTAGAGTAGGTTCAAAGCACTGATCACAGTAATAACATTTACCTGGCTCGTGGGGTCAACTAGGACTCCTATCACAATTTTTCCATTGAGGTGAGAAAGAATGTATATAGGAGAGGGCTTATTATTTAAGGGCAAGTCCTACAAGGTGAATGTCACATCTGGAAAACCAACCGCAGGTTGCAAGGGAGTAATGAAAACCATATTACATACACTAAGGGTTGAGGAGAAGCATCGGAGTGGTCAATAATCAAGTTCACAGAATGGGACTGAAATGGGTCTATGTGGATCTGTAACTCACTATTGGCCTTCGCTGCCAATTTATTTGTGTTTTGTTTCGTCCCATCAAGACAAATGGTACTGTAGTCGATGTGATCTTGTATCTCATGACATAGACGCATACAACACTTGGTATCATGTCCGTTGACATGATGGTACTAGAAAAAATCATTCACATCATACCAATCAAGATATGGTTCCTTTAGAGTTCAAGGGTTTTCTAAAGTTATGATCTTATCATTCAACAACTTTTGCAAAATGGAAGAATAAGATTCTACTAACTTTGTAAACTTCCTATTACATCTGAGGCCCTGATCATTAGTCGCAGTAACTATATTCGCAACAACCTTTCCTTTTCCTAAGATGGACACAATATACTTTCCTTCTAAATGGGAGTGTGAGGAGGGTCCCCTGAACTAAACTACCATTTTCTAATACTCTCACAACACGACACACAAATGCACAAAGGAAGGATATTTCATTAGAGAAAACTTCTCATATCAAGCTCGCTGCAGATTTCTTATGAAAACCTTCTATACATTGGAGTCGGTTAGCGGGTATGAGATCTATGAAATGATCACTTGGTATCATGCCATAAAGTCAGTTATCTTCTTGTTATCCCCCTACTTACATCGGACGATATCCGAGAAGGTCATATTCAAACCAATGTTATCCTAGAACTAACGAAGAAACTAATTCACAAGTTGATCAAACGAGAATATAGAATTAACAGGCAAGGAACTATACCATTCGAGTGTTCTATCCTTGAGAGATCGAGGAAAGAGTTTCACCATCAAAGTATCGTGATGAAATAAATCCATACACACGGCGTTGAAAGCTGACACATGTGTTTGCGGATCCCCTTTTCCACCATACTTTTCAAACTTAGGAATCTCCATTCCTTGTGAAAAGGGAGTACTCAAGATTGCTACCAACAATGGATTATGTTATAAAAAAAGCTAAAATATAGGCTGGGTGGAGGCCTAGGAAAGGCTCGCCAACTGGTTTTGCATCTGACCCATGTTTTGAAGAAGAGCATTTAGAACAGGGTCAGAAGATGACAGAGGCCCAGTGGAACCACCAAAACCACCTCCGGAGCCACTGCTGTGACCACCACTGGAGCCACCACCACCAATAGGGCCTCCACCAGAGCCACCTCCACTACCTAAGCCACCACCATGGCCTCCACTAGAGCCGCCTCCACCAGCACCACCTCCACTACCAAAGTCACCACCACTCATTCCACCAGAGCCTCCACCATCAAGGGAAATAGGAGGGGTGAAGCTGAAACCAAGGGGTATTCTACTCGCCTTGATAGTGTTAGGATTTTGAGAAGCAAAGGAAATGCTAATCGAAGGGCCTATTTTGGCCATGCATACAGATGTGGTAGGCATCAAAATTCCTATTTTTCTTTCATAGGCATCGAGCAACTCCCCTCAAGTAGTATCTGATCTAGTCTTATATGAGGGGATATAGGCTTCAATTATATTAGTAAGGCCTCGTAAGAGATCTATACCTATCTGATTATTTCCTAACAAATATCTCACCTCGCTAGCAAGTCTAGCGGATCTCGCCATGTTCGGTGCTTTCTCCAAATGATTCACAA
>VDFB02000002.1:38600058-38805443 GCA_007258455.2 Sequoia sempervirens
CTAATTTTGTTCATCATATGTAGAAGGTAGATAACTAGCCTAAGGAGAAACAAGTGCTATACTAGGACAATCACCAGGTTCAACATGTAGTGATTCACTCTTTTTAGGAGGAGCATCATAGTTGCGCCCATCTAAGTTTATGGAAGTGGAAAACAATCAATTCAATTCATTATGCACTTCACCAATTTTAGCAATCTCATCATCATCATCCAAGTTAATCACAACAATAAGCCTAATGACAATGTCCATTGTATGTTCTTATTTTTTTCGTGGTTTAGAGTTTTATGTCATGTCAAAGGTGGATAATCATCATGGTTTGTTTGAGTTGGTTTGTTCTTTTATTCTAATTGACAAGCAATATCAAGACATCTACGCCTGCTCTCTTTAACATTTTGGTTTCTTCTTGCACAGTTTTCAAGTTGTGATGGTTTAGGAGGGGGTTTCTCAACCATCGGTCTCTTTTCTTCCCTTAGGGGAGGAACAGAAGGGACCTCAATAGGTTGCAAAACCAATTTCTATTTAGGCTTATAAACTTTTTTTATTTTAGGAGGCACAACTGAAATGGTATGGTTATCTCCTACTCTCTTGTAGGATATAGGTGGTGGAATAGCATCATACTTTGTATCTTTTGGTTCAAGCATAGGTTAATCCACAATATTTGGAGTGGGAGGAACAAATATGGGTATTTCAATTTCAGGTGGGATATTGGCAAGGGATAAATCTGCTATAAGTTTTTCTTTGAATTTTTGATAGGATTTAAAAAAGAAATCTTCATGTGGTTTTATAGGTTCTACAAGTTTAGGCCAAAAGAAATCCAGTGAATAGTTCCCTGAGAAAGAAAAAAGGATTAAATCCACTATGATGTACTATAAAAATTTCGTTATCAAATGGAAATTTCAAGCATTTGTGGATGACCAATGAGACAAAATTCTTGGATTTTATCCATGGATAACCTAACTTCACACAAAATTGATCTGACATTAGGATGATGGAGAAGGATACATCTAATTGTTTCAGTCCAACTTTTAATGGAATAGTGATTGAACCTATCATATGGCGAGAAAAACCATCATGTGTTTTGATCCATGGTTTCATTTTTTCATAAAAATATTTGTAAAGCTCATGTACAAATAATAATTTCCCAGTGATCACATTCTCTACGCACACGGGATCAATTGATATCCCATTTGTAGGCTTGTCATTGATTCTTTCAGCTATGTAAAGAGGACCATCGAGTGCATGTTTAATTATATCATTATTCAAGAAATTAATGTCAAGAGATAAGTTGGTTTGGCCCTTACAAGGTTGAACCTCAATGAATCTAATCATATCATCTAGATCGTCTCCATTATCAATCTTATCATCATTAGTTATGTCTTGTATGTTGTTAACATTCATCACATCATTCTTGTTATCACTAGCTTTTACAAATGAGATAGAATGGTTTGGAATTGGATTGGTAAATATTTAAAAAATTTGGTTAGGTGGGGCAACAAACTTATTTCATTGATCATGAACACCACCCAATTGGATATGATTGGAATCAATGAGGTCTTGCACTATATGTTTAAGACACATGCATTGTTCTGTATCATGTCCAACTTGTTGATGATAATGGAAAAATTCATTTGAGTTACAATTTTGAGGTAAAGGATTAGTGGTATCAAGAGGTCTAATGGGAGGTAAGGTGATTAAGTTCTTACTCAAGAGTTGCAACATAATCAAATGGAGGTATTGGGTAATAGGGTGAATTGTTTATTCCTATCCTGAAATTGGTATAGATTTGTTGTTTTTATGTCAACTATTTGAGGTTCAACATGGTGGGTTGGTTGAGGTGGATTTATCTGTATAAATCCCTTATTTTGTTTCTTGAATGGTTGAAAATTGTTGTGAGGTATGATTTCAGATTTTTCAAGATGAGTTGAAGCAATTTTTCTACGCATTGATTAAGTGACTTTTGACAATCATGGAGAATCATGCATGTGTGTAAAGGAGAGAAATTTCATCATCCCAAGCTTATATTGGATATTTTTTAAAGTTATCAATGAACATTCTTTGAAGATTAGCAACGGGAAGTTTAATGTTGATTTGTGAGTAAAGCAGTTGAAAACATGCTATAAAATCAATGACCTTTTCATCTACATTTTGCTTACATTCATCAAATTAGGTAGGGCCATCTTAGGACCAATGTGCACTTGGAAATGGTTAAGAAAAGCATCAACAAGCTCATTAAATGAGTGGATTGAGTTATTTAGTAAGGAACAAAACCATTCCAAGGCTATATCTTTTAAGAACCTAAGAAAAATATTAAGCCAAGAGCTTATCTTAAAAAATGAAGTCACTACATAAGGTTGTATATAGTGACACATGGTTGCTAGGATCTCCTTTACCACCATATTTCTCAAATCTAGGTATCTCTATGCCTTGCGGCATTTGTGCTCGTAATATCTCCAATTATAATGGGTTTCTTTTGACATATTGTGAAGGTTTCCTATTTTGGTTTTGGTTTAATGTTGCTATTTGTTGTTGGAGGGATGTGACATTTTGAAAAAGTTGGTTTATGACATAATCATTGGTTGTGTTTTGAGATGGAGGACAATATGGTGGAGGTATATATGTGTTGGGTGGACAACTAAAGTGCAAGTTTGTGAAAGGCAAGGGGTTCAGAGATATGATGTTCGAATTCACAAAGCTAAAAGTATTCCTAGTGGAAATACCCAAAGTTGGAGTGATATTGCTGGTTGGTTGCATTGTTGTAGTAATAGTTGGATTAGTATATGTAGGAATATAGGTTATGGTTGTAGGGGGAGGAATTTGATTTCCTCCTTGACTTTGAGTGTATCCCAAAGTTTGAGCACAACTAGCCATTATAGGAACATGATTATCAATAATGTGGGCTAGGATACACACAATCTCTATTCCTAGTTCGTTATCAAGCATTCTCCTCATGTTATCTATGATAGGAACAACAATACTAGCAATACATTCTATACTCACATAGTCTTAAAGTTTTTCTAATACTTATCCATTTTTGCAAGTTCTCTTGAGGGACATGAGCAAAAATGGTTTCAAAATTAGTAGAAGTAGTGATCATACGACATGTGACATCAGGGATGGAGTCCCACATGGGTTGACTAGTGTCAACAGTGCTATGAGTGAAAGATTTGGAAAACCCAAGATCCATAGCTAATGTACCAGAACAAGATGCCATGAGTCTCAAACAATGTCTCACTAAAGTATTGGTAGTAGGACACCCGGTTGTAATACTCATGCAAGTTTCACCAAACCAAAAGTGTACCCAAAATAGAAAAAAAATACTAAATAAAGATAGTAAACACCCAAAAATAGGAAATACAATGCAAGTTTTGAACAAGATATTGTAATTTTTTAGATTTGAAATATGATAATTGACTTATTTTAGATGCCAAAACCTGAAAATGATTACTTTTGAATGCCAATTTTGATTTTAAACAATGCACTATTTTTCACCAATTGAACTAAATGCAAACAACTACAAAATATGAAATTATTGAAACTAAACTGAGATCTACAAGCTAGAACATACTGATTATATAGAGACAAAATAGTGTGCAAAAATTTGGAAAAACAATTGTACCAAGACAGGTTCGCCCTAGGGAAAATGAGTCATAGGAAATGGGTCTAAAAAATTTAAATCTAGTATTTAACTTGATATTTAAATTCACTATTCCTAATTGCAAATATATTCTTTAGTGATTTTTTTTTGAGAAATATGATGAAATATAAATGCAACTTAAATGACAATGTATGAACAAAATGACAACTTTTTGAATGAAATTCTAATCTAAATGACTAAAACACACTTTAATGCAAGCTATTATGGAAAATGTATGCAATATTTTTGGATTTTTATGAGATTAAATGGTGCCAACATGCAATATGTAAACCTAAATGCAATACAAAATAAGATGATGCAAAACCTAGATTCATGGTTTCAAATATTTACAACTCAAAAAAGGTATGATGTACAATGTTGGGTTCACCAAAATGAAATGTTGGAAAAGGGGATCCCCAACAATGATAAGGGGATGCATTCTCTATTTGGGCCTTTCCCTAAGGGAATTTCATTAGGAATGAGATCACAAGGTGTAAAGATTGACTTCAACCTCAATGGTGAGTCAATTAGACCTGGATCTCATTCCTTAAGACAATAGGATAGATTTGTGGAAATGATGGATGCACAATGTCCCTGAAGCTCTAGCCTTCAAGAGGACCTTTTCCAAGAATAAATTCACCCACACAGAAAGTGTTACAACTAAGGGCATGCAAATGGAGATTATCTGATTGATCTAGAATATGTTTACAAATGTACACATGCTTTGAATATATAGGCATGAGTGATATACAAGATGTAATATGATGTTGCCAAGTGTCAAAATCACACTGCATGTGACAACATGTAAACCCTAAAAACCTACCTAGGGAATGATAAACTAATTGAGATAAGTTCTAGAAAAGACAGCTCATCTTCTAAAAGGAATATTATCTCCTACAAACATGGAAAGGGTAATTACCCCATTATTTATGGTTTTCTAATAATGCAACCTAGGACTTAATTAATTAAATAAAAGACCTAGAAGTTAAACTTATGCTAGTGTAATAAATAATTAATTACCCTAACAAGATTTGAAACCAAATTAAAATGATATGCAATGCTCAAACTAAATGAACAATAAGACCTAGAACATGAAATGCAAATTCCCTAAAGTATAGAAACTAAAATTATAGTTTGCAAGCATCTATTTGAGAAGGGTTAGGACACATGAACCTATCACCAAAAGTAGTTTTGAGCTCTACAAAGGATAGGTTCACCCTAGGGTGAATGGGTCCTAGTTAGGGCTTTTGAAAACACTTTTTATAGTCCTTTGAGGCAAGATCTTAGCTTTTTTTTGCATAGGTTCCACTATCAAAAAGTTGGAAATAAATTCTAAATCTGAGTTTCCATGGCTTGACAACAATGATGATAACTTATGAAACAATGCAAAATTTCTCTTCAATATCTTCAATCCTTCTTCAACTTGTAATCTGCACATACATAGAGGGGGAATTTTTTTATTTTGAATGGGGGTTTTCCTTAGTCAAACCTCAAGTTTGGTAATTAAACCTTGGGAGAAAAATAATGACAATGGAGAAGGAAATGATGAATGAAAAATTTCTTGTTACAACTCACCAAACCTTCAATGGCTTCCCTTAGAGGACTGAAGATAAATACTTCACTTCAAAGAACTTGATCTTTCTTTGCTTGATGGATTTGGACACTTGAAAATGCCTGGATGCTTTAGGATCAACAATGCATATTAGACTTCACAAGATGACATGAACACACATAAACTTGAACATGATGTTAGGATCTTGAATGTTGTAACAAATAATTGATAAATATGCTCTTGAATGCTCTTGACAATAATATTTTCCCATAAGATTGATGGATCATGCGTGTTAATGCTTCTTAGCTTTGAATTGATAAAAAGACTATGTGTTTACAAGTGCTTATCTAATTTCCTAAAAATTAGATTCTAAAAGCTGAAAATTGCATATTGAATTTGAATCATTAAAAGACCATCAAAAACATATTTAAAAATGGGTCCTATGACTTGAAGGGAACCCATTCGCCCTTGGGAAAGTGGTTCCTAGCCTAAAATTCCAACACACTCATGATCCAATGTGATCAAAATATTGTTGTATTAATTTTTTATTTTTTTTAATAAAAGGAGGGTAAAAACTTTATTGAATCATAACAGCAATACAAAGTCCAAAGAAAGAAGCCACAAGGGGCCAAAAACAACAAGAATTAATTCACACCCAAGAAGCACCTCATATCCTCAGCAACCCACTCCTCAAGAACAGGGGCCATATCAGTAGGGAGATTGCCCCAATCATCCATAGACCAAGAATCAGTCTTTTTTGACGCCCATCTAGCCAGCCCATCAGCCACCCTATTCCACTCCCGCGGAATATGGCGGAAAACAATGGACTCCAAGGTAGAGCACAGAGAAATAATCTGTTTGACAACCACAGCTAGCTGCCAATTCGCATCCTCCAAATTTTGATTATTCAACATATCAATAACCACCTGAGAATCAGCTTCACAAACAATCCGCTGCCATCCAAGGGCAACCGCACGCTCAATCACCAAGAGAATAGCACTTGCCTCCATAAGATTATTAGTTTGCAAACCATGATACATAGAAAAGAAGAAAACCACCACTCCAAGGCTGTCTCTACCAATACCACCAACCCCAGCATGCCCAGGGTTACCCCTAGATGACCCATCCGTATTAATTTTCAACTCCCCTAGAGCAGGCGGGCACCAAAAGCCCTCACGAGCAACCCTCTCACGCCCACGCCTACGATGCACTTTGCTCAAAATACACTTCTCCCCTGTGGCAAGACCCAGGGAATTTACAACACCCAAGTCCCCAGGATCAATCGGCACAGACAAGTCACACTTTGCAGTCAAAGTCTCCTGCAAAGCCCCAAGAATTCGCCTCCAAAGTTGCCCCACGAGCAATTTTTTATCCAAGAATATTCTTCTGTTACGTTCCAACCAAATTTTCCAAACAATCAAACTAGGACCAATGCTCCAAGCAATTTTAAGAAAAGAGGTTGTAGCAGGAGAAGAACCCTGTCTCTTCCAAAAATCCTCCAAAGAAGAGACATGGCAACACGGTAAGCTCCAAAGATTCCACCAGTGATGCCAGATAGTCTTAACAAAAGAACACTGAAAAAAGAGATGTGATAAGCATTCATCATGCTGACCACATAGAATGCACATGGAGGGGCCCTGGAACCCTCGTTTCCAAAGATTATCCCAAGTAAGACACTTACCTTGAACCACGAGCCAAGAGAAAAAATTACACTTAGGCCAAGCAAATTTATTCCAAACATGCTTCCACCAAGAAACCTGGGAGCTTCCAAAAACCTGTTTATCCAAAACCTGATAACCAGAGGCAACCGAAAATTTGCCTTTCAAGTCAGGACCCCAAGCAAGCACATCACCCCCTTGGAGAGAATTACAGACACGACTCGATAAAATCTTAGCAAGCTCTTGACGATCCTCCACTGCACCACCAGGAGGCCAATCCAAGGGGCTCTTCCACCTGGACACAAAAATTTGACCCAAAGATTGTTGAGATTTGAAATCTGCCACATGACTCCAACCCGCCTCCACAAAAATCTGGCACAAATCTTGGAGATGGGGATGAGATGACACAATGGGTGGGTATCCATCCCAAGAATCATGCCAGAAAAGAGCATCTCGACCCCCATTACAAATCCAAAAAAGTCCCTGTTTAACCAGCTTGGCACCACGTTTAAGGGTACTCCAGATCACAGAGCCTTTCCCCTCCATACTAAACCTTGCTACCTCCCTACTTTCTACCGCCCCCAAATATTTGAAGGTCAGAATTTTAGCCCAGCACATATGTTGTTGAGAGCACCAACGCCAATACAACTTAGTAGCCAAGGCCTCCCATTCAAATCAGTCCACCATAAACCAAGACCCCCCTCCTGCTTTGGCCTACAAACAACATCCCACTTCACCAGACTCCATTTTCTATGAAGAAGATTACCAGCCCACAGAAACTGACGAGACAATTTCTTGAAATCTCTAATAAAACTTGAAGGAGCAGAAAGAACAAAGCATTTATAAACAGGAAGAGCCTGGACCACTGACTTTAAAAGAGTCACTCTACCTACTGAAGAAAGCCACCTGCAAGTCCAATGACTGACCAATCTTTGAAACTTATCAAGAGTCTCTTGCCAAAACCTTTTGGGGAGAGAAACACAAGATGGATTCAAGATAGGAAAAGGCGAGCCAATCTAAAACCGGAGGATACCAATAACACCATCCACGTCATCTTCCAGCAACAAAACCCCCCTTGCTCTTCAGAAATTAAGTCATCAAGCCAAGGCTTCAGCCTTTCCGCAATCAACTTAGTAATAATTTTATACACAACATTACATAGTGCTATAGGCCTAAACAAATCCAAGGAGTTAGCTCCCACCTTCTTAGGAATAAGAGCTAAAAATGTAGCATTCAGGGACTTCAACATTTGTTTATGCATAAAAGATTCTTGGACAACCTCTAAAAGGTCCAATTTAACCACTTCCTAGAACTCCTGAAAAAATTCAATGGGGAATCCATCAGGCCCAGGAGCTTTACCTTTCTTCATCTGGAACACAACCTTCTCAAGCTCCGAACAAGGTAATAGGAGCAAGCAATGATTCATTCATTTCATTAGTCACCAGCTTCGGGATACAATCTAAAATTTTAGCTTCATCCTCCTCCGCAGGAGGCGAATCCTCAGAGAAAAGGGTAGAGAAATACTGAATGCATTCGGCTGAAATAGAGGCTGAAGAGGACAAAGATTCCCCATCAGGCAACAAAATAGAAGAAATAGCATTACCTTGTCTCCGATCCTTAACTGAGTTATGGAAGAAAGCAGTGTTTCGATCCCCAGCCTGGAGCCATTCAATACGAGACTTTTGTTTCCAAAAAATCTCTTCTCTTAACTCCCATTCCTCAAGCTCTTTTGTTGCAGCAACCTCTAATAAACTCAGCTCCTCTGAGAGGCCTTGATCTCGAATTTGCCTGGTAATTAGGTCTATATTATCTCGCGCCTTTTGCTTTTCCTGAAATAAGTTACCAAAATGCTGCCTATTCCATCTTTTCAATCTGTATTTAACATACTGGAGCCTCTTTGAGAAAGAGTACATGGCAGTGCCATATGCTGGCTTCCCCTGATCCCACCAACTAGGGAGCAAAACATGAAGAGATTCATCCCTAAGCCACATGAGTTGGAACTTAAAGGTTTGTCTAGCACACCGTTGAGGCACATCAACCACTAGCTTAATAGGCCAAAAATAGTGTGAAATTGTAAAGGGTATACAATTTCCTACACTACACTCCAATCTTGGGTGCCCCATACAAGACCTTCCAACTTCCAATATGGATTCCTAAAAAGGGATGCCTTATCCATTTTTGATGTGTAACCTCCACCAAAATTAAATCATCTCTTTAAAATAGAATTACAACATGCCAAAATTAAATAATTTTCTCTCATGCCCCTAGAACACATTCCAAGGAACATGGAGACATACAAATGACATAGGATTACAAGGTTAATGTCAACTTATCCTAAAAATACCACTACCTCCTCATCATCCTTCCTCACCCTTCCAGTAATGGTGGGGGCATTATTCAATTAACCCTTATCTTTTTCCACCCACTAGAAATTCTTCTTCTTTGATATAATGCCACTTATTACAATTGCAATGCCATATCAAAAAGGGGAAAAATGTAGACACCTAAATCAACTAACATCACATTTCATCACAAATTCATCCTATTCACCTAGTTTTTTTTTACTTTAAAAGGGTAAAACTTTATAGAATCATCGAAACAAACATTACATCAGAGTCAAGGGAAAAATCTCGAAGAAGCCAAAAAGAACAAATAGAGCAAGAGTCAAAATCAACTGACACCCTCACCATCCTCAGCAAGAACCCTCTCCAAGTCCAGACAGAGCTCTTGAGGGATATGAACCCTATCATCAATCTTCTAGTCATCCTCATGCTTAGAAGCCCATTTGGCCAAACAATCAGTTGTCCTATTCCACTCCCTTGGGATATGGACAAAAGACACTGTCTCCATCAAAGTGCCAATCTACAAAATCTATTACACTATCACTGCCAACTACCAGCTAACATTAGACACCTTCTATTCATTAAGCAAGTTAACCAGGACTTGAGAGTTCAATTACAAATAACCCAACACCATCCCAACTCATAGGCCCATTCCAGAGCATAGAGGATCGCCAAACCTTCCATAAGGTTGATAGTTTGCAGACCTTTATGGATAGAAGAAAGAAAAACCACCAAACTAGAAGAATCCCTGTCGAACCCACCAATTCCAGCAGGTCCCGTATTTCCCTTGGAAGAACCATCAATATTAACCTTCAAACTTCCCACTGAAGGGGGCTTCCAGTTCCCCACTCTTTGAACTCACTGCCTCACTTGCCTACCTCTCAAACAACAAGTGGAATTCAAGAATAACCCATGGATACCCAACCTAGCCACCATCTCCACATCCCTTTTCTCTAGCGGAAATACCACATCTCCCTTATCTTGAATCATCTCCTGAATCATACCGAGGATTTTGAGCCACACCTGTTGTATCTACAATTCCTCCCCCTGAAAAATCCTCCTATTCCTTTCCAATCACACCTGCCACAATAAGAAAATAGGCCCAGCATGCCATGCATCCTATTGAAAGGGAGCCAACAAGGGAGGTCTTCCCAAGCTAGTCTAGAAGTCCACCAAAGAGGAGGCATGAACACATGGACTATTCCATACTCCTGACCAAAAATGCCAAAGTTGTAAAGTAAAAGGGCACCGAAAAAATAGATGAGAAGAATCCTCCTCACCTCTCCCACAAATAACACACCTAGAGGGGCCCTAAAACCCATGCTTCTAGATATTATCCCAGGTCAGACACCTATTCCAAGCCAAAGTCCAAATGAAGCAGTTGCACTTCGCCCAAGAAAACTTATTCCACACCTTCTTCCACCAAGGAACTTCCACCCCCTCGATCTTTTGAGATAGAAGCCTCTAGTAACTAGAAGCCATAGTATACTGACCTTTCTGGTTGGGTGACCATGCAAGAACATCCTTATCTCTAAGGGAGCTACACTGTTTTCCAGAGAGAATATGATGAAGCATCATACACTCCTCTTCCATTCCCACCACCGACAACTCATCGGGATTCTTCCACCTAGCACTCACTAGTTGTCCATTAAAAGAAAATACCTTAAAGTCACTCACCCTCACCCAACCAACATCACCAAATCTCCTACTCAGGGTTGCCATGTGAGGAAACTGAGATAAACTGGGGGGATAACCATCCCAAGAGTCATACCAAAACTGAACCTTTATCCCATGCTTACAAATCCAAAATAAGCCATCCTTGACAAGCACCTCTCCTTTCTTGAGGATGGCCCAAATAGCCAAACCCTTTCCCACTAAAGGGTAGCAAGGGATATCTTCTTGAGGAATATCCTAGAAATACTTATGGGAAGAATCTTGGCCAAAATCCTATCTTGCTCAGTGCACCACTGCCAATAGAGTTTAGCAGCCAACGAGGACTTCCTTAGCCCCAAACCACCATACTACTTAGGACAACACATAGTATCCCATCTAACAAAGCTTCATTTGGAAGACATCAAATAGCTAGGCCAAATGAACTGTCTTGCTAATGATTCCAGCTCCCTAACAAATCCCATCGGGGCCACCTGAAGCCTACACCACAGACTTAAGAAACTGAACACGAACCGCAAAGGACAACTAGCAGTTAGTCCAATGAGTAACTTTCACACAAAATTTATCTAGGATAGGTTGCCACAACTCCCTAGATAACCTGCTCATAGCAATAACAATCCCAAGATAAGACAAAGGAAGAGCCCCAATCTAAAACTGAAGAATCTGAGCAATTCTCCTCTGAATAGAAGTCAGAGTGTTGAAAAAAAAGATGGAAGACTTGTCTTCATTAATTAATTGACCTGAAGCCACAAGATAAATATCTAGAACCTTGTGGAGATTCACAACTTCCTGAATAGTGGCCACACCCATTAAGGTTGTGTCATCCACAAACTGCAAATGGGATTGTGGGGGTAAGTCACCTCCCCACCTCCACCCCTGGATGAGACCTAACTCCACATGTCTTCTCAACAGGTGACCCAAACCTTCAACCAACAAAATGAATAAGTAAGGAGAGAGAGGGTCACCTTGTCTCAATCCCTGAGAAGCTTCGAAAAGCTCAGAGTGCTCCCCATTAATTAAAACGAAGAAGGATATCAACATGACGCAACTCATGACCCATTGAATCCACTCATCGCCAAATCCAAAATCAGCCAAAACCTTCTGGAGAAAAGACCATCAGACTCTATTGTACACCTTAGCCATATCAAGCTTGATAAACATAGCCTTTTCTCTAGAATTGGCCATAGAATGAATTGTTTCAACAACTATAATAATACCATCCAAAATATGCCTACCCTCCACAAAACCACTTTGCTCCTCAGAAATAAGCACCTGCAGCCACTTCTTCAGCCTATTATCAATTAGCTTGGAGATAATCTTATACACCACATTGCAAAGAGATATGCGATGAAAGTGGCTTAACCTATCCGCCCCTTCACACTTGGGTATGAGCGCAAGGAAAGTGGAATTCAAAGCCCTTAGCATCTACTTATTTTTCTAAGATTCTTGGACCACAACCAATAAATCCAACTTGATAATCTCCCAGAACTCCTAAACAAATTCAATCGGGAAACCATAAGGGCTTGGGGCTTTCCCTTTCTTCATCTAAAACACAGTCCCCTCCAGCTCCTCCAAGGTGATCTCTCCCATAAGATGATCCATCATTTCCTTAGAAACTAGGGAAGGGATACAAGAAAGGATCTGAGCTTCTGCCTCAGAACTACCCTGCGAATCCTCTTTGAATAAGGAAGTAAAATACTGAACAACTTCATTCAACATGTCATGAAATGAAGAGAGAGTCTCTCCCCTATCATTGGCCAAAGCAGGGATAGAGTTACCATGATGCCTAACCTTTATAGAATTGAAGAAGAAAGAAGAATTCCTATCTCCCTCCTAAAGCCACTCAACCCGGGATTTCTGCTTCCAAAAAATCTCCTCCCGTAATTTCCATTCCTCCAACACTTTCAAGGCCCTAGATTCCTCTTGCAATAGATTCTCAGTTGCCCCCATCTCCCTAATTATCTTGGTAATACCATCTAGCTTAGCCTAAGCAAGGATCTTGGCACTAAAAATATTTCTGAAGCATTGTTGGTTCCAACGCTTAAGCTGATATTTTACAAACTGAAAAAGCTTTGCAAAGACATACATCATTGTGCCATAAGGAGGTCTACCTTCTCGCCACCACTGAGCTACATAGCCATGGAGCTTAGGATCATGCAACCACATAAGCTAGAACTTAAAGGAGGGATTCCAAGGAAATTGAGCAGAGAGGATGGAGAGTTTTATGGCCCAATGGTTTGAACCCCTCCAGTCCAAAATCTCAGAGCTAGAAGACCTCAAACCACCCACCCAAAAGCAGGAGACCATGAATCAATCTAGACGTTCCGCAATGTAATTGTCACCAACCCTCTGATTGTTCCAGGTAAATTGTCCATTGTCGGGCTTGATATCAACCAGATTTAGAGCAGAGATGTTATCCTAGAGGAGCAATGCAAAGGCATCCAACCTCGCAGAACCACCCTGCTTCTCCGCCAACTCCATAATCGCATTGAAGTCACCCCCAATAATCCAAGGATGGTAAGGAGTCATTCCACGAACATAATGAATGTTGGACCACAAGAGCTGCTTGCCCTGCAACTCCATTGGCGCATACACATTGGAAAAAATAACTACTTCCCTAGTTAGGAAACAAGAACCCACCATGGAGAGAGAGGATTTAAAGGACACCCACCACCGGGGGCAGATCTTTCGAGGGTTCCATAAGCAAGCCACCCCCCTCCATATGAAGACCCTTGAGCACAAATGCATTGGCATTCACCATTCCTCCATAACTTAGGCACAAGGCACATCATACTCTCATCAGACAACTTGGTCTCCTGCAGAAAAAGGACATCAAGAGAATGACACCTGACTAGATCTCGAACAACTTTTTGTCTAGGGCCATTGTTCAAGCCCCTTACATTCCACGAAAGAACTATCATTTCAAGGGGCTCAAAAAATGTGAATCTAGAGTCTTGACTGACCTTGACTCCACCAATGTTTCCCCTATCATTTTAATTTTTTCCACATCTTTCTTCCTACCAAGCTTAGAAGCTTTCTTTACCCCCCCTTTCTTTAGATATTTTTGCAAAATACCCAAATGAGGAGACAACTTGCAATTCTTACCCACCTCCATGCCCAATCTTCGGGATGGATGAGACAAAGCCTCATTGCCCTTCTCTACTTCGACAACATGACCCGACTCTTCTTGATCCACCATTAGCTGATCTGTTTCCAAATTCATAGTCCCATCAACCTGCAGAGCAAGTGGGGCCCTTGAATTGAGCCCTTCATGCCCTGAACCACCTCCCTCCTGCTCAAAGCTTGGTACGCCCACATCCACTTCATGTTGGTTAACCTGTACTCCCTCAACAAGAGGTCCAGGCTGGTTAGTATCCATTATCCCATGTTCCAAATCTAACAATCCCAGATTGACTTCCTGCTAGTTAAGCACACCCAACACCTCAAATCTATTAAAGGTAACATCATCTTACCTTTCCTTTAGATTCCTTTTCTACCCCTTATTTTTGTTCTGAGCTCTGATAGGAGTAAAACCATCATCCCTGACACCACCACCTGGAGTAGGATCCTTGCCCTTATCCATCCTAGGTGGATTACGAGGAGGTTGAGAAGATTGCGCCTCCAAAGGTTTGGCCTTTGGACATTTACATTGCAATTGGACATACTCATGGAAAAAATGGCATAAAAAAGGTAAGGTCTCATAATCTAGCTATTGCACCCATGAATACTCTCTTGCACACACCTCTATAAAATCTAGCAACAGTTTGCTTAAATCAATTTCCACACAAAATCAGACGTATGTCATTACCTTCTTGAATTGTGTCTGCTGCAACGAACCAACAGGTCTACCTAGCCTTGAGGCCAGTAAATATAAAACATCATTGTGCCAGCATTCAACCGGGAGCCTTGACAAACAAACCCAAACTGGAACCCAACTCAGAAGCTCCTCAGTTAGGTTGAAGCCCGCATGCCAAGCTTTAATAAACAAGCCCACTTGGTTGTAAAAAATAAGAACCCCCTTCAAAAATCTTGATTCGATCCGCCATGCAGTCAAAAGTAACCATAAAATAGCCATTTTACAGAAGTTGAATCTCCATCTCCCCCTTAGGCATCCAAGTTCTCTAGGCCCAGGCTTCCAAAAATTGCAACAAGATTCTCAATCCCAAGAACTTGCAGTATAGGGAATGCCTTGAGTAATAATCAATATCCTCCACTAGCATCTCCATCAGAATCACTACATTCAACCTCTCCTTGCACCGCTCCAGACAACCATTGATTTTAGGAATCTAAGGACCACCAGACGGGCCCGATCCATCAAACCCAAGATTTGACGAAAATAAATTAATATCAAACACCTTCGCAACATGGGACAACACCTTAACACCCATCAACGAGTGAAAATTCAAAGAGGGAGTAGCCCCAGACGATTCTCCACTAGCCATAGTATTGCTCACACCCTGAGATAGGCCTGTAAGCATCAAATCCAGAAAAAAAGCAGCACCCTTTAGTGCATGCACACCCCACACAACACTCCACCCGAATCCAATCCAAGACGCACCACTCGCGACACCAACACAAGCAAAGAGAACTAACCTCCAGTGAATGAAAAGGACCTCACCAAGCCTAAGTCGTTGTCCACAAGTCAAGCCAAGGAGGAAGATCGCCTTAGTAAGCCTGCAACGTCACATACAAAAGGAAAAAGCTAGAAACACTAAGCTCAACCCCAAACATTCTACAAACCCCCCCTCCCCTTGCCGCATGTAGAGAACAACACCAAGATGGCGATCCCACACCAAAATGGCGCATGCACACACTCCTGTGAGCATGCAGCTCAAGCTGAAGAGGTCGCTAGCACCTGCAGACACACCTGCACACACACCCGCCATATGAATTAAAAATTTATATAATTAGAGAGAGAGAGAGATTTGTATTTATTATACACAACTAGAGAGATTTGTATATATTATAGGGTAAACCCACAAAAGTGGTTTACAATTCTAGTGAGGAAGGAAAACTCACAAAAAATGACCCCAAGGCAAAAAATGTGATTTTGGGGGTTCGCATGAACCTATTGGTTCAAGCAAACCCATTTGAATCTTTCCCACCAAAAAAACCAAAAGATATGCATTAGGAAGGGTGGTTCGCTCAAACTAGGGTTTGAGCAAACCCCTAGGGGTTCGTATGAACCCCCCTTATCCCTCATTCTCCCCCTAAAACACAAAAACCTAATTTGCACTTCGAGCTCGGTTTGAACATGAAAATGGGAGACTTCACAAACCCAACTGGAATCAGGTAGTCCTCAGAACGAGCTATCCAACAAATATAATTTTAATATGTTTTGGTTTTATTATGTATTTGTTTTTTTAGTTTTATTAAACATAGGTTTTCACCAAAAATGAAGGTCTATGTTCTACACATGTGGAAAAATAGCAGATAATCAATTTTTTTGAAAAATATGAGTGCACCAAATATTGAAGTCCTTGATCCAACAAAAAAAAAAAATTGAATTTTGATATATACAAAAAGTTACGCATTATATGGTCACACTATGTCTGAATTGTAATTGGTTTGACTTTGAGACTTGATTAAAGAAAAAATATTCAATAAAAAACTATCTAACCAAGTGGAAGCACTAGATATCTAAGTTACAAATCTAAATTTGAAAGTATTATAATTTTATCCTTCATGGAAAAAAAGTTATGCATTATACGATGTGCATCACTTTTTAAAAATGTTGTTTTCTGAAGAAAAAAAAGTTTTCGAGGGAGATAGAAAAAAAAGTGCAATCTGATTCCAAAATTTTTGAAAAAAATGTTTTTAGAATCTACAAACAAAATGTGACAAAACTCTAGTTTGCATCATCTTCAAATTCCTCACGATTTAGCCGCTGCAGGTACGTGAAAGTGAAGATCTAGTTAAAAAAAATTATTTCAGTGTCCAGTTTGGCCAAAAATTGTAAACCACTATTGTGGGATCACCCTATACACACACATACATATATATGGAGAGAGTATTATGCATACATATATACATATGAGTGTGTTTTCTTATAGAGAGATATGTATACGTATACATATATATACATACACAGACACACATATAGGGCTGAACTTGCAAGATCAAGAGATAAGATGTTATCCACCCAACCCTCCTCTATGGGGCTATCTAAAGTTTAATTTTGATAGTGCTTATTGTGGTAATTTGAGGAAATCAAGTGTTGGTTTCTTGGTCAAAAATCACAATGGATATTTTGTGGTAATTTCTTTAATTAAATTAATGAAGGGCATAAATAATGAGGTTGAAGCCTTGGCTGCAATTCTTTCCATCCAAATGGAAACTCTCTAAGGTGCATGGAAAATGATATTGGAAGGAGATTCACTCATTATATAGTTAATGCACTAAAATGGATAGGTTGTTGAAACTAGAAGATTGACAGCATGGGAAATTTTGAACAATTCATTGGTTAATGAGAAGAGATTTCCACAATCCATGAAAATTATTGTCAAATGCTTTTGGATTAGATCATGTTCAAATTTTTGCATCCAGAAGCATTTGACAACAATTCATTGGTGTTAGATCATTTAACACTATTAGATAGAGATTAACCTACTAGACAATAACCTTACAAATAAAAAAAATGATGACGTAGGACAACAAAGGATTACAAAAGATTTAAACTAGTGGGAATGACTAAACAAAGCATGAGAACAAGTATAAAAGTGAGTACATGGGAAGAAATTGATATGACAAGCTACCCATGCAACTTCATGACTCAATTGTTCCCACACAAAATTCAATAATGATAATTGAGTTTATAACAATCAATTCATTGGAGAAATGGATATTCATATGTTTGAATCAAGGTTATAGTGTGAAGGATTATTGATTGAACACATTATTCTTGCATAATTCTCACTTTTAATGGAACCTCTCTTTTTCCTACACTCCCTACATAGAGAGATGAACTTTTGTGGGTCAATACATAGTATTTGGCTACACATGGTTTTCAATGTTTATTCTTACTAGTCATGAAAATAATCATAAAAATAATTAGAATAGACTACATGGATTTTGACATATGAAGCTAATTCAGATCATGGGTGGCCTCATATTTTTTGTTTAACATTCTTAGACTTGATTTATAGAGGCCATGGTGAGAGTTGGGGACTTTGTAAGGGGACACTATAGACTAGGCTTAGGTTAGGTGGCAACTAGAGATTGGTAGTTCCCACAAAATAGTTTATCAATGGTAGGAGTATAATTTAGAGGGGTGGTGTTGATGACATATATGACAAATATGGAAGAAGATTAATGTGAGGTGTTGGAGGAAGTGATTTTGAGGTGCAACCAAGAAAGGAGGTGACATTCTAGCAAAGTTAAGCACACCTATCATATCCCAATTCATGGACTAGGCTTGTCATGAGCATGCTCTAAATAACACATTCTTTCTCTTCAAGCTAATGACCAATGATGAGATCTAGATAGTTTTGGACCTTACTTAGAAAGAAAGGGTTGGGATCATGGGTAATCATAACTTGTTTCTATGTATATTATTTTGGCTTAAGTGGCTAATAGAATTTTCAATGTAATTTAAAAATCTTCATAGGTTGGTCATAGAGGACTAACCTCTAGCAACTTGGCTTATTTTTATTAAATTTTAAATTTATTAATATAGGGTAAGGGTCCTTTCCCCTCTTATTGATCACACATGTTCATACACATATAAACTATTAATTTTGTGTGCTTATCTAATCTATGTACCAAATTTAATATAAATTCTTCTAATTGTAAAGAAAAATAATCTTTACCTAAGTGTGATCTAGGCTAAACAAATAAGATGTGTAAAAATAAAACTATATTAACATAGATCTAATAAATGAAAGGTGTGGGCCTATGTATTATGAAATAGTAAATACTAAAGTACAAAAAGTAAATATACTAAAACATGTGTACTAGGCCTTATGACTAAAGAATGAATCTTAGGTGACTGAGATTTTAAACTATGACTATTGCTAGCCTAGAATATGATCTCTTTGTTAGTGAAGTGCCTTGGGTCCTATGCTAGATATGTATTCTATTATGCATTAAGTCTATAGGTTTGAGCCTATTCTAGGGTCATGGATTTGTCCCTTTGATGAACACGTCTAATCTCTATGATTCTAAATGACAAAGTCTATCCTTCTCTACTCTACTTTTTATGCTATCTAAAATTGGTGGCATTTTAAAATACCTTGAAAGGATTGTCATTATGTCATAAGTGAACACATTCACCTAGGATAAACAATAAACATTTGTGTAAAGGATCAAAAACATGTAAGTGACACATAATGATGTATATAGATTCTTTACTAATTTTAAACACAATAAATTTACTTATGTTTTACTACTAAGTGCTCCTTAGATGCTTTTAGGATGAGAAAGAATGAATGAGAATCTATAAAATGGATGCAAATGAATACATTTACATACTAGCACATAACACCAAATCACACAAAAATATACTTAGTTAGCTCAAGGAAGGAAAATAATGTGCAACAATTGGCTATAATTTGAATTTAAGTTTTGAAAATACAAGGGTCAAGTTTGCAGTCATAAGATTGACCCTACGATTGTAAGAATGACCTTGAGTAGGTAAACTATCAAATCTAGATGAATAATAGATAAGTTGGCATAGATGCATGGATAAATATAATAAATGTGTGGTCTAGGTGAATGTATTAGAATATGCATGTGTAGGGATAAGGTTTGGATAAAAAAATATGAATATGTATGTATAGAGATGGGTAAAGGATAAGGGAATGAGCCAAAATTCACACAAGATAATGTCATTTGTCTATATGTACATTTATTAAGACATTCTCTCAAACTGGACACACAACCAAATTTGAGAAATAACATGGGCATGCCAATTTCATTATTAAACTAGTATTTTTAATATCTTTTAAATAAATGTATTTAAAATGGTTCTATATTTAAAGTTAGTTATTAAAAAAAACTTTATATAAATCTACACATCTTGACACAAATTTTTCGAAGAGAAGAATTATCCTCCTACAGATTTGGTAAGGTGAAATCGTCTTCATTCAATATGTATATGTATTGTATAGTTACATGAAATTTACTTGTATAAAAAACAAAACATCTAATATATTTTTTAAGATTAAAAAATCTCTATAATTAAAGTGAGCTTTTGGTTTATTATTTCTAGTATATTGTATATATGCTATTGTCTCCTCTTTATTTTTCACCCCCCCTTTTTTTATTAATTTTTTAATTGTTTTTTTCTCTCTCTCTCTCACACGACCCACCTTTTTAAGGTCTTATTTGCAATCCAATCTCACTTTCTCCTCTTCTTGATGATGGCTCAGTGAGTGTGATCTGAAACGTCTTTTCTTTGATTGAAACTCATACATAGTTTAATCCAGAAGCTCACTCTAATTATTTACATGGACTGTAGAAAACTCATACCAACTATTAAAAATCTCTCAAAGGTGCGAATGGATTAAGTTCATCCCCTATATAACTTCAACAAATTTATTTCCCTTGCTCAATCAAAAGATAACTTCCAACTTAAGTAAATACTTCATCATAATCTTATAATCTACCATATAAAAACAAAAATATCAACATCTAATTAATATTTTTTATTTATTTATAATCTATAACCTAACCAACTTGATGAATCCGGTTGTTTTACAACATTGACCTTTACCTTATCAGATTACATGAGCTCAACTTTAACAGTGGACACGTCACTCACCATGCCTAGTTGCTTAGATTCTCTCATCCAAATCTCTTCACCGCTGTCAAAAGTGTTTCAATCTTTGGTGGAAAGGGAATGGTAAGATTTTGTTCTGAAATTCGGCCAAGTAATGGAAAAATGAGGACCACATTGAAAAGTTAGTTACATGATTCCTTCCGAGTATGACACTCTTTCTTTCAAAAGTCATGCTAATCCATTAATGGCAGGCGGCCCCAAACCTCCATAAATGGATTGTTTTAGAGTAGTTGAAGTTTTCAAGTCCACTAGAATGCTTGGAGTTTTGTTTACATTAATTAATGAAAGTTAACCAGATCTCATTTATAATGAAAAAATATCTTCAATGTAAAAAGATATCTTCTATAAAATGTTTTTAAGTATTAATATAAACAAATTAACATAAGTTTTTCTAGATATTATTCTTTAATAGACAATTTTTTATTAGACAAATTCTTTCTTAATGGTTGATATGATCAAGTTTTAAACAAATTAAATAAGTTTTTTAAGGCTTATCTGCTCTCCAATTCTACACTTTCCTTTTCTTGATGACGGATCATGAGTGTGATCTGAAACATCGATCTAAAAGTATACACAATGGATCATGAGTGTGATCCAAAACATCGATCTAAAAGTATTCATAATCTTAGCTAGATGCTCCTTTTTATAGAATGTGATATGAACTACTACTCTAAACAAAACTATTGTCTAATTGACATGAGTTTTCCACAACCCATGAAGTAGTGTGTATGATTGCTATCGTCTAATTGACATGAGTTTTCCACAGTTCATAAAGTAGTGTGTATGATTGTTTATGTTTTTCAGTGGATGTTTTGGATTGACTCTCCTCTTCTTCATGATGAAAAATCAAATGTGATTCTTGAAAAACATATATAGTCAAAACAAAAAACACTCGTACACAAAACTATCTTCTATAAAATATAATCTAAAATGTCGATATAAACAAAATTATTAAATATCTTCCCCATTGACCCGCCTCTTCTCGATGATGAATCATTGAGTGTTATTTTGAAATGAGGATTGACTCTCCTCTTCTTGATGATGAATCATTGAGTGTAATTTTTGAAATGAGGTTTGACTCTCCTCTTCTTGATAATGAATCACTAAATACGATTCTTTTAAAACACACATAAATACAACAAAACCAAAAACAATCATACACAAAACTATCTTCTATAAAATATAGATATAAACAAAACTAATAATATAAATAGCTTTTTCCCTGATGAAACCTTTTCATCAAACAAACACCTCAATCTATGAATGGATAATACTCATGATTTCAAAACAAAATTTCCCTCTGCTGCTCATGGTGATAGTGGTAGTGGCTTCATGTCAAAAACCCACTAAGAAAGCCCAAATGGGCAAAAGAATTTTCTTGGAAATGTGGCAGTGGTAGCTGCCAAGCATATGGGGCCGCATGCAGAGTGAAATAATCCCTAGAAACTTTACACTTTGGCCAAAACATCAAACTCTAAACAAATCAGAAAAAGGTGCACGCCACAAAAAGCTTAGGATAGATTTATCTTAAAATTCCTGGCACAGTTTTAAAATGTGTTTTGGTTTTTGACCCCCAAATCATTGGCGGAGCCCACAGCCCCAAAACTACAAAAGGCCTAACAAATAATAAGTTGACAAAATACAGCACATCATCTACTCAGTGACCCCATGACACGTGCCCAAAGTGGTACGGGCTACAGCGGTTACTGATTTTTTTTCTGTAACATTCTCTCTCCTCACTCCTCACTCCTCACTCTGCGGTAATCTCTCTCCTCTCTGCTGTCAATGGCAAACTAATTTGAAGCTAATTGTGAGGCAAATATGAAGGAGAATCTGCAATTGTAGAGGAAGAGGATCTTATTTTTTCCGTTGCCTCTCCTATCCGTTTGAATCTCTGTGTTCCCCATTACATACGCCTTAACTGAATGGTAATCTTGTGTTAATGAAGAATCAGAATCAACATCACCCACATAATACATTCGTGTGTATCATCTCTGCAGACAGGATATTTTTTTATGTTTTTTTATTGTAGGGTGAACGCCATGTAAGTATATGTAATTCATAGCTGTACTTGAGGTACTCGGGATTATCATCATCATTACCACCCTCTTGCTCTGCAAATTTCTTCTTCCGGGTCAAAACCAGAGCTTTTTTGGGTTTGTGATGTTTTCATAATTTGCAAAAGCATTCAGCCTTCTGCCATAATATTATTTATGTACTGGGCCGATCTTCACCGATCTCCTTCACAATCTGTACAGCTCCTTTCTGCATTATAGCCCCTGTGGGCCACCCCGGTGGAACACAATAGGTACAAAAATATACAATAGCATTTAATTAAGTAAAAAACAGAGTTTACCATATATACCACTTGGGTATTCAGTAAAAGCAGTCTATATAGACGCGTGATATTCTATTATTTGGGTTGGATGCAAAACTCAGCTTAGCTTATCAGAGGAATAGATCTGAGCTGTGGTCTTGTTAGGAAGAGGAACTTTTCGATGTGGGTTTGAACTAAATTGAAGTGTGGTGAAGAAATTTCAAGTCGGGGAATGGTCGATCTGAAGGCGGGCTTGCTGTTGAAACAATGCAACAGTCTCTTCACAACATGTCAGGGAACATTGGTATCAACAATGGTCATAGTGGAAGAGTTGCAAATGAAGAGGAGTTGAATGATAGTTTTCCGGTGGGCATGAGAGTCCTGGTCGTTGATGATGATCCCATTTGTTTACTTCTGTTGGAGAAATTGCTCAAGCGCTGCCAGTATAATGGTTTGTTTTATTCAGTTTCTTCTCTTTGCTGCTTATTTTCAGACAAACTATTCATGCTATCTAAAGACTTAACTTTTTGTTTTTTGGTCATCACAGTTACAACATGTGGGCAGGCAATTACAGCTCTGAATCTATTGAGGGAAAACAAGGATAAATTTGACCTTGTGATAAGTGACGTTTATATGCCTGACATGGACGGGTTCAAGCTGCTTGAACTTGTGGGGCTTGAGATGGACCTGCCTGTTATCAGTGAGTACTAATACTTTTATTTCATAGAACTGTATTTTGGGTACGTTTTATTGAATAAAATTTCAGCATGCTTTGACTCCCAGAGTTAAATACTGTGGTGGGAACTGATTAAATGAAGTTAACTCAAAATGCCTTGGTCAGAACTGATGAAATAGAGCAACATAACCTGCAATAGGGTAAAACTGCTTCCCCAGTTGAATGGTGTTAGTATTGAATGTGAGTTTTGCTTTTGAAGTTTGGATCCATGCGGTCTGAACCATCAAGAATGCTTCAGAAATATCATTAGGGATTCACCCCAGAATTTCCAAGCTACATAGATTACACTGGAGTCTGTAGACTGAATTTGTGAATATCAGAACGTTCTATGACTGCATGGGTGACAACCCCTTTTGTTACAGACGATTTCGTCTAGTTTTGTACTTACCCTTTTCATAATCTCCGGCTTATTGTTTTTGTCCCTAGCCTTAGGTCTACACATTTCATGAAAAGTGCCAATATGCTTCAATTTCCTAAGGCCTCAGCCAGGAACGAGCTAACACAAATAAAAAGAACTTAACATAGAATCTAAAGCTTTGATTTTTCCATATCTGGCTGCATTATGCGATGGTGTTACTGTTTTGTATGGTATAAAATTAAATGAATATCCTGCTGTACTGTGCTTATAAATGCTTTTTCCCCCTGTTTTTACATACAGTGATGTCAGCAAATGGTGAAACCAGTGCTGTAATGAAGGGAATAACACATGGAGCTTGTGACTATCTGCTGAAGCCTATCAGATTTGAAGAGCTGAAAAATATATGGCAGCATGTAGTCAGGAGAAAGAAGACAGACACCAAGGATCATGACCTTTTAGGACAGGGGGATGAAAATGAAAAGGGAAGGTGTGGGATGGAGGATGGAGAATACGGGTCCAGTGCTAATGAGGGAGCAGATGGCAACTGGAAGCTTAACAGGAAGAGGAAGGATCAAAATGATGATGGAGATGAGGATGATGACAACGAACATGACAATGAAGATCCTTCAACATCGAAAAAACCAAGAGTTGTTTGGTCGGTTGAGTTACATCAACAATTCGTCAGTGCTGTTAATTCACTGGGAATAGACAGTAAGAACTCTTATATCTCTGCCACTTGTAACTCATGCACTTTGTAAATCTATTTTTCCAGTAATGTGGCAAATTACTGTGCTTTGTTAAGCTTATGCATGCAGTAGCTTTGTTGCTCCTCCTGTTAAGCTAGCAATATCTGTCATTTCTTTTTACAGAACTTATATCTATTCAAACCTTCACTTAATTTGTGACCGAATCCTTTGTAGTCCATCCAGCCGTGGCCTAGTGGTCAAGGTGGTGCATAACTAGGCTGTGGTTTAACGTTTTAGATGAGATTCAAAACTACACATGCTTAGAGCTCTATGCTTGTGAGCGAATGAGTAGGTGTGGATTTGACATACTCCAAAAATTTCAGTGCTGCAGACAGTTGTTGAGATGGATACAAGTCCAAACCTGAGTGGTCTTAGAGCTCCTTGTGAGTGTGCCTGTGATCGAGTGTAGTTTTAACTTACGCCAACCTATGAAACATAAATACCATTTTTTGATTTAGAATCATATGTTTTATGCATGATTTTCTGCATACACTGGTGTCCTTTTACTAGCTACCAGGTTTTGATTTTTCGTATATTTTGTGCCTGGCTGCAGAAGCTGTACCAAAAAGAATACTGGAGCTTATGAATGTTCAAGGACTGACACGAGAAAATGTTGCAAGTCATTTACAGGTACGTTTGAAATTATACCAGGGTTGCATGTTTTCCTGCGAGCAAGTCTCTTTTTCCAATGTACAGCATCTGTTATCGATCTCCAAACATATTTGAATTCTTTATTTTGGGGACAATTTCATAGGTTTTGATGGTTCCTTTAATATGTTACATTTATAGAGATTGCTCAATCAATTAAGCTGTTTAATGGTTTGTGTTTTGCAACTTGAATGTTTTGCAGAAATATAGACTATACTTGAAAAGGATAAGTGGTGTTGCATGTCAGCAAGGTAGCATGGGAAATGCATTTGGAGGAGGCAGAGATTCTTCATTTGCTTCTCTTGGTGCTCTGGATGGATTTGGTGAAATGCAAGCATTTGCTCAAAATGGTCAATTGCCTGCTCATGCACTTGCATCAATGAATGCTGGAGTTTTGGGAAGATTGAGTAGTTCTGTAGGATTAGGGATGCCAGGTCTGAATTCCTCAGGAATGCTTCAGTTTACTTCTCTTCAAGGCCCCAGCACAAATAACAATATTGGAAGAGCACAGAGAATAGTACATCCTGTCAACAGTTCTAGCAACTTGCTTTCTTGCTTGTCATCTGGACTTGAAGAATTACAACAAAAGCAGCAGATTTCTAGAATTGGAGATATAACTGCAGTCATGGATGATTCTGCAAGATTTAACCCAATGCAGCAGCTGACTGTTACAAATAATCTTCCTCTTGCCTTTGGAGGCAGTGGTGGTGCCAATGTCACTATGAATCCAACAAATAATCATGCTATGATGTTGCAAGTAATGCAACATCATCAACAAAAGCATAGCAGAGGGTTGGCCACTCTACCTAGTGCGGGAATTGTTGGTCAAAAATCTGGGGTAGCTGATAGTGGCACTGGAGTGTCTTCTCAGGTACCTAGCACTAGTGGACTTAACGAAAATTGGGGCAACAGTGCAGCATTTTCAGGGTTGTCATCAAATACTAGGTCAGTTGGTGGTCCTCTTGGTAGTACAAATTCCTCCATTCCAAATTTCAGAGAAAACCTTATAAGAGTTTCCAACAGTGATTGTAAGTCAATGGATGTTCCTGTCAGCCAACTCGCAGGACCCAACTCACAAAATCTTGGCCCAAGAAAAGATCTCTCTCTGTCATCTGTTAGTGCAATGGGTACTAACATGGGGAACATAAGTGAAATTGTACCATCAAGGCAGAAGCTTCCAGTGCCAAGTGATATGATTCCTGGAGTTATACCTGGTATAAATCAGGTCATAAAACAAGAGTGGCAAAGCAATAACCAAGGAATTGGGCCTGGTGCTAATCCTTTGTTGAGACCCCATTTCTGCCAGCCATCTGTTTTGAATCAAAAATTCGTGGGAAGACCTGGTGGTCAATTCCAGGGTCAGAATAGTGGATTTTGTGATCCAAAGATGAATGTGTCTGTCAGATCACCAGTAAACTCGTTTGTTCCTATGTTTGGTGGGCAATGTGATAATGGGCAGTCTAGTGCAGACAGTCAAATGAAATTGAGGAAAGATTATACAATAGATCATGATAAAGCAATCAATGACTTTATGCCAGAAAACTGTAATTCTACAAATGACCTTATGGACATTTTCTTTAAACAAGTAAGTCCATGCTCAATCAAGCCCTCTTCAGATGATGTAGGGTAACATTACAAAATAAATACAACCTTTGTTCCCATTTATCTGGTGATTTTTGAACATATGATGTAGGGTAACATTACAAAATAAATATAACCTTTGTTCCCATTTATCTGGTGATTTTTGAACATCTATCTTTGCAAGAGGAAAGGATTCCCTTGGTTGAACTAGGGAGCCTTTTGTATATGTCTATTCTTACATTTTATTTTGTTGAGTAATCTGGTTTAGATTGTGCTTTTTGGCAAGTTTAATTTGTTTCGTCGATATCATCTATTATTAATTTTTTGTTGTGCTGGTTAGCCTTATGGTTCAACTGGGCTGCAGAGAAATCCTCCAGCAGGGGATAAACTCTTGTCCCCAGAGGTAAGGCCAATCTGAATCAACCATAAATATATCAAATGGTCTCACCTCTGCTTACCCTGCAAGAGGGTTTTCCCAAGAATTGTAAATAATTAACAACGGTGTTATTTATATTTGGAGCCCTGGTACTGTGTCTGTTAAATGATAGTTGGAACGTGGGAACTATTCTCCACAACATAGGCGTATCAATACCCCCCAGAGAGAGAGAGAGAGAGTTATATATAAACAGAAACAATGAACTATAGAGTGAAATTTTATATATATATATATATGAATGTATGAGATTTCCAACTAATTTAGAGTGCCTGTGAAATTGATTGCATGAACATAATGTCAATGTATGAGATTTCCAACTAATTTATAGTGCCTGCGCAATTGATTGCATGAACATAATGTCAATGTATGAGATTTCCAACTAATTTATAGTGCTGTGCAATTGATTGCATGAACATAATGTCAGATACTGAATGGAGAGAGAGAGAGAGAGAGAGAAGGGTGGGGGAGAGGGGTTGAAGGGAAGGAGGGAGGGAGAGCTATATATAAACAGAAACAATTAACTGTGGAGTGAAATTATTCATATGCACACATTTTTTTGAGACTTCCAACTAATTTAGAGTGCCTGTGCAATCAATTGCATAAACATAATGTTAGAGAGCTATATATAAACAGAAACAATGAACTATAGAGTGAAATTATATATATATATAGATTTCCAACTAATTTAGAGTGCCTGTACAATCGATTGCATAAACATAATGTTCGAGACTGAATGTGTAGAGAGAGAGAGTATTCATATGTATATATTTATTTAAGATTTCCAACTATTTTATAGTGCTTGTGCAATCAAGAGAGAGAGAGAGTTAAACATAAACAGAAACAATGAACTATGGAGTGAAATTATTCATATATATATATATTTATTTATTTATTTGAAATTTCCCACTAATTTAGAGTGCCTGTGCAATCAATTGCATAAACATAGTGTTAGAGAGCTATATATAAACAGAAACAATCAGTTAAAGGTGTTGGATTTATTACTTTCTGGGTTAAAGTGTTTCAAATAACTTCCCAATGTAGCAGAGTTTGTTGTTTTTTTAGTTTGTCTTCTGACTATTCAATGCTGTACAGTAATCCATAGAACCCGTGAGATTGCACTTGTCGGAAGTTAAGGAGATTACTCTTGGAAAAAGGCAATTTCAGAGGAATTGTTGATAGAGTCCACTCTTTTGAGTTTAAATCTTCCAACAAATCTGAGTTGCTCATGGTGTTCCTGGATTATAAACTCTACCAGCTAATGTATGGATTGTATGAACCACTAGAAAATAAAACAGTGAGAGCAACTAATTTTAGTTAGTTACAAATCCAAATTTCATCCTAAATTCCAGGATAGAGTGATCATTAAAATGTTGATACATATCCACCTTCTAATGACTGTTAGACATTCTCTTTTCATTTTGGTGGGTGTTAAATTCCATTTCATATTATAGTGATCCTTACTATCTTATTTCAACCCCGTAGCCTCTTGTTCTCATGATTAAACAAAGAGTGAATAGAAATGAAAATAGAATTGACATTACGTTTAGGGATAATCAGGTTTGAACTGATGACTTTCATCATGACAAGGTGACACTCTACCACTGAGTTATATCCCTTCCCTAAAGTTGTGGACTAGGAAGTAAAGAACATTTAGGGAAAAGGGAATTTTTAATAAAGTTGCTCATAGAGCAAATTGCTTTTTGAGTAGTCTAATAGAGGATGTTTATGGGGTTCATTGTTTGTTAAGTCATCCAACTAGTTTTGGGTGCTCATTGGTTCATTACTTTTTTAGTTTAAGTCTCCAATTAGTATTTACTTAAGTTTCTGTTGAGTGTAAGTTTTCAAATTAGTTTAGGGCGCCAGTGAGATTTGTTGATTTCTAAGTTCAAGCTTCAACCTAACTTTTGCTTGGCAGTTGTGGTTGTGCATTGTGATAAATCTGTAATTATGTTAGTTACAAAATAGCAGAACATGCAATGTCTGCTATGGTTATTTTTTAATTTTTTGCCCTTATTATTAAATATTTTGCTTGAGTGCAAATAACAGAGTAAGCCAATTACATATTTGCTGTTGTCAGAGTTTCTATGTTCAATTTTTGGCTGTTGTCAGAGTAAGATGGTTTGGAAAGTGCGTGTCATTTTTTCTTTTATTGTTTAACGTCTAGCCTTCACAATATTCATGACTACTAAATTCGTTGGAAACTGTTGGGGCTTGCTTGCTATTTTGGCTCCTATGATTTTTCAGAAGCCAAGTTTGATGTCTTTAACCAAAGTAAGACAAACAAAAAGAAATGCCCATGGGAATGAAAACTGTAGTAAATGTTCAGTTTTTACCAAAAAGGAATGCATCACATAAATAGTATACTTTATAAGCGAGGTGAAAAACACCAATCCACTGCATTTTAAGAATATTTCATGTTTGCTGAAATGGTATATGCATTTGAATTATTTTCTGAAAAGGGGATGCTTGTAAGTTGCTTTCCTAGGAGCAGTCGTTGATATTTGTAAATATGAAAGATGGTTTAGAAACTGTGGCATTTTTTCCTTTGTTGTTTTACATTTAGCCTCACATCTTATGTATGCGGGAACTTGCTGTAGATTAGTACCAACTTTTAGTTTCCCATTTTTTGCTGCTACAACCCAAAGGATGGCTTCTATTAGCACACAATTTTGTAGTACTGGATGCACTTTAAGACCTTAGCTTATAAGTTTTTGTAACTCTTGTTTTCGTCATATGCATCCTTGAATTTCATATTCCTTAAATTACAAATATTTCTCAGCATTTGACTCAGAATTTCTCATGTGTTGTATGCAGCAGCAAGAACCAGTTGGTTTTACTAATAGGAATGTAGGGCGTGATGGATACCCTCTCCAAACCAGTCTGTGAAGTGGGTCTTCAGTGGTTGGTAAAGAGGTCTATAAGCATCTGAAATACAGCTGAGGCCTGGTGGGTAATCAAGGTGGATCATTGTGGTGTGAACTACTTTTATGATAGATGCCTGTAAATAGCACCCGATAATCTTGGGTTCCATCATTACTCCTGAAAATTGGAGGTTGTACAATTTGTAGTTTTACTTACATATGGGTATCCCTAATGCAAGCTGAGCCACTGCATCTCTTTGCTTCAAGATAAATATTTGCCTTTATGGCTTGGTATGCTTGCAGAGGAGAAGCAATGGGAATGATAGTTGCAGGAAGAAAGGATGTTATGAACATAGGCACTCATCATATTGACTAAAGACCATCTGGAATCTGACCAAGCTAACTGTCTTGCTTAATAAATTCAAAGCTGCAAGAGAAATTATTTCATTGCCTTCTGCCTCAGTGGGTGCTAAGCTTTTGATATAAAGTCTAATGTGATGCATCTAGAATGCTCTACTTAGGAAGCTCATGTTTTATTTAGTTTGAATTGTTAGTATAGATAGAAATAACAAAATACAGTAGATTAAATTTAACATCACATTTAGTTGCCTTGCTGTTGGTGTGCAAAGTCAGATTTTGTTTAAGACAGTAATACCTGCAATGGCCATGGCTGACTAGTGATCTGTGATTCCGCACCTTGAGGTTTGAAAATATTCTGTGCTTGGAAGAAGGTTGTCACTGGACGCAATAACTTCTAACCTTTTTGTTTCTTTCCGTAGAATTATGGAAGGACTTTTGTTTCTTCTCCCACAAAATTGATATGTAACAAACTTTGTGAAGAACTTCTTTTCATTGACACTCAGTCAGTTGAATCATGGCTTAAGAATACCCAACAACCAACCACCCATCCGGTTGTGTACGCTTTTCCATTGTCTGTTTTGGCTGATGTGTGTATTTGAACCAGAAATTCATCCTCTACATGCCTTAAACAAAGATTGTGAATATATTCCTTTCCAAGGGAAATGCTAATAACATTTTACCAGTAAATTTGTAGCCTAATCTTCCTTTGAATGCAAGGGCTCCTTTTATTTTGTTATGGTCTTTTGCCATTACATTTTTGAAAAAGTTGGAGCATTTTTGATAGTGGAATTCTAGGGGGAGAATATGTTTTAGCTTTATTAAGTTTTCCTCCTGTGTGTTACTTAGAACTTCAGCAGTTGTTTCGAATAAAAACTTATCCCTCAAGTCGCAGCAGTTGTTAGTGAAGTTTTGAGATATTCCTCAAGTCGCAGCACTTAATTTATATTTGTCTTGATTCATTGGGAGTTCCTTATGCAGTTGTACCATCCAAGAGGCGGCCACATCTATTGGTTTTCTTGCATTTGAATATCACATAAAAAGTTTGATAGTCTCCCAGCTTTCACCAACTACGGATATCTTCGTTGTCAAGTCCTCAATCATTGTATACTGATCTCTAATGGACGTTCTTAATCGTACATGCTCACTTAGTATGCAAACATCAAGAAAAAGACAAAATAATGATAGAGAATCCCGCAAAGAGAACATATACAACACAAATAAGACAATGCATTTACCATCGAGAAACCCTAAAAGGCTGAAAACCCCAGCAAGAATAAGCAATTTTGCCCTTTATTCCACATCACAACCCAAGTACAGAAAGCTTGCACCTTTGTTTCAAGGACTCCTCACCATTCTCCAGATCACGTCAAATATTCCTCTTACAAGAATACAATCATTCCTAGCTCCAAGTCACTTGGCAAACATCTTAATTGAAGGGGAAAATCTTTGATCCCGATGATTCAATGCTTTTGATTCTATTTTCAGATCATAGCTCCTTGTTTAGGAGGTTTTAGCCCTAAAAATCTTATGGACTTAGCAAATGTAGAAACTTACTCCCCATTTCATCCTTGGGATACCATTTTGCTTTGGTTAAAAGTTGACCTATGAATCCTATCAACCATGTTTCATGCTTAGCTCTTCTTACCTTTTCATTCCGTACAACTCATCTTGTCTACTTTAAGCAAGTCATCTACTACAGGTAACACAATATTTTCTTTTTAAAGGCAACACTATCTTCTTTGTCCAACATTGAAGGTTTGAACAATTGAAGCTTGTCTACATTGATTATTGAGTATATCTTCATATAAAGGTGAAGGTCGAACTAGAAAGTATCCCCTCCCACTAGCTCAACAACCTAAAAAGGACCACACCTAATTGGTTTTAGCTTCTTTGTTGTTCTTTGAAGTCTCTTCTTTACCCAAATACACCAAAATCTTGTTACCAACATATGCCTTGTGCTCCATTCTATGTTGTTTGTGTTGAAACCAATACCATCAAACTAAGTGTACATATTTTAATGTGTTCATTGTATTAACAAATTAAATGGAAATGGAGAAAGCATATAAAATTAGTTAACCATAACCATTCAATACAAAACATTAGATGTATGTAGAGAAACCCTTTTAGGAAAGAACTCCAACATCAAAGAGAGCACAAGTTTGAATTAATCTTTAATTCAAAGGTACATATACAACAAGCTTTCTTCAATTTGATTACATTTCAGCAACACTTTGTGTACTTGTAATAATCGTAATTTTTTTATTCCATGCATACAAATTATATAAGAGTTGAGAGGAAACCACAAGTGGATCCTTGAAATTGCAACACTTGTTGGTGTTTCCAATTGATTCCTCAATATCCTCTAAATATTAACCATGCCTTATGCTCAAAAGGACATTAGGAGGTTGACCAATGAACATGAAACTCACTTTTAAGATCAATTTCCTTTGCACTTCAAGCTTTGCAAAACCTAGTTGGGTTCCCCTTATGGTATCGTTGAAAGATATGGACTATGACAAGAAAATGATACCTAGCAAATAATTTCCCATACATTATGACAAGGATTTACAAAATATGACATGAAAACAAATCATTATCCTTGCGAACTTTAGAATCCTATATGAAAAGACAAAATAATCATGAATAACTTAAAATTGGCTTACGATTTATCATTTTAAATTTTTCCTAGGTTTAATGACTATTTTAACCAGACCAGTGCCTCTTTAGGGCTACAAAATCTTTAAATCATGTAAACTTCTCTTCCAACAACTTAACACATTTTGATAGTCAATTGAATGCTATTACTTTGCAATAGCATGACCTACTAAGGACTTGCGGTGTGATCTAACTTAACAATCCATTTGTAATGAAAATATATTTTTCCTTTTCATGAAAGCAACTGCTCCATTAATTAAATAGAAGCTATCGATGAAAATACATGATACAAAGAATTCGAAGTAAATAATTCAATAATACTTGATTATTTTATTCATAAAGGAAACTGCCTCACAAAGTTGGATATGATGACACATCGATACATGTTTTCATATATCCTTGAATCAAAATGTATATTGATGTTACAGATAATTCTTTACAGACCTTGACATTATACCTTAAGATACACTACATACTAAAACATCTACCTAAAATTACAATTCTCAGAATCTTTCTCAAGATAATAAGCTCCTTCTTATAAAGAAAGAAAAAGCACACATGCTCAAGGAGCAAATTGACATTTGTCAAATTTTACATGTGAACCCAAAATTGTTGAAATTGAATGATGTAACAACCCATTAATAGAACCGATTCCCCTTTTTTACAACAGAAGCCAAAAAAATGTTGTTGAAGTCATTGGAAAACATGTGACCTCAAATTGTTGATGACAAAAATTTGAGACTATTGTTGACCTGGCAAGATGACTCATCCTTGATATTTCTCTAGCCATGAAGCATACATGTCTTTTGTAGGCCTTTGGAACTCGAACACTTTTGCCACCTTATTCACATGTGCATCATATCTTGCATCCATAATTATTTTAGTTTCCTTGATGAGACTATCCAAGCTTGACTCTAATTTGATCAATTTGTCTAAGTTGTTCAATAAAATTGAATCAGGTTCGCCATTTGCCAAAATTAAAGCACCTAAAGATACTTCATTTAAGAACAAAGAGGTGAAGTAATTCCTAGGAAGATTTCATATTTAGCACTGCTTATCTACACCATACTGTCCTATGTCTAATAGCCAAGATGAAGTGTCTAATAAAATCTTGAGCTGATTCTCTGAAAAATAATGAATAAACACGGTAAAGATTAGCATACTCAATTAATGTACGCCTTGTGGGCCTATCGCACGAGTGTTCGTATGACTATTGGTGCTACACCATATAACCTCGTGTATGGTGCTAAGACTATCATACCTTTAGAGTTGGAAATTTCATCTTTGTGAGTTTCCCTTAAAGGGTTGATTGATGATGACACTTACTGTGCTGATTGTTTGTATCACCTTGAGTTGCTCGATGAGCGTTGATTGCAGGCCCTCGAACATCTCCAAACTTATCAATGATGTTTTTTCTAAACATTAAAATCAAGGTGTTTTTTCTCAAACTTTCAAGGTAGGTGATCTCGTTCTCTATGAGAAACAGAGAAATGTAAATGTGCCACCTAATCAAAAGGGGAAGCTCAGCCCTAATTGGTTAGGTCCTTACATAATCATCTTTGTGTATGGTTTTGGTGCATATGGATTGTTGTCTATGGATGGAATGCCTCTAAAATAACCAATCAATGCAATGCATCTTTGTTGATACTATGCATAGTGTCTATGTGGCATACACATGGCGCTTGTCCCTTAGGGGTTGTAGTTCATTATGCTATGACATCTCTTCATTAACACATTATCTTTGCATTTTGTGTTATGATGTGAACACATATATGCAATTAATTTCTTTAATTAGGAATTATATGTACACGTGTTTTATTATGCTATATACCCATGCATTGTATCTAATTAAATCTTTTGGTTACACAATTAGATCTTCATTATATTTAATTCAACATACATCCAATGTGTGTTTACTAGATCATGATAGCATCTAATCTAAACATAAATCCATCACATAGCCATACATGAAAATAAAAGTACACGTAAGAACACCATGATGCCACACAAAATCATATATATATATATATATCAAAATGTCATGTACAAGTATCACATCACTATATCAAAATGTGGTGATTGTATATATGTATATGTTTGTACATCAAAATAATGCTATACATAAAAAATTATATGATCCAATATACAAAAGCTAGCATGCCAAATGGGCCTCTAGCCCCCAGGTGCGTGGCTCCCTAAGCCCTCTGCACTAGCAATGGTGGCAGGGGAGGATGTTGGATACATGCAAGTGAATGTGATCGATGAGACCATGACATGAATATGCTTCATGCCTACAACCCTCGGGCCTCTCCTCTCAGCTCAATCACCTCCTCTTATAGCTTGGCCTCCCACTCATGGGCCTATCGTAGCTCCTCCTGGAGCTGTTACACCTAGGGATCAACAACTGGCCTCATTGCCTTTGCCTGCCTATTGAGGTAATTGAGTTGGCTCTGTAGGGTGTCACATGCCTCTACAACACTCTTTTCCCACATCACTACCTAATCTCACTTAGTTAGTGCAACATGGAGTTCCACCAATCGCTGATCCCACTATCTAGTCATAGCAGCAAGGTCAACAATTCTTTGGATGGCCTCCACATGTACCTCCTCATAGGCCATCTTTAGTTGCATTACAAGTTCAAAAAGGTGGGCGTGTTGGCCCACTAATTTGGCATGTAGGCATCTAGGACGCTCCCCTGGATTGGCATGACTAGGGCCACCTCTATAATGCATTGCCTAATGAAAGTGATCCACTCCTATGTGTCCATTGCAACCACAAAGAAATTGGACGCTATCAGTACTAGATCATATCAAAACATATACATATATATGAGATAAACTAAAATAAAAACACTGAAAGGAAATAACATGTATTATGTTTGTACCTAGGTCCCTAGCCTGCTAGTGTGGATCAAGAGGGGGTGCTACGCTTGGATCCGCTATTGTTATCATTGTAGGAGGTATGACTACCTGGGCTGAAGGTGGAACCGATGAGACAGGGACTACCCATGGAGGTGATGACACCCTCCATCACCGTCTCAACCTCTCTACCGCTCCACCTACCACTGCCTCACCCTCCTCACTATCGTTGCTTCCAAGATCCTCACCTCGTAGCCTCTGTGCACTGACATTTCCCATGGGGGCATGCATTGGGAAAATTAGGGTTGGGTCGGTCGTCACCCATAATATCACAAAACTGTGGATGACACTGACATCATCAATTGCAAGGATGAGAAGTTGGTTGTCATTGTTTGACCTATCGTCACTAACAATGACGTCTATGATGGTTGGACGAGGATGATCGCCTATTCGAATTGCACTACTTGCCGATCAGACGTATATGGGAGGCACCAATGGGATGGTCTGTACCTGCTCAAACTGTTAGGTGACCTGATGCCAATAATATATGGGATGATGATATGATTTGATCACCTTGCCAATAGCCAATTGTGTTGCATCCTCTGCAGTTGTCACATATTGGTGGGCCAAATCCCCATCCTCCTATAGGGGCACCATCTAATATCTCATGCCCGAAAAGAATCAAACTACAATCGCCAAAAAAAACCTCTCCATAGCATCAGTTGTGTACTAAAGGGTACCCATGTGCCATGGGCATACCAAGAGCCAGGCCCTGGGGGAACCTGATCGGCCTCGTGCACCTAATGTGCTCAAAATACCACACCTATAATAGTGTGCAAACTATGAGGTTGTGGTACTCATGTACACATACCACCCAAGGTCATGATACAAATGATCCAACATGCTTTGACCCCAGGTGAAGATAGTCTCCTACTCCTCCATAATACAATGGATGAGGCCCTCGTGTAGGTGTGAGCCTCGCCCATCCATCACAATGTAGAGGGAAATTGTAACAATTATCACTTGATGGACGAGTGGCATGGCCACTCACCCCTACTCGAGCCACCTAATGTAGATGTGTCTAGTGGTGTCGCCTGGGACTACTCGCTCGATGCAATATTGCTACCCCTCATAGGCATCCTCGACTATTCAACCCTCATCATATGCTACCCACCATCTATGGATGGGTAGCTTGGTGATGTGGTAGACATCCTCTAGGATGACGGTCATCTCACTCATCTATAGGTGGAAGGTGGAGGTATCAACATCCCAGTGCTCCATGAGCGCCATTAGCATAGGTGTGTGAAAATAGATCTCTGGCATGGTGTAGACCCACTAGAGGTCGACTCGTCACAACATGTCTTGATCATCTGGGTGCAGGTCATTATGGTGATCTCACAGTAGTGAAAGCAATTTTTCGCTAGCGTGCTCAAGGATCTTGGGCCAAGCTTGTAAATGCACAAAGTTTCAAATCAACCTCTTCTATATATCATTGGAAAAAATTCTAACTCTACATCAAATTTTTCCTAGGTTCACCTCTGGGACAAAGACATGTTGCACATATGTCTGTGCGACGTGCTAGCGTCTGAGGTCGAACACCTCCTAACAACAATGCGTGGGAGGGACACCAACACAAATGAAGACCACTAACCTATTGTCTGGATGACAACTCGCCATCCAAATTCCTCCATGCCAGTTGGATTCCTACGTTGCTCAGAGAGGAGAAAAATCTACAAAAATACAATAAAACGACAAGTTGGGTCAACAATTTTCATACCTCGTCAGGTTCATCACCTATTGATATCATTCCATGGAGCTGCTTGATCCTCAAGGCTATATACTCTTGTCTATGAGGCATTTTTTTGACACTTCTTTCACACAAGTCAACAAGATCCTCGTTATGAATAGTGAAAATACCCTTCTATGGGCCCACTCGAGCATATACAGGTCATTTTTGCCAATTTTTTTATGGTGAAAATGTTCCTTCCATCTTTCTTGTTTTCACCCAACCTAGCTAGGGGAAAAACAAGAGGGGGCATATATTCACCTCTTCATCATATTTTTCTTTCGAACCACTAAATTTTCTTAAGCATTCTTCTCGTCATGGTAGTTTCTTTCGATTTTTGAAATGACTTCAATTTGAGTTTTGCAAAATGAAACTTCATGTCCGACGCTATAGTTTTACGCTGAGCTCACACTTTGGGGGCATCATAAGTATCTGCTTGCTTCACCTTTGTAGCCTCTTTAGTATCCTTTTTGCATGTAAATCTATAAAATTTGTAAATTTTTGATCTTGCACTAATGTCTTCTTTTCTACTTTAGTGTAGCTGATTTGTCTCCAAAAATTCAGCTCACTAAAGTGGGGGCAAAATATAGTGTCATAAAATTGCACCCCGTAGCAATTTCACACTTGCACATTTATCCCACTACATTTATGGTGCTTCACCGTATTTATGACAAAAACCTTATGAGTCAAAATTTCATGATTTCAACTCCATAAGGGACAATGACAAAGAATTAACAATTTGCCACCTCATTTCTTGTAAAGTTTTGAGTTGGAAGCCTACGCAATGCGTAAGCATCCCTAAAATTTTCAAGTTCAAATGAGGGAATCTCATGAACTTTTCATATGCCACAAGTCATTGCAATATAATTGTGAGTGTAACGGCTCTTCTTGCCCATGTAGCCTCACAAAATTTTTGACCCTCATTCTCATTCATTCTCATCTTCTTGTAATTCATTCTCACTCTCTCACTTGCTCTTGCTCTCTTGCTCCATTATCTTCTACATCTCTTCTCCACAATGAAGCTCTACTAGATTCATGTCTCATCAATAGCCAAGGATCTATTGCAATCATACAAGGTCTCATCTATCAAGCAAAGAGGGAGCCACAAACTGTTGGTAACACTCTCTTATTACTTTGTCTTGTCTATTTGCAAATACATACTCGTCTTGTCTATTTTATTCATGATAGGGGTTCTCCTCCACAACGAGGTTTGTTTCTATAACACGTCTTGTCTATTATTTTTTACGTCTCATCTATTTTCTATCTATCTAGCTATCCGTGGAGGTTGAAACACCAAAATAGGGGGTTGACTAAGGAAAGCTCTGAAACAACCCCAACATTTTTCCTTGTCTTTGTTGTGTGCAGGTTTTCAGATTCAAAGAGTTGGGTATTTGCAGATTTTAGGTTTTTAGGTTTTGGTTTGATAGGGACGATAGCATGAGGCAAAGATGTCCACGTGGTGCGTTGACATTTGTTGGCTGAGACTCTATCCTTCTCAAAGAAAAATCTGTAAGTTCTGATCTTTCTATTTTTGTAGCTTTTATTTTGTGATTCTTTATCAAATTCTATTAATTTGCAGTTTTATCATCCTAGCTTAATATATCATTTAATCATACTTTTGCAATCTCTTTCATCTTCCACTTTGTCACTTGAGCTTGTACTTTGAGGTAATTGAGGGCTATTTTCTCCTTGTAGACTTTTCCTTGTCCTAGAGACTCGGGAGTAGCAAATCCCCTCCTTTACAAGACTAAACATGTTACTAAAGTTGATTTAAATTGTTCCCTTGGATTTAATCTAATTATCTCCACCATTGATTTGAGATAGTCATGAAGCATGATAACAAAATTATAGAGTGTGATGTGGTGGGAATAAAAACATTAAACATTAACACACTAATATCCTATGATGATAAATTTGACATTCTTTCTTAGTTTGCAATAATGGTCATAGGCTTATCTATAACGCTTCTAAAAAGGATTGTTTTTACATGATTCCCATCTAAGTTGAATATCCTATGATAATTCAAGACATATGCATGTGTACATGTAGGAAATATGTAACACTACTTACACTTAGGAATATATCTTTTCTTACAATTATATCATTCAATGATTGAATCTAGCTTGGAATTTTATTTCTATGTGCTTTAAGATAATGGACTTGTATAATAATTTAAATGAATATTTTAAATAGGTTCTACATATTTAATTCTTGTTTGAAAATTATTGATAGTCACTTTTGTTTAGATTGCAAGATTTGGTTTGAATAAGTTAGATATCAGTTCTTGAGTTTTATATCCATATAGATAAAATTGATCAAGATTGATAAACATATTCTTATGTTGATAATAAATACTTTTTTAGTAATTCAATGAAGACTTGTAGAAAAGATTTTTCTTAGAATAGTAATTGTTGCTAATAATTATGTTTCCATAGAATCCATATAGTTTGAAGATTATTTAAGAGAAGCAAATCAAAGAAACAATTACCTCGTTTCAATTGGGGCTTTGTAGTATTGTTCATTTCCTAAAATTTGGAGTATATGGTTAAGTTGGAGGGAAAACTCTTCAAATTCCCTTAAAAAAAAGCCTATATATTTAGAAACATGACCTTGTAAAGGGATTGAAAACAAATAAGACTTTCTTCTGAATAATAGAGTTTTAGTTTTTTAGTTTTTTTCTTCTCTTTACCTTTATTTTTCTAGTTATAAGTCATGATTTATGTTTTTTTAATTTGTGATTCACTAAATATTTTTTAAATTAAAAGTGTGATTCTCATGAATTTGTTAATGATGAATTTTTTTATGTGGTCAACTTGAGCATGCTAGTGTGGTTTTAATAAGAAATATTTGTCATGCACAAATATTGTGGGAGTAATATTTGCAATCTATACCTAATATAGGGTGATTATTTTCTATTAATTTTATATCTCATTAGGAATTTATTGATTACACCTTTTCATGTTTTGGTTGTGTGTGGATTGGTGAACCAATGGGGTGGTTATAACCAAATTTATCTACTTGCATATTCAGATTTGAGAGAAAAATAAAGAAAGCTCATTTATTTATTTATTTTTCTTTCCTATCCTTTTGCAATATTTTATACCATTGGCTATGTGTGCGAGTGAATTTTCCTACCTTAAGATGCAAAAACTAAACTAATGCAGCAAGGAACATCACTAACAAACACTCAAGATTAGGCCTGAGATGAATTCAAACAAAACACAAGAAAATGAAACTTTTTACCTTGTTTGAATTGATGACTTGGTTGGCCCTTGTTGATGCTTGAATGTGTGCTCCTTTGTTGGAAAAATAGCATAAAACCTAGCTCTAAATGATGGTGATGAGATGGTGAATGCAATGGAGATTGTGGGTATTGTGAGAGATGCAAGATGTGAGCTCAATGGTGCTGCAACAATGGTGGATGCTTGATTGATAGATAGAATGGATACCAAAGTGATAGATTGCTTGTTGCAAATGAGGGAAAATTCCACCAAATTTAGGGGAAGTGCCTCTAAACAATGGAGGGCTAGGATCAAGCCAAGATGGACAAGATCAAGGGCTGAGGTGAGTTGAGAACTCATAAGGCCTCACATCTTGACATGTGGCGGGTGATATGGAAAGAGGAGGTGAGGTGGACATGACATGAAGATACTACATAGGAACTTGGGATTTGGACAAGATCTCCTCATAAAGGAGGTCCTTGTCCACATGTGGGTGAGAGGACATGTGAGGAATTAAAAATTCCTCAAATATCCACATGGGGATGGGAGAAGGAATTTAAAATCCTTTAAAATTCACATGGGGAAAGGGGTGCCTTCTCCAAAAGGAGAAAACCTTTAATAAGGTTGACTTAGGACACATGCCATAAATGACATGGAGATTAGGTTGACTTAATTGAATGATTAAGATTGTGCAAATGCATGATTAGAGGAATTAATGGCCAATTAGAGGCAAGTGGGGAATTATGGAGGATGTAACCCTAATGATGATTAGGGGTGTGCACATCCTAATCATAGATTAATTAAATTAACCTGGATTAGAGAGGATTATGGAGGATATGACATGAGGAGAGAGAAAAAGGGATGAATTAAAAATAGATTTTAATTCATAAAGGCTAAAATGACTAAAATAAATAAATTAGGGTATTTATTTAATTTAGAGAGGAAAGGGGATAAGGTATTTGATTAATTTATTAAATACCTTAGGGGACATTATTCTGCAGGGTAATATTAATCAAATAATAAATTATTTAATTAATGCGGATGAGGGATGCGAGACATAGGAATAAAGGGGTGAATTTAACCATATGGGGGTGGTCAAATTCAGGTGTCTACAGGCTACATTATGATTAGATTAGAATAGACTAGAATTTGATTTTGTACTTGAGTGAGATGATTTAAATACTTTCTTTGTTACTCAAATGACTTCAAACATCATTATAACAAACATTGGGGAAAAATGTGTATTATGCTAAAATGGAGAAGTGAGCAGGAGCAGGCAGGAATAGGAGCAGGGGAGGATTTTTGAAATCCTTCGAGGATGGAGACGATGCCAATGAAGATTCAAATGTGGATTGTGCATGATAGAGGTTTTCCTGGTCCTCGAGTTCATGGGATTTCTGGTTTTGAAGCTCTCCTATGTGGCAGAGGCCATGGGGTTTCTACTGGCTCTTCTGACCCCCTTAGCTATTGTAAATGTGGCTGTGGTTGTGGTAAAGGATTTTTTCTTGGCACCCCTTCTGCACTGTTTTGAAGTCCCTCTTTTGGGCGCTTTCTCACTAGGTGGCTACATTGTTTTGTTTGATGCGAGAGGAGTTGTCGAGCCGCTTTAATGGCTCATGGAGTCCCCTCTGGGTGGGTTTGGCTCCTATTTGGGGCTATTGTGCTGATTTTTCTGAGCTTGGTGCTTAGCCCGAGGCCTTTTTTGAAAATATTATTGTTTCTAGGGTTTTCTTACCTTCTTTTTCTGATGCACTTCTACTACTTGAAGGTTGCTTTCCTTCTTCTATGGTCGGTAAGGGCTATCTCTTTGAAGGAGTTTGGCATCAATATTTTGCAGTTGGTTTTCTGCTTCGGGTGTCTTCTGAAGGACACTTGCTTCTTAATGTTTTCTATGGAACATGTGGCTAGTATGCTTAATGCTTTTGTGTCTTTGTTCCTTAAGGGAACCTCTTTGAGTCCCTTTTGTTGTTTGAAACCGATGTTGTTGAAGGGATTGATCTTTGGATCCTTGGAGCTCTTTTGGTATTGTAAAGGAGGTTTTCTCTCGGGCTGGGTTTGTATCCTAAGTCTAGTAGTGTGTTTGTTGCTTCCTTATATATGATGTGGGGTTCTTGGCTGATGTTTGTGGCCATTATCTGGTTTTTGCTAGGTTCATGGTTGCCTGCGAACGAAGTGTTCTCGGGTCTCATGTTTTATGAGGCCTCTTTTTTGTCTAAGGGAAGATCTAATGTGAAGCTACTTGCTGGTGCTCTCTTGTGGCATAGTTGTTTTATGGGGGCAGTTTTAAAAGCTCTTTTGAAAATCTTATTTGGTTGGACAACCCATAAGGTTTCAGGGGTTAAGAGTATTACATCTACCCTTTTATTTTTTCTTCTTACTCTCTTGTTCAGTACTCAGTTCATGAATCTTATTGAGGTGGATTTTTATCCTCTAGAGGTGGAGGTTGTGGACTTGGTTGAGAGTAATGTTCTTCAAATGGATTCCTCTCTGGCTTCTCCTCTTGAGGTGGAACTCTCTCTTATTGAGGTGGAGATTGGCATGGCTGAAGATGTTTGGTATTTCTGTAATGAGGTTTATGGTGCTACCCTCGCTTCCACTTTGTTGTTGAACTCCTTTATTGAGGTGAGGAGTTATGAGAAGTTGGAACATTTGCTTGGGAGTATATACTTCCTTGTTTTAGATTCTTATCTCTTATCTTCTATAGAGGTGGAGATAAAGATGTTTGTTTTCATAGGCTTAGTTTGGTTGTTCTGAGTGATGGGTTAGTTGTTGCTTGGTTGATTCAAGTTTTGTTTATGCTTTGTTAGGGTTCAAGGTCCTTACCAAAAATTGGTTGTAAAAGGGTTTTGGGTCCCTTCAAAACCTATTTATAGGGTTTAGGGTCCCTTCAAAACCTGTTTGTTGTAGCCTGAGTTTGTATTGCTTTTCTTATGATGGATGCTACTGTTTGGCTGTTGATGGTCTACGTATTATTTCTTTAGAAAAATTTCTTCCTTTGTTAGGGTTTTGGGTCCCTTAAAAACCTGTTTGTAATGGGTTTTGAGTCCCATCAAAACCTACTTTTACCATAATAAAAAACAAACATTGGGGGATCGTTTCCTTTCACTAAGAGAACAATTATTTCACTCATTGTTTGAAAACATGTATCCATAGAGCCCTTGAGGAAAATAAAGCCTAGAAGATTTAGTTGTCATTACATTTCTTCTAGTCTTCCCCTTAGCCATAAAACATAGAAAGATATTGATTTTAACTCCATTCTTATTATGAACGAATGAGATAGTTTAATTACTTACTTTCTTTGTTATTCAAGTGACTTCAAACATCATTATAATGAAAATTTGAGAATCATTTCTTTCAACAAGGAAATAGTTATTTCACACATTGTGTCAAAACAAGCATCAATAAAGACCTTGAGAAAAATAATGCCTAGAATATTTTGTTGTCACTGTGTTTCTTCTGATCTTATCCTTAGGCATAAAACATGAAAAGCTCTAGATTTTAACTCCATTCTTATTATGAAAGATTTTTTTTTTAGATCCAAGTAACTTTTGTGATTAAAAGTATATGCAAGGCTTGGGAGGTTATCAAATCATGGTTGATGTGGAATGAAAATGAATTTTCTATGGGATTTCTATTAACCAATATTCTCTTTGGTGGGCTCCTATGATCACTTGCTAGGTTAGACCTTTGGCCAAAGTATCTTGGGTCCATGCTCTTAAACTTTTTAATAGTGGTAATTAGACCATTTTTGAAATCTTTTGTAAAACTAAGAGAAATTGGTTATCTTGGCTTGAAGAAAAATACGATATTTGGGCTGATTCTAGTGAGTACTTTGAGTTTTATAGATAATTATTGAGTTTTTTTCTAGAGATGCTTCCCAAAATTGGTGTTAGATCCAATAGACCCTAGTGTAATGATTGGACATGGTATCTTGATTCTCTACTTTGCAACTACTAGCCTTACATAAGATATTTATTTCTCTCTCCATAATTTCCTATGGTTCAAAAAATTAATGAAAACTGGGCTTTATAGTCCATGGCTAGCTCATGGCATTGAAGATTTAAAAATATTTGGTTGACCATTCTCGAGCCTTGGATTTCTCACTTTACTTGGTGTATTCTCTATTAGGGTCTTCACACTGGTTGTTATTTATTGTGATTCTTTTTATGGTCATAATGAAACCCTCAAGCATCTCATTTAGTTTTATCCTAGAGCCCATTAAGCTTGGAATTGTATTCCCATTTTTATATCCATTTAGGCCCAATCCTTTTTCTTGGCATATGATTATTTCGAGGGAGTTGTTGGACTAATCACTAGTGTCTCCCTTCGGATTCGTGATATGGACTAACTGCCTCCCATGGATCTGTTTATCTTTGGTATTTGTATCAAGCGTTAACATGTCAATCTTTTGGTGCAAAAATAAACACGTTCCAACAAATGGTATTAGAGTTGTGGTCATGGGTTTGAATCCCCTCGAGTGACACTGAGGGGGATTGTTGGACTAATTGCCAATGTCTCCCTTCGGATTTGTGGCATAGACTAATCACCTCCAATGGATCCATTTATCTCCGGCGTTTGTATTGAGCGTTAACAAGTTGATCTTTTGGCACAATGAAAAATGTGTTCCAATAGGAGTGGCCTAGGATTATTGCTAAATTCACCTAAATATGAGACTCTTTAAATGTCAAAATAATGTTCAATTTTTAGGAAGATAGAAATTTACCTCCATTCTTTGGAGACTCTATTGATCTTCACTTTTTATTTTATGCTAAATTTATGATTTGATAAAGCATTATTTTGCAAATTAAAATGTAAGCTAACAAGGATACCCTTGAGGTTGCTTACTTATAGGTGTTGCTTGATCACTGGGGCAATAGTCCCTACATGGTTGATCGTGTCTTGCAAACCTCCTCTTCCCGCTAAGGCTAGTTCTCTCCTTAAGGGCATTGGTGAGGTTGAAGTTATAGTTCTCACCATTACAACCATTATTCAAATGGTTTGCATAGTTATCATCCACCTCAATGCAAAGCTAGTGGATTGTCTCAAAATGCTTGCCTATCCTCTATTGCCTCAAAACCATATGGTAGGGATGATTCTATTTGATTAGATAATGACAAATCTCCTAGCTTGTCTTTGGCTATTTCTCCTACAAGGAATGTTAATCCTTTGGATGGTGATTGAAAGAAAGGTATTAAAGATGTTGATATTACAAGTTGTGAGCCTAATTTTGACAACCAATATCTCTCCAATGGGTAGAGAAAACGTAAGGAACACAATCCACCACCACCTCCTCATTTTGCATCTCTTGTTGCATAGTTTGTAGTCAATATGTGATTTTGTATTTATTTTGTCAATGTTGTTCTTGGTGATGTCTAGTTTGAACCTTGAGATGTGATTTTTTTTTGCCCACCTTTTTTCTTCTTCTAAATATAATATACATTATTCATTTTTAAATAAATATATTTGATATCAACATACAAAATAAAATATTAAAATAATACTATATTAACATTACAAATTATCATATAATATATTGATATAATATACTAAATAGTATACTCATAAAATTTATCAATTGAAAACACATATTATGTTTGATTTTTAAATATCTTAACTAAAATTTTCATTTTTAATATTTATATTACACATCTACACAAACAAGATCAACATGAATATATTACAAAAATTAAAACATACTAAATACTTCTACCATTAAACTATAAATAATATAGTTACATGGATTCAATAATACTTTATATCTAATTTTTAATTAAACTATGAAAACAAAACATTGTGGCAACCACCTACTTCTTGAAAGGTGAACTTTCAAAGGAAAACTTTACAATGGACGTCATTTTCTTAAAGGAAGAGTCCGCATGACTTTTATCTTAAACTTCGCAGCATGCCCAATGCCGAGGCAATTAAATCTCTTTACAATATTTCCCACGTGCGAGTACAAAATCTTTATCATGGATTCATTTTTTGTCCATAATGTGAATGAAAGGTTTTATAAACTAAAAATATGGTGAGGCGTGCTCTCACATAGGTAAAAGTGGCTAAGAGGAGTACAATCTAAACTCTCTTTTCTTTTTTTTTTTAGGCTAAAAGAAATATTTATTAGCAATCACATACCTTGGTGTGCAATGGGTACGTTGAAAAGATGTGGAAGATCAATTAGGATTTTTTTTAGTCTATTACTTGCATACATTTTTGCAGTACATGGGGTCAGTTGGTAGCCCATTTAGAAAATGATGTTTTGTGCAACAAAGGTCGTAATGGAGAAGTGACTGCTTCAAATCAACTATGCATCCACTTACAAGAATTCAAAAATGATCGAAAGAAGACCTCTTAATCAAGAAGATAAGAAGATAAGTAGGCTCCATTACCAATAGGTTCATGTTTTGTTTGCAATAGGGAGAGAGGGGGAGATGTATAGAAAGAGGGAGAGATATAGGGGGGAAGAGAGAGAGAGGGGTAAGGAGATAGAGATAGGGGATATAGATAGAGATGGAGATGGAGATGGAGATGGAGAAGGAGAGGGATATGAAGAGGAGAGGGAGAGATAATGAGAGAGAGAAGAGAGGGATATATAGAGATGGAAGATAAATATATCTATATAGAGAGAGGGAGAGATAGAGAGGAAGATAGAGATATAGAGGAATAGAGAGAGGAAAAGATAGGTAGAAACATAGATGATGAAATAGAGTGATAGAGAGATGGAGATATAAGGAGATATAGAGAGATAGAGAGACATATAAAGTGATAGATAGAGATGGATAGAGGGAGAGATTGAGAGAGGTATTGAGAAATAGGGGAAGATAGATAGAGGGAGAGAGAAAGAGGGAGAGAGAGATATACGAAAAGAGAAAGCGAGATATAGAGATATACGAGAAGAGAAAGGGAGAGAGGTAGAAATAGAGAGATAGATATAGGGGTAGGGAGAGATGGGGAGATATAGAGAGGGGGGAGATAGAGAGAGGGAGGGAGAAAATGGGAGAGAGAAGAGGGGGAGAGAGGAAGAGAGATAGGTAGAGGACGAAGAGAGATCTAGGTGGAGGGAGAAAGAGAAGAGGGGGAGAGAGGTAGATAGATAGGTAGAGAGAGAGAAGATGAGGGGGGAGAGGAAGAGGGAGAGGGAGAGATATCTCATTATAAAGAGGGAGAGGGAGAGGGAGAGGGAGAGGGAGAAAGGGAGAGGTATAGATAAAGAGAGAAGAGAGATAGAGAGGGCTAGGGAAAGAGATAAAGAGTTAGGGGTGGAGCGAGATTGAGTGAATGAGAGAGAGAGGAGAGGGTGGAGAGAGGGAGAGATAGCCCAATAGATATAGAGGGAGAGAGGGACTGATATAGATAGATAGAGAGGGATAGGGAGAGGGATAGAGAGATAAGAAGATATAGATAGAAAGAGATAGATAGATAGAGAGAGAGAGAGAGAGAGAGAGAGAGAGAGAGAGAGAGAGAGAGAGAGAGAGAGAGAGAGAGAGAGAGAGAGAGAGAGAGAGAGAGAGGAGGTAAGAGTGAGAAATAATGTGATAGAGACAAGTAATAGAGGTAGGGAAAGAGAGAATAGAGAGGGGACAGGTAGAGAGATAAAGACAAGGAGGGATAAATAGGGAGTGTGTGTATATGAGAGAAAGATATAAATGGAGATAGATATATAAGTAGATAGAGGAAGGAAAGGGAGGGAGAGAAATAGAGAGAGGAGAGAGGTCAAGTAGAGAGATAAAAAGAGGGAGTGAAAGGGAGAGAGGGAAAGAGGGTGAAATAGAGATAGAAAGAAAGAGACAATGAGAGAGGGGGAGATGGAGAGATAGAAAGATAAGACATATAACACTGGTGATATACAAAGAGAGGTAAAGAGGAATCTATAGAGAAAGAGAGGTAGAGATAAGAATACATATAGAGAGAGAGAGAGCAAAAAGATGAAGCACAAATACAAGAGAGATAGAGATAATGAGATAGATTGAATAAGAGAGAGAAAACTATAGAGAGGGAGAGACATAAGGAGAGAGGAAGATGGAGAGAGAGAAATAGAGATAGAAAGTGGGAGACAACGAGAGAGGGGCATATGTAGATATAGTAAGATAAAGATATAGGAAGTTATATATATATATAGAGAGAGAGGATACACGAATAAGAGATAAATGAGGTGATAGAGAGAAATAGTGGAAAGAGAGGGATAAAGAGGATAAAGATAGATAGAGATAGAGATAGGGAGGGAGAAACAAGGAGTATGTGTGTGTGTGTGTGTGAAAGAGAGATAGGGAGGGATAAATAGGGAGTGAATAAGATAGACATAGAGATATAGATATTAAGCAGCATTCATTACATGGTCTAAATATTACCCATGAGAAAAAAAAGCTTGTGATGACACTAAAAATATGTCACCAGTCTGACATAGATGGTTCAGATGCATTCAATCATCTTAAACACTGTAGAAAAACAATATCCCTAAAATTATTGGTCGCTCTAATAAGTTCTAAAAAACTTGAACCTTTTAAGCCCTCGAGGACCACAAATTACACTTGTCGATTATCTAGGGATTGGCCTGGTCAAAGGATTTAATAGAAAACGCTCATCCTAGAGCTACACAAACAATTTCTGTGAAACCAAGAGCAACAACAAAATAGACCAGAGCAATGATTAGTTGTTTGGTTTTCCCCTTCTTTCCAACTGTGGATGAAATATTTTGAGGTTGTACTAGGGTTTCCAACTGCGACAAACATTATGGTGGGGTTGAGTTAATTGCAATAACTTTTGCAGAGATGAGATATTGGTCACTAAAGATTCATTGATGGATACTTTAATACGCATGAGTAGTGTTGACATTTTATAAAATTTCTCATGGGGTGGACATCCTTGGCATATGGTGGGCTGAAAGTAATTTTTTTGAGAAACAATAACATCAAGGATGTTCATATATGTCTCCAGACCTCTGCAAAATTTTCTCCATTTTGTATATGTCTATAGATACTCTAATCTTCATGAAGTGTGTTAATTTTCATTATTATGGAAGTTTGATGTTCCTTAGAATATGTCTGTATAGAAGCGAATTTGCACCCCTTGTGTAAATTCCCCTTTTGCATCCCCTCACCTTAGAAAATAAAACCTGAAGGCAAAATTCCACATCACCCACTTGCCTTCCATCCACTTGGAATTTTTCCTATGTGTTGGTGGGGGAATATTTGTCGGGGATGTGAGCGCGACATGTGGATGTCTGCGCAGTGCACTGACATCCCTGACATATTCCTACCTTTAGTGTCTATAGGGACATTATGCTCTCCATTGGGTATGAATCATAATGCCTCCATGTCGACCATCCGACCCAAAAACAACTCTTTCCCTCCAAATCTTCCTTCAAATGCATAATTTTCACTATCACTTCATCTCTGGAGCATCTCTTTAGCATTATACTTCATCTTCTTCACAATTCTAGCAACTTCACTTGATCTCTTGAGCATTTTCACAACTCCATTGAGCATTACAACAACTTGTTACTCCATCAACTTCATCTTTGTACGCATTGTGCTACCATAGAAGTTTTGAGTTTGGAGTCTTGCAAGACCCCCCTTAGTCATTGCTACGGCCGTGTCGACTTTACCAAGCTCGTTTCCTTGCATTCTCCTTTCATTGGCCTTGAGAGACTTTGGGTGGAGGTGGTATTGCTTCACTCTCCTTTCCGTTGTGGTTTGATAGAGTAGCATTGTATCTTTTGTAGTGCTCAATACTCTCCTTTCTATTTCCTTTATCGTATTTTCTACTTCGTGGCTTTCCTAGCTGTCCGTGGAGGTGGAAACACCAAAGCGAGGATTTGACTAAGGAAAACCCTTATACAACCCAAAATTTTTCTCTCTTGGCTATGTGTAGGTGGACGTGTGCGTGGACCTCGCTGGCGAACTAGAGCCTTAGTGAGTTGACATTCATAACCCTTATCTTCATCTACCTTCTTTATCATTTATGTAGCTATTTCTTGCATTTTATTATTCTATTCATTTCATTAAAACTAGTTAGCTAGAAAGTTAGTAGGTTTTCTTGTTTCTCGTATTGTATTTCACATTTTTTGGTCATACGGAAGCTAGTGCACCAGAGAGATGCTAGCATGCCACATTGTCATCCCATACCCGTACTGCCATCCTTAGACAAAGAGCTGTATGAGGTGCAATTCAGATTCTAGAGACTGGCTCATCTAGCCCCATTTAGGTTTTCGGATCTGTAGTGTGACAAAAGCACTTGAGAGTGTTCTTCATTCGTGATTCTTATACTAGATGCCCATTAGCTTGAGGTAAGATAGGGTATCCCTCTGCTCTCGGCTCTCTATGACCTAGAGCCTTGGTGTGGTTGGTCCCCCTACTTTACATTTTTGGTGAACTCGACCTGAACAACGTCTATCCACTTGTTTGAGTTCAGACTTTTTCCTTCGCACTTGGTGACTATTGTAAACCTAAGTATTGTGAAGGTTTATGAGTATCACAACCCAGTTCATGAATTCTGGGTACATTTTTAGGAGAAGTGTGCAACACCTACCTATGGAAAAGATGAAGGTCACTTCTAGTTTCACCTCTACTTTTTCCACCAGTCTAGCTACTAATTTTACTACTAGTTTTCCTACAGGTTTTATTGACAAGATGGGTTTCATAGAAAAGACACTTGTGTTCCTACTCCTCCATCATCCCCTATGACTTCATTTGTAGACGAGGATGATGCTATGCATATTCCTGCGGAAAACCTTTTGGCATTAGATAACAGATTGTTAGACCTTGTGAATCATTTGGAGAAAGCACCGAACATGGCGAGATCCGCTAGACTTGCTAGCGAGGTGAGATATTTGTTAGGAAATAATCAGATAGGTATAGATCTCTTACGAGGCCTTACTAATATAATTGAAGCCTATATCCCCTCATATAAGACTAGATCAGATACTACTTGAGGGGAGTTGCTCGATGCCTATGAAAGAAAAATAGGAATTTTGATGCCTACCACATCTGTATGCATGGCCAAAATAGGCCCTTCGATTAGCATTTCCTTTGCTTCTCAAAATCCTAACACTATCAAGGCGAGTAGAATACCCCTTGGTTTCAGCTTCACCCCTCCTATTTCCCTTGATGGTGGAGGCTCTGGTGGAATGAGTGGTGGTGACTTTGGTAGTGGAGGTGGTGCTGGTGGAGGCGGCTCTAGTGGAGGCCATGGTGGTGGCTTAGGTAGTGGAGGTGGCTCTGGTGGAGGCCCTATTGGTGGTGGTGGCTCCAGTGGTGGTCACAGCAGTGGCTCCGGAGGTGGTTTTGGTGGTTCCACTGGGCCTCTGTCATCTTCTGACCCTGTTCTAAATGCTCTTCTTCAAAACATGGGTCAGATGCAAAACCAGTTGGCGAGCCTTTCCTAGGCCTCCACCCAGCCTATATTTTAGCTTTTTTTATAACATAATCCATTGTTGGTAGCAATCTTGAGTACTCCCTTTTCACAAGGAATGGAGATTCCTAAGTTTGAAAAGTATGGTGGAAAAGGGGATCCGCAAACACATGTGTCAGCTTTCAACGCCGTGTGTATGGATTTATTTCATCACGATACTTTGATGGTGAAACTCTTTCCTCGATCTCTCAAGGATAGAACACTCGAATGGTATAGTTCCTTGCCTGTTAATTCTATATTCTCGTTTGATCAACTTGTGAATTAGTTTCTTCGTTAGTTCTAGGATAACATTGGTTTGAATATGACCTTCTCGGATATCGTCCGATGTAAGTAGGGGGATAACAAGAAGATAACTGACTTTATGGCATGATACCAAGTGATCATTTCATAGATCTCATACCCGCTAACCGACTCCAATGTATAGAAGGTTTTCATAAGAAATCTGCAGCGAGCTTGATATGAGAAGTTTTCTCTAATGAAATATCCTTCCTTTGTGCATTTGTGTGTCGTGTTGTGAGAGTATTAGAAAATGGTAGTTTAGTTCAGGGGACCCTCCTCACACTCCCATTTAGAAGGAAAGTATATTGTGTCCATCTTAGGAAAAGGAAAGGTTGTTGCGAATATAGTTACTGCGACTAATGATCAGGGCCTCAGATGTAATAGGAAGTTTACAAAGTTAGTAGAATCTTATTCTTCCATTTTGCAAAAGTTGTTGAATGATAAGATCATAACTTTAGAAAACCCTTGAACTCTAAAGGAACCATATCTTGATTGGTATGATGTGAATGATTTTTTCTAGTACCATCATGTCAACGGACATGATACCAAGTGTTGTATGCGTCTATGTCATGAGATACAAGATCACATCGACTACAGTACCATTTGTCTTGATGGGACGAAACAAAACACAAATAAATTGGCAGCGAAGGCCAATAGTGAGTTACAGATCCACATAGACCCATTTCAGTCCCATTCTGTGAACTTGATTATTGACCACTCCGATGCTTCTCCTCAACCCTTAGTGTATGTAATATGGTTTTCATTACTCCCTTGCAACCTGCGGTTGGTTTTCCAGATGTGACATTCACCTTGTAGGACTTGCCCTTAAATAATAAGCCCTCTCCTATATACATTCTTTCTCACCTCAATGGAAAAATTGTGATAGGAGTCCTAGTTGACCCCACGAGCCAGGTAAATGTTATTACTGTGATCAGTGCTTTGAACCTACTCTAAAATATGCAAAACAAGGTGCAAAAAGAAAGGAAAAGAACACTAACACCTCACAATTAGCCTAGTTGAATTCAAAACAAAATAAAGATGAAAAGAGTAGATTTTACCTTATCTTGAATTGATCTTTGGTTGGCCCTTGATAGTTGATTTTGTGTGCTCCTTTGATGGAAAGATGTGATGAAAGTGGGTTCAAAGTGATGAGGGTTTGATGGAGATTCAAATCGTTCAAGTGGGTAGTTTGATGGATGTAAGAGATGGCTATAATGAAAGCTTGAAGATGAACAATAATGGTGGGTGAGAGAATGAATGCAAGAGAGTTGATTGTTGAATGTTACAAGTGTGTGAATTAGAGAATGAAAGAAAATTCTTTCATTTTATGGAAATAATCCCTAGAGGAATGGACGGTTGAGATCTTGCCACCATGGGAAAAATGTAGGGCTAAGGTGAGTTGAGGACTCACAAGCCCTCACATCTTACCATGTGTTGGATGATGTGTCACAAGGACACATGAGGTGGAAGATGGCATGTGATGGGAAGGTACTTGTAAGTACCTTGGAATAAGGATGACATGACCTCTCAATGATCACAAGGGAAGAGGAGAATCTTGGATAAATAAAAGTGAATTTAAAATTCACATGAATGGGGATATCTTAAGGATAAGACAAGGTCCTTAAAAAGGTAAGTACTTACCCACATTTGACTGATGTGACCTCTCAATGATCACATGGGAAAGAGGAAATCCTTGGAAAGATAAAAAGGAATTAAAAATTCCTTGGGGATGGGGAGTGTTGACAAAAGGGGGGTTGATTAGACTATCTAATCACCAATTAGGAGACAGTTATTGGTTATTGAGGATTAGAAACCAACTTGCAAAAGTTGGAGGATGTGACACATCCTAATCATGAATTAGACATGTGCACATCCCCAATGATGGGATTAGGAGGTGGATTAGGATTAAGGAAAAGTGATGGAGGATGTGACATGTGGGGGATTAAATAAATGTATTATTTATTTAATTCTTTTGAGGAAAAGGGGAAAAGGGGTAAGGTATTTAATCATTAACTAAATACCTTAGAGATTCAAAAGGATTTAAGGATATTAATTAAATAATAGCAATATTACTTAATTAATGCAAATAAGAGGATGTTTAGACAAAAAGGGATAAATTTGGACAAATGGAAGTGTCCAAATTTAGGTGTCTACATTTTTCCCCTCTTTGAGATGGTGTTACAAATTAGCATCAATTAAAAGAAAATTAAAACATAGAACCCAGAAGAAGATGGTTAGCTTGGGAAAGATGCCCCAAACAATAAAGGAGTGACTAGGAAGATAGATGATGGGGGTGAAGATGAAGATTAGGGATTGGGGATGCCCCCTCGAGAGAACATGCGGGTTCAAGAGAACACAGGTGTGCTCTCAAAATGGATGAGATGATGAAAGGGGAGATGAGGAAGAGGAGGTAAGGTGAGGAATGAGAGAGGATGAAAAATGATAGGAGATTGGGAAGCACAAATGAATTTAGGACAAAGGTTATGTTGCCCCAGTCAAGGTACAAGCCAAAATGGGTTGATTATGGATGGAGTGTTGTCAATGAGGGAATGATATATCCCAAAACAACATGAGGATAAGGAAAGATACATCTCGATGAGTGTTGTTGATGAGGGAACGATACATCCCAAAACAACACCAAAGGATAGGGAAGGATATCCTGACGACGACGATGATGATGATGATGAGATCAAGGCTTGTAGCAAGGCTGGGAACAAGACCACGGGTGTGATTGAATTGATGAGGATTGGATTGAGATGTGAAATGGATGAAAGGAATAAAAATGATGGGGGACATGATGCTTAGAATAACCAATCTATATTATTCTAAGAAGATTGAAGAGATGATGATAAGAGATTGGATGGATAGGGGAGGGGGATTGATGAATGATGAATGGATGGGGGGGTTTTGATAGATGAGAGGATGAAATGGGAGATGAAATGCAATCCTAATGAAATTTACCATTTTTGGAGCACTGATTTTGCTATAGCATAAGACACAAGATGCCAGGGTATGAAGAACCAAGGTCTATTCGTGTCTAATGCATAAAACAAACACAATAGACAAGAAGGATATCCCAACACCCCAAAGTCATGAAGACCTTGGTCGAGCCAGGCATTTGGATAACCACAAGCACAAAAGGATGCCCCAACGTAACACAAGACCTTAGGGGTCTTGGTGGGTACTACGTGGGACAACCTAGAAGACAACAACAAAGCAAAAAGATCAAGATATGCCCCTATATTAACCAGCCAAAACACACCATGATATGATAGATCAAGGTGACCTTGACAAGTGATGATAGGGAGCTCAAATGATAAACAAAATCCAAAAGTATCAAAATATCACAATCAATTTCAAATGTCCTTTGCCATAGGATCGAGGGGATGGATGAGATTGATGAGGTCTTTTAGGAAGGATACATCCTGTTGAGACCAAAGATGGATACTAAACTAAAAGATCAATATGACGTAGGATATTCAAAACTAATTGGAGCTGATGATACTGGTGGATCTCATTTGTTAAGAGCCAGTTAGATAGGGACATACTTAATGACATGAAATGATGAAAAGACACAAGACATAAGGCCGATACACCCTAACGACCTAGGGGCTTGGGGGATGATCAAAGATTAGCCTTGCCTACGTGAAAGCACAGAGCCCTCGTAGTTCAATAAAAGGCTAACGACTGACCATGGATAAAAGTGAGAAGAGGATGATGGAGACCTTGATGATGGGTGACAAAGACCGGATGGACAAAATCAGAAAGAGGACAATGAAGACCGATGATAGATGATAAAGATAGGACAGACAAAAGTAGCCCCGGGGGTGGATCAAAAGATTGACCTTGCCTATGTGAAAGTGCAGGGGCAACGTAGTTCGATAAAAGACCAAAGACAAATGTTGGATAAAGGATGACGAGATGACCTTGATAAGGGGATAAAATGATGGGACTGATATGATAAGACAAGATAGACCTGTTGGATTGGATATGATGATAGCAATCACACAAAGCTCAGGGATGGAATAGTTAACCAAATCATCAAAATGAATTGGGAGGATGATATGATGGAGAGATGAGTGATGAGAAGTGATAGGAGATTGGATAGACGTGCAAAAGAAGCAGGAGTGATGATGACGAGATAGATGGCATTGGATTGCATGGGGAGAAGCCTATAGCTAGAGACCAATGACAAGGGATTATGAGATGTGATGAGGATAGAGATAAATGGATAGGGAGAGAAGGATGGGTGGATAGGAAGATAAGGATGGGGAGATGAAAAGAATTGTTTGGATTGGTAAGGAGATAAGGATGGGGAGATGAAAGGGATGGTTATGATGGAATGGATAGGAAGATAAGGATGGAGAGATGCAAGGTACACTATTATGGATGGATAGGAAGATAAGGAAGGGAAGATGGAGGGGATGCTATGATGGATAGGAAGATTAGGATGGGGAGATGAAAGGGATCATTTAGATGGATAGGAAGATAAGGATGGGGAGATGGAAGGGATGCTATGATGGATAGGAATATTAGGATATGGAGATGAAAGGGATCATTTAGATGGATAGGAAGATAAGGATGGGGAGATGAAAGGGATCATTTGGATGGATGAATGATTTCTCCAAGGACTATATCACAAAGGAAGATAGATGCCCCCACTCTAGATATGTCATGCATAATGAGAAAGGGGGGGTGAGAGATAGAAGGATAGGCAAAGAATGGAGTGAGATGGATATAGGTAGGATGCATGGATAAGGAGGGGAGATTAATGGTAGCATGACGGGTGGACAAGAAAAGTAGATGGATGTGGATAAGGATTGGGATAGTGTGACGGTGAGGGGGATGTATGCCAAGAGATGTCCAAAGCATGTATATATGTTTTCCCCTATCGATATCAAGATCATAAGGAGGATGGTGTGGTTGGAGATAAATGGGATATGATGGCAGGATGTGGAAGATAGGTAGGATGGAGGGAAAGGATGAAGGGGATGAAGCTGTCCCCAAGTGTGGAAGGAGATAGATGGGGATTTATGCATGATGCCTGTTTGCCAGGTTTTCATCATGGTACTTATCCAAGGCACTTGTTTGCCAAGTTTTCACCATTGGACAAATTTTTCTCTTTACTCTTTTTTTTTTGGATTTTTCTAATTTTTTGATTTTTTTGATTTTTTTAATTTTTTTGACTTTTTTGACTTTTTGGATAGAATGTGGATGGAGATGGATAAAGATAGGGATGTGGATAAGTGGATTTAGAAGACATGTAATAAGGAGATGGATGAAGGACTCAAGCATCAAGTTCCAAACGAGGTATTAAGAGCTCATGTTTGAAATGACTATCAGATGTTGGTACAACCTTATTAGGATAAATGGATTATGCAAGGGAATGGATTAAAGGGATATGATGGGGGAGATATGTGGGATAATGGATGGGATGTTGGAAAGGGTATGGATGGAATGATGGGGTAGGTGTGTGATGGGATGATGAGTTCAAGACCAACATTGGCACATATGGTGGTGGATGTGAAATGATAGGCAAATTAATGGATGGATGATGTGGGGATAATGGAGGAGATGAGCCAGTGAATTTTGGGGCATAAGGACCCAAAACATATTTAGGAGATGGAAGGGGTGTGTGATTAGCTTTTGGATTAGCAACTTTGGATGTTGTTATAGATTTTTCATTTGAAGGCATTACATCTTTTTTCTTTGGGATCCACGTGGTTTTGATCTGTGCTTTGGTGGGCCTTTGTGGTTGATGGGTATGATTCTAATTTTTATTTTCATCAACATGTCTTTTGAAGGGGACATGGGGATATTTAGATTCATGTGGATGTTTAGATTTATGCATTTTTATTTTGGCATCCAAAGTGCTTTTAATAGCAATGGGATGGGTGTGAGGAGATGGATGATGTGGAGTAATGGAGGTTGGATTTTGGGGATGATGTGTGGATGGAGGATGTGGAGGTACGTGCCTTTGTTAATCCTGATTAGGGAACATGAGAATGGGATATGTATGATGGGTGACATGGATAGGTGATGGATGGGTAAAAGGATGAATAGGCCGAGATGAAGGGTATGATTTTGGGATATAAGGGCCCAAAATGGTCTTAGTAGATGGAGGGTGTGTGATGGAAGATGGAGGGACATAAGGACCCAAAATGGATGGAGTAGATGAAGGAGGAATATGGATGGTTGTTTCGAGGTGATACGGTGGAGGGGGGGTGTCGGTGAATGATTTTGTGGAGTGACGAATATAGCCTATTATGCTTGTGGAGGAGGCTCGTCGAGGACAGGTAGAGGTATTACCAAAATTTTTGGATTGCGATTCGCGAGTAGTACATCCGAGACCTCATGTATAGGAGTGCTCTTTGACCTGGATGGGCTCTAAAATACCTTGCTCATGAAGGCCTAAATCTTTTCCTTGAGAGTTCATGTTCTTGAGCATTTGATCCATGATAGGATTTGAGTTATTATGGAAGAATGATGCGAGTCCATTATTAGGTGGAGGAGGATGGGTGGTATATATGCTTTGTTTTTCTTCTGTAAGGAGACCACCATGGAAGAATGTGAGAGTACCAAGGGGATATAAAAGTGATGTGGGGATAGTAGGTTTAGGTGACGATGGAGGATCATGAGATGGAGATGATGGGGTAGCAACATCTTGATCAAGAGTGAGTGGTAAGGGATCAGGAGAGGAATTAGGTGACATGATAGGATCTGGATTTGTGGCAGCAGGTGATAGGGGCTCATGAGATAGAGTGATCAGATCTTGAGTGTTAAGGGGATCATGGGATGGAATGGATGGGGGACTATAATCTTGAGTAGGAGTAGATGGGATGGCATGATCTTCATGTGGAGAAGGGGATATGTTGGGATGCTTTAGATCAAGCTATTGGAATGAATCATTGTGTGTGGGTGGGATGATGATGGAGTCTTGGAGGGACTCTGCAAGTGGGGAAGATGGAAGGAGAGGGGATCCATGAAGTTCATGTGAATGGATTTTGGTGATACTAGGAGTGGGAGGAGTGGATGGGATTTGCGTGTCTTCGATGGATTGGGTGGATCTAGGAGTAAAAGATGGTGATGGGGTTTGGTTATCTTCAATGGGTTTGATGGCTCTTGGAGTAGGAGATGGGTGTTCAATGGATTCGGTGGGTCTCATGGTTTCAACGGTTTGAGTGGTGCTAGGGGTGGTAACATCAATGATAGGTGTTGGATGGAGGAGGATCTCATCACTAATGACCGTGGATGAGGGATTGGGATGGCATGGTTCCACGACTTCAGGATGTGTAGGTGGGGATGTCTTCTTTGTTATAAGTCCTTGGAGAACTTATGGAGTGAGAATTGTGCATTATCTAGGCTTGGATGGCACGATAGAAGTGAATGAAGGATTATGATTATGGATTGGTGGACTAGGATTAGATAGAGGAATGGGATTGGATGGAAGACTAGGAGTAGGTGAAGGATTATGATTGGACAGAGGGTTAAGGTAGGGATATTGAAATGATGAATTAGGAGAAGAGGATATGGATGGTGGATTAGGAGAAAATGATGTGGGTGGTATATTAGGACAAGAGGATGTGGGTGGTGGATTGTAATAAAGGTATTGGGATAGCATGTTAGGATGGGAGGATTGGGATGGAGGATTAAGATAGGAGGATGTGGATGGTGGATTAGGATAGGAAGATGTGGATGTTGGATTAGGATAAGATGGTGTGGATGTAGGGTAAGGATAAGAAAATGTGGATGTTGGATTAGGATAGGAAGGTGTGAATGTAGGATTAGGATGGGAAGATTGGTATGGAGGATTAGGATAGTGCACATATGTGGATGGAGGATTGAGATAGGAGGATGTGGATGGGAGATTAAGATAGGGATATTGTTATGGTGAATTAGGATAGGAAGACATGGATGTTGGATAAGGAGATGATGCAGGTGAAGGATATGATGGGGATGCGGGTGAGGAAGATAATGGATATCCCTTGTCAAAGGTAGCATAAGGAGTGTTATTAGGCGTAGATGAAGACATAACGAGATAGCTTGGAGGGGGGATTAGTTTTTGGAAAGTGATTGGGGAAAGATTACTAGCGATGATAGCATCAAGGGGATTGATGTCATATACCTCTTGATCGACAAGACTCTCATTATCATTTTCAACGTAATTAGGGTTTCCCTTGATTGCTATTGTTGGTTGAATTGGTGAAGGATTCATGATGTTGGATTAGAAAGATGGGAATAGATGATTAGAAAGGAAGAAAAGGTGATGAAAGGATAAAATGATAGATCTAAAGAAGATGATATCAACAGATTTGGATGTCAATGGACTAAAGCTTAGATCAGGATTTCAGATTGAAGCTTAGATAGGGATTTTAGATTGAAGCTCAGATTGGGATTAGTGCACGCTCAGATCCAGATTATTGGATGATGGGATCGATTTTGACAATTAGATTAGACTACCAAAGGAGGATCACGACACCAAATCTACCACAAGATGGAAGCAGATTGATTGGGTCAAAAATATTTAGATAGGGATGTGGTTGGATTAGATCGGATAAGATCGATTAATGAAACGATTGATAGGATCAAATGATGGATTGATTAGGATGATGAAAGGGATTGTAAACCCCATTCAGAGATTACCCTAGGTGACTTAGGATGCTGATTGATCGGATTAAAGGATAGATAGATGATTGCGGCACAAAATCCACCTTGAGATTGAAAGTGGATTGATTAAGTCGATGATGATGAATAAATTAGGATGGATGACAATCCTAAGTAGCTATGGATGATGACGATTAGATTTAGAAACCTAGGCCAATTTGGATAATGACTTCAAATGAATTTCAGAGAATTTAGATGGGGGAAAATGATGAAGGATACGTAACCTAGAGATGTTTTCAGATGATGTATCGATACGATTTAGATGATGAATGAATGAATTTGGCAGAATGTAAATGGATTGAAATGCAAACTATGGGTGAACAGAGGATGCAAAATGCCTGAAGGAAGGTTAGGTTCACCCAAAGGTTAGGTCAAGTTCACCCAAAGGTTAGGTTTTCCCAAAGGTTAGGTCAAGTTCATCCAAAGGTCAGGTCAGGTTTTCCCAAAGGTTAGGTCAGGCTCACCTAAAGGTTAGGTCAAGTTCACCCAAAGGTTAGGTCAGGTTCACCCAAAGGTCAGGTTCACCCAAAGGTCAGGTTAGGTTTTCCCAAGTTAACTTTTGGACCAGAAAAGGGCGAAAACGAGCCAAAAACGGGTGAATGGTGTATCGAAACAGGGAAATGAGGTATTAGAATGAGCAAATAGATGCTCCAAATGAAGAAATGGATACTTGAAATGAGGATATGGATGCTAGGAAGGGGAGATGACTACTTAGAATGAGGAGATGATTGCTCAGAATGAGAAAACAGATGCTTAGACCAAGGAGACGGATGCTCAAAATAGGAAAATGGGTGCTTGGAACGAGAAGATGAATACTTAGAATGGGGAATGGATATTTAGAATGAGGGGATGAATGCTCAGAATGGTAGAGCGGATGCTTGGAATGAAGAAACGACTGCTCATAACAAGCAAACAAATGTTTGAAATAGGTAAACAAATGCTCAGAATAGGAAAACAGGTGCTCAGAATGAGGGAATGAAGAATCGGATCAAGGGGATGAATGCTCAAAGTGAGAAATAGATGTTCAGAATGAGGAGATGAATGCTCAGGACGGGTAAATGGGTACTCAGAACAGGGGAACAGAGGCTCGAAATGGGCAAACAGGTGCTCGAAATGACTGAACGGGGGGTGAAAATAGCTGTTTGGAGGGTAGGTTTGCCCAAGTTGGGGCAGGTTCACCCAAGGATGAGGGCAGGTTCACCCAAGGATAGATCAAGTTCACCTGTTTAGTGAAAGATAGGCATAAACGGATGCTCAGATCAAGTAAACTGACGCTCTGAATGAGGGCATGAATGCATGGATCAAGGAGATGAATGCTTGGGATGGGGAATGGATATTTGGAATGGGGGGAAAAATACTTGGAATGGGCAAACGGGTACTCAAAATGGGAAAACGGGTGCTCAAAATGGCTGAACGGATAATGAAAAAGGCTGTTTGGAGGGCAGGTTCACCTAAGTAAGGGAAAGTTCATCCAAGGTAAGGGCAGGTTTTCCCAAGATAAGGGCAGGTTCACCCAAGGATAGGTCAAGTTCACATGTTCAGTGAAAAGATAGACAATTTTGACAAAAATAGGCTGAGGAATGACTGAGACAAACAGAGGGTAGGTTCACCCAAGTAGAGGGAAAGGTCACCTTTTTCAACTGACTTAGACTCAATTCAGATGAAAATGGCTAAGGAAAAAGACCAAAAACATTGCAAAAATAAGAAAATGACAAGAAACACACTGGTTTTGCATAGAAGAGACAACTCAGACAACACAATCCTAAGATTAGTGAAGAGAGTATGGCCAACACAATCCTCTAACTAGGATGAAGAAGGCAACTATGGAGTCCTCGATATACGCTTGGTATGTGAGATACAACCGTGAACACCAGCCCGTCACAGGCGTGAGTCGGGAACCCCATTGAAATACTGAAGGCTAGGACCAACTCTTCACGTCTATCTAGGTATCACCCTAGCTTCGACGCTTTGCCAAACACAACGTGACTAGATTGGGGTACAACTTTGGCTCTCCCCCCTTTGTATACCCTGCCTGTATGCATGGTTGGGATCATCCCTTGGGGTAATGAAATCCCCAAGAAGGTCCCGCTAAAGAAGAAAACACTAACCATTTTCGGCTACTCCCCAGGCTCACACGAAGTGCAAGGGGAACTCTTAGACAAAATAGTGTCCCCTTGGGTGACACAATGGAATTTTGAAGACACAACAAACAAAATATTTGACTCTCCCCTAATTAAACTATGTGCCTGGATATTAGAAAAAAAAAAAACAACTAACAATTGGATCCATCCACCCTACAACAAATATGTTAGAATTTTTTATCTTAATCTTCAATAAGCATTGAAAGCTACACAAATGTTAGAAAAACTAACACAAATGCCAACATGACAAGTTAGAGGGTCAATAATGATCAAAACAACCTAAAACAGAGTCCGAAAATGAAATTTACACACTGCTTTTACCTTGCACAAGCCTCTGTTTAGGGTAGGTTTTCCCCTCTGTAAGGGTAAGTTTTCCCCTTCATAAGGGCAGGTTTGCCCCTCCGTAAGGGCAGGTTCACCCCTCTATAGAAAACAGTGAGAAAACAAACAAAAAACTGAACTTTGACTGCTGTTTTACCTTTGTCAAGGGCAAGTTCACCCCTCTATAAGGGTAGGTTCGCCCCTCTACAAAAAATAGTTAGAAAATAGATAAAAACTAAACTTTAACTGTTGTTTTACCCTTGTCAAGGGCAGGTTCACCCCTCTATAAGGGTAGGTTCGCCCCTCTGCAAAAAAATAGTTAGAAAATAGACCAAAAACTAAACTTTGACTGTTGTTTTACCTCTGTCAAGGGCAGGTTCACCCCTCTGTAGAAAATAGTTAGAAAACAAACAAAAAATTGAACTTTGACTGCTATTTTACCTCTATCAAGGGAAATTTCACTCCTCTGTAAGGGCAGGTTCGCCCCTCTGCAGAAAATAGTTAGAAAATAGAGGTTTTGATGCTTAGAAGGCCCTGTAGGGTAGGTTTGCCTTTGTGCAGGTCGGGTTCAACTGTTTGTGGGCAGGTTCACCCCTCCTTGGGTAGGTTTTCCTCTGTTCAGGGGTAGGTTTGTCTCTCTGTTACCTTAACCTAAAAAAATTCAAAAAACAACGAACATAAAAGGAAGAGACTCGTTTGTGGGTCCCATCGGGTGTGCCAGAAATGTGATTAGTTCTTTGAACCTACTCTAAAAGATACAAAACAAGGTGCAAAAAGAAAGGAAAAGAACACTAACACCTCATGATTAGCCTAGTTGAATTCAAAATAAAATAAAGATGAAAAGAGAAGATTTTACCTTGTCTTGAATTGATCTTTGGTTGGCCCTTGATAGTTGATTTTGTGTGCTCCTTTGATGGAAAGATGTGATGAAAGTGGGTTCAAAGTGATGAGGGTTTGATGGAGATTCAAATGATTCAAGTGGGTAGTTTGATGGATGTAAGAGATGGCTACAATGAAAGCTTGAAGATGAACAATAATGGTGGGTGAAAGAATGAATGCAAGAGTTGATTGCTGAATGTTGCAAGTGTGTGAATTAGAGAATGAAAGAAAATTATTTCATTTTATGGAAAGAAGCCCTAGAGGAATGGACGGTTGAGATCTTGCCACCATGGGCAAGATGTAGGGCTGAGGTGAGTTGAGGATTCACAAGCCCTCACATCTTTCCATGTGGTAGATGATGTGTCACAAGGACACATGAGGTGGAAGATGACATGTGATGGGAAGGTACTTGTAGGTACCTTGAAATAAGGATGATGTGCACTCTCAATGATCACATGGGGAAGAGGAGAATCTTGGATAAAAAAAAGTGAATTTAAAATTCACATGATTGGGGATATCTTAAGGATAAGATAAGGTTGTGAAAAGAGAGGTGAGAAGTACCTTGGATAAGACAAGGTCCTTAAAAAGGTAAGTACTTACCCACATGTGACTGATGTGTCCTCTCAATGATCACATGGGAAAGAGGAAAGCTTTGGAAAGATAAAAATTAATTAAAAATTCCTTGGGGGATGGGGAGTGTTGACCAAAGGGGGGTTGATTAGACTATCTAATCACCAATTAGGAGACATTTAATGGTTAATGAGGATTAGAAGCCAACTTGCAAAAGTTGGAGGATGTGACACATCCTAATCATGGATTAGACATGTGCACATCCCTAATGATGGGATTAGGAGGTGGATTAGGATTAAGGAAAAGTGATGGAGGATGTGACATGTGGGGGATTAAATAAATGTATTATTTATTTAATTCTTTTGAGGAAAAAGGGGAAAAGGGGTAAGGTATTTAATCATTAACTAAATACCTTAGGGATTCAGAAGGATTTAAGGATATTAATTAAATAATAGCAATATTATTCAATTAATGCAAATAAGAGGATGTTTAGACGAAAAGGGATAAATTTGGACAAATGGAACTGTCCAAATTTAGGTGTCTACAATTACAAAGGAGGCATTATGGTTAAATTCATTATAGAGGGAGGAATACAAAGAAACAAGGTCTACCATACATACGCACGACAATCTCTCTCTTAAGCCATATGGATCCATAAATCTTTCCATCCTAGTTGGACCTAGGGCTATGGATACAACCTTAAACATTATTCCAGAATCTAATATGTTTAGGGTGAAGTTAGGCATCCCATGGCTAGCTTCCATGAACAAATTTTCTTTCGTTATTCACAAATGTTTAAAGTTCTCCCATGAAGGTGCTGTGCACATCATGCATGATACTGGATATCAACCATTGGTATCCCATGGGGGCTATTCATTGGATCATTTTTGGCCTGCCTAGTCGGACTACTCCCCCCTAGAATGAACTTTCTTTAATGAAACTATGTAAAGTACAAAATCAGGGGCAAGGGACAACCAAAAGTGATCCCTCTGGTAGTGCAGTAGCAAGCCGCCTCCTCTCAAAAAGGAAAAGAGAGGCTTGCTTGTTCTTAGGTTGCCACTTCAGCCCCCATTTCTAAAGAGAAGTTTTGGATGACTACTCCTAGATTTCACATAAGAAGTCCGATGGTGCCTGTTGGCATAAAGATTTAGATTCAGACCTTCCTGTGTGCCTCTGGACCGGCCCTACCGTATGGTAAAGGAAGGGTCCCCACAGGGAATCCTCTATGTCTCAGCCCAGCCTCCTCTGCTCCTGCTCCCAAGGTAGTGAATGGGAGAGGCCCACCACTAATGCGTTAAGTCAATTCCCCCCACTGTTTCTCCAACCTCTTCTTAGTCTCTCGCTCCTGCTCTTGTCTAGGAGTTTATCCCTCTGTTGAAAACAATCTTGAAAGCTACTTTGAAACAACTCTCCTAAGCCTCAAAACCCATATTAGAATCCCGGATATCTAGCTCCTAGAGTTTACAATTTTCCTCCAATTAAGATGCAAGCATCGAAAAAAATAACTGGTGGCTGATATACACACTTTGTAGATGGAAGGAAGGGGAGTCGACTGCCCCTGTTTATGGGCCTACTATTGTGTCCTCCGCTCTCATCCCCTCTACTTTAGTTCAATCATCCTTAGTACTACTCCTGGCTCCTGTTGCGAGCGTAAACACCCTTGAACCTAAAAAGGTGTAGGTGTTTATTCCTCCTTCGGTTGAGCCCCCTCTCTTGATGTCCCTTCCAAACATCTTGCCATTCTTGAAGCCCGTGGATATGCCAAACACCTCAGTGGTGTCTGCCTTAGTTTTCTCCTCCTCCTCTATGCCTTCTACCTCATCTATGCGGAACTCAAATCCTCTGACGAAGAGGAAGATGGAGGTTGGCCCCTCCAACAATGGGGGGTGAAAAAGGAGTCCACCTTCTTTAGAGGGTGGTCCTATGCTAGCATGTGCCATCCTAGTGATGGAAGCAAGTTCCAATGTTCTTTGAGTTCATCACTACTCCCAAGTCACTTGATGGGTCTAGCAGTGGATCTTAGACGCCACCTCCCTCGTCCATTGAGGTAACACATGAAACTCTTGTGAAGTGCATGTTTAACTCTTTGGACGAGGTCCTGACCTTATCAATGATCTTCACAAAGTCACTGACCTTTTCTCCACAAGAACCAAGAAAAGAAGACCTCGTGGGGCCTTATAACTTGGCTCTTGTTGCGGGAGGGTTAGAGGGTTCCCCCCTTGACATTCCTCCCTTGCAAGCTCATCCTCCTTCCTTGTATAATGATTTAGATTGGGAGGCAAATGATCTTTTGGTTGATGAGTGTTAGGGGAGCACTCTTCTCTATCTATAGAGTAGATTGTGTGTGTGTTTGTGTTTCCCCGTGCTTGTGTTATGTGTTCTTGGATGACCCTTGTCACCCTTGTAGGTGCTTGGATACAAGAGTGATTATGTGTCATTAAACTTCCTCTATTTGTGGCATCATTCTTCCGCTATTATGTGTATTGATTTTTGACAAATTGGGGATGATACAAAGTGTTGGGGGCATTTAGGCTTCCCTTCCATATTGACCCAGTTTTTTATTTTTCCTTTGTTTTCTCATGCATTCTTCATATGGTATGATATAGTAGGGGATTGATGATAGTTCATTAGTACACTATTATTATATTTATAAATATTTATGAGCAAATCTAACCCCAAAATATCAGACCGCCCCTATGCTCCTTATTTTTGACGCCATTGCCTCTTTTTACAGTATTGTTATCTTTCTCTCTTCTTTGCTTGATTCATGATGTTGTGATGCCTATGTGTTGTTCCTCATGTGTGTGACAACATTACCATGGTGACATCTCATTTTGTCCCGTGGGCCACAACATCACTTTTTCATTCTTTCTTTTCTCTCCTTAGGATGTCATGTGCCTCTATGTTCAACACCCACCATCCTAAGGGGGGGCTATCATGTCAACTTCAATTTTCATAAAACGTATTCCTAGCCAACAAATATTTTCTTGAAAATCTTTTCAAATTTTTTTCAAAACTCACATTCTCAACAAGGATCCCTAGCAGAACGTGTTTCCTTCGTCATGGGTATGCAAAGAAAGAACTCGAAGAACTTTCCTCCGAGGAGGGAGCAAATTTTCTTGTGGGAGAAGCCTTGAATTTCCCCTCATGAGGGGGAATTTTCTTCCTTTTGAATTCCTTTATGAAGTGAACATCTTTCAAAAGGATTCCTTGATGTTGAATTGATTTACAAAAAAATATCTCTCACTTTCAAACAATGCATTCCTTGAATGGACCTCTCTTCTTTTGAAGGGTTCTCGAGGGACCCCTTTGAAATATCTTCCTTCAACTTTTTGACTGTCTGTGTGATTGTCTACTTGTTTTCCTACGTGGCTTCTTTTGTGATCTCTAACATGTTTTATCTACATATTAACATGTTGCTTTGCAGGTGCGCCTATGAAGTTGCTTTTCAATCCAACTCTACAAAGTCCCCTTACACTGGTCTTCCTTCAGGAGAGAGTACCTGGGGGGTGCCTTCTTTGTAGGTCTGAGGGCCTGTGAAGCACTTGCATCCTATGGGATTTGTCCATTGTTGGTCTGTGGGCCTTCGGTGTACTTTACTCAACTTCGTAGTCCCGCAAAGCTAGAGAGTCCTTTTATTTGAACCTCCTCAGGAGAGAGTACCTATGGAGTCCTTCGCCTACCCTGTGATTTCAAGTTCACCAGGTCGTGGTTTGCTTCCTTGACGATTCAAGTATATGTTTCTAACTCTTTGATCTACTTTACCGAACACTCATCGATACTCGTACTCACTATAGTGGGGGAAAAATCTATAGGAGTGAATTTGCAACCCTTGTGTAAATTCCCCTTTTGCATCCCCTCACCTTAGAAAATCAAACCCAAAGGAAAAATTACACATCACCTACTTTCCTTCCATCCACTTCGCATTTGTCCTATGTGTTAGTGGGAGAATATTTATCAGGGATGAAAGCACTACATGCAGATGTCTGTGCGGCGTGCTACTGTCCCTAACAAATTCCTACCTCTGGTGTCTACAAGGATGTTATGCTTTCCATTGGGAATGAAGTGTAATACCTCTGTGTCGACCAGTTGACCCAAAAATGGCTCTTTCCCTCCTTATATTCCTTCAAATGTGTAGTTTTCTCTATCACTTCATCTCTGGAGCATCTCTTTAGCATTCTACTTCATCTTCTTCACAATTCTAGCAACTTCACTTGTTCTCTTGAGAATTTTCACAACTCCATTGAGCATTACAACAACTTGTTGCTCCATCAACTTCATCTTTGTACGTGTTGTGCTACCATAAAAGCTCTAAGTTTGGAGTCTTGCAAGACCTTCCTTTGTCACTGTTGCGGCCATGTTGACTTTGCCAAGCTCATTGCCTTGCATTCTCCTTTCATTGGCCTTGAAAGCCTTTGGGTGGAGTTGGTATTTCTTCACCCCCCTTTTCATTCTGGTTTGATAGAGTAGCATTGTATCTTTTGTAGTGTACAATACTCTCCTTTCTATTTCCTTTATCATATTTTCTATTTCGTGGATTTTCTGGCTATTAGTGGAGGTGAAAACACCAAAGTGGGGGTTTGACTGAGGAAAACTCCTATACAACCCAAGATTTTCCCCTCTCTTGGTTGTGTGTAGGTGGATGTGTGCATGGAGCTCACTGGTGAATTGGAGCCTCAGTGAGTTGATATTCATCATCCTTATCTTCATCTACCTTCTTTATCATTTACATAGCTATTTATCGTATTTTATTATTCAGTTCATTTCGCTAAAACTAGTCAGCTAGATAGTTAGTAGGATTTCTTGTTTTCCATATTGTATTTCACATTTTCTAGCCATATGGATGCCAACGCGCCAGAGAGAGGCCAACACACCATGCTGTCATCCTAGACCTGTGCTGCTATCCTCAGACAGAGAACTGTCAAAGGTGTAATTTGGATTCTAGAGATCAGATTGTCTAGCCTGATTTAGGTTTTTGGATCTACAGAGTGACAAAAGGACTTGAGAGTGCTATTCATTCTTGATTCTTGTACTAGATGCTTGTTAGCTTGAGGTAAGATAGGGTAGCACTCTGATCTCGGCTCTCTGTGACCTGGAGCCTTGGTGTGGTTGGTCCCTCTACCTTACAATGTCCTTTACTACCTTAATGTTTGCATTCCTTCAATATGTTTAAATTCCACATTACTCGTGCTAGCTTTTTTAATTTCAGCTAACTCTTCAAATTGGCCAAAAGATCATTAAAATAGAGTTATGTTGCATTCATATTGTGATTACACACTAAGAATGTATCCTTCTTATCTATAATATCATGCCTCTATGATAAATGCATTACCATGACCATTCCTCACTGACCAAATTGAAGACCAATCCTGAGATACAACTATGATATGTTATAATTTGGGTTACGAATGTTGCCCATAGTCCCACACATTGAAACTAAATTGGTCGCTTGATCTGAATCCACCAGATCCATCTACAATTGCTATGTGAGTTTAATATTAAAAGTGTTTCTTGTTACATCTCGTTGTGTGTTTACCTATTTACTATTACTATGGTTAGTTAAAATACTGAATAAATGAACATTTGTGCCTATATTTCTAATTGGAAAATGTGTGTTTTCACTTTGATTATATGTATTATTTGGGAAATGATGAATGGAAGTTAAATTGATTTGATGTTATGATTAAATGTTATTAATGTTGATTTAATTAGGTATTCTGATTATGAAATGGTTATATGCAAATGATCATTTTCATGAATAACTAACTGCCATTGGAATGTTCTAAGTTGAATACAGATAGAGGGATCAAGCCTCTAGAAGGGAGGGGAAGTATCACTTAGGAGAAGTGATTGGTCGGGTAACCCTTAACAATCCTAACTGAGCTTTTTCACACACACACACACACACATATAGATTGACCTAGTTGAGTCATAGTTTGGAAATTGGTAAGTTATCCCTTAGTTTTGTTTGTGATTGAATATGAGAAGGTTTGTGATTTTTTTGTGAATTTTCTTGTTGTGATATGGTTGAGTTTCCTATGTGCTTGCGAGTTCTTTCTTATACATTCTTTGTTCAAATCGATGAGATATATACATGGAATATATATATATGTATACATGTACATGTCAACAGTAAACCCATACACGTGAATTAATATGTACATGAGTATACATTGGTATCTACTTACCTACGCATGCTCATGGATGAATTTCTCATGGGCATAAGAATATTGAATGGATAATAAGACATGTATATATATATGTATGTATACATCGTATGCATATATATTTATCGATGAGTATATCGATATATGTGTACACACACACACCACACACACATATATATATATAGATATATACATATGGCTTTAGTTATTAAAATAATAACATGGATATATGTATTCAAAATACTACAAAATGGTATATATTTAATATTGTGTGAGTTGATAGATAAATATATATATACATATATATATGTATGGTTATATATATATTATTGATAAGTGATATGTTTTAATATAGTGCTATTTAAAATAGAGCACTGCTGTTTAAGAGTAATAAAGCACATACTATATGAATATAGTGTGCAATACATACAAATGAATATGTAGCAATAATGTGCACACCACTGTAGTCATTCTTTATGCATCGAAAAACCTGCAAAATACAACAAAATGCATATGAGACTCAATCAAAAGTAATAAGAGCTATTTGAAGTGTATTAAAATGCTGACTTGGTCATAAGCACAACAAACACCAAAATGGATGATAGAAGTTATAGGTGTCACAAAAATATGAAAAATGCATTGCAAATAGAAGTCTACACTGTAATATTTGTCTTGTGATGGAAGACCAAGTAAAATGTAGAATTAAGTCATGTAAAAGCTAGCATTTTTGGAGTCGTCCTATTTATCTTTCACCATGCATTTCTGAAAGGAATTCTCACTGTCTCTATTTCAGTCAATTTAATGCCCTGTCTTGATGAGCATTGTTTTTAAATGCTACCACCAATTGGAGTTAATTGCTGAGCCAAATCTTATAGCTTAGAAGTGTCAATGAGCATGGCTTGATTATAGGCAGTTAAGTCTCATATTTCTATATAAATAGGGGTGAATGTTACTTCATTTGGAACACATTATTCACTTGCATTTTTTTGTTTTTAGTTTGAGTTATTCTTGTGTGAGCTGAGAGTTTTTTGTGAGGTGAGTTTAGTGAGATATTGTGAGTATTCTTGTGTGTGGTTTGGAGAATTCATGAAGATGCTTGGAGTGGGTTGATCTTGGAAGTTAGTTTATTTTATTTTGGATTAGCGTTTAACAATAATGTTATTCTACCCTCTTATATTCTATATGTTTTTGAAAAGATTGAATGTTGTTGATGTTTTGTGTGGAAAAAACATTGATTTGCTAGATTAGGTAAAGATTATGTTTTGAAAGAATATTATTATATTTTACATCTTACAAACCTTACTTGAGTGTTTGTACATACTCTATATTAAGGAGTGATTGTGTTCTTAGTATTATACACTAGGGAAAGACAAAGCTTAGAATAGCTTATGTTGTATTTGTTTCATGTTATTGTGTATCCAAACTATAGAGAGTTCATTTATTACCATCAAATTAGACTACCCAATGAAGGATGTAGCTATGCATTGTGTTTACTTAGTAGGAATGTTATAGTCATACGTTGTTCTTGGGGTTAACAACTACCCAACAAAGGGAATTTCCTATACGTAGTTTATTATAAAAGAGATAGGATTTTCCTAGGGTTAACAATTACCCAACAAAGGGAATTTCCTAAGTATAGTACATGAATGGTCATTAAACAAATCGAGCTAGGATAGTGGGTGAATAGATGAAATTTTTATATGAAACTTTGGCCAAAGTAGTGTAAGTAGCCACTTTTTACACTGTTAGTTCATTGTGTCCAGTATAGAAAATTCTAGTTTGAGATTTTCATACTCATAGTTGTAGCTACTGTATGATTAGGTTCTAGATTGTAGGGCACAACACTAAGCTCAGAAAGGCTATTTGTTATGGGGTTTTACCAACCAATCTCTTTGTCGAAGGGTAGGGCCATCTTGCCATATGTGATAGATGTGTGGGGGACTGCAATTGAGTCTGTGTTTGGTGGAAAAGCACTTGAGTGATGCTTCTCCTCATCAATTGGTGACCAAGATTTGCAAGGGATTTATTAGACCATTTGTTACTAGTGCTAATGAAGCTCAAGGAGCTATGTATGTTTTCTTATATCAATTTCTATGGAAGTTGTAATGCAAGAAATTTTATCTTGAGATTTTAAATGTATTGGAAGGATTGTAATATTCAATTATAATGCAAATGGAAAGTTTGGAATATGTGTTATTTTAGATGTGCATATAGTCTTTGAAATAGAAGAAAAAATTTATTGCTATGAGATTTGAACATAGTTATTTACTTGAGGTTAAAATTTAGTGAATTTACTTTTGTTGAATAATCAACATGTTACATGTGGTATTGGAAAGGGAAGAAGTTTGAGTGGACGGAAAAATGTCAGGCAACATTTGACCTATTCAAGGAGAAGTTGACTTCTGCTCCAATTTTGAAGGTACCAAATCTTGATGGAAATTTCACTGTCATCACAGATGCGTCATGAGAATGATTGGGTGGTCTTAATTCAAGAAAGAAAGTTGAAGCCCTATGAACAAAATTATGCACCACATGATTTGGAGCTAGAAGCATTGGTTCACACATTGCAAATGTGGAGGCATTATTTGTTTGGAAATCCTTTTGAGTTGAAGACCAATCACCATGGTTTAAAGTATCTATTTACCCAACCCAATTTGAATGCACAACAAAGAAGATGGTTGGAGTTGATATTAGACTGTGACTTCAATATCAACTACATTAAAGGGAAAGAAAATCAGGTTTCTGATGCCTTGATTCATAGATGATATATCGCCTCAATAGTCACAATTCAAACCAAATTTAAAGGCCAAGTGTTACAAAAATGTAAAGGAGATGAGTTCTACGAGCAAGTTAAGCAAGCACTCTTGGAAAATCCATAAGACGCAAGGTACAACATCTTAAACAACATTTTCACATCATCCGTATCATTATCATCGAACATCACTGCATTTCACATCAAAAGAATCAAAAACCCTAATTTCCCTTATTAATTGAATAATACAACATTATTTAATTAATTCGCATTTTCATCATTTTTTACTAATTAAATAAATTCCATTTATTTAATGAAGTCCTAAAACCCTCTTTCTGCTATTAATTGAATAAAATGACATTATTTAATTAATTCACGTTTCTTTCTTTTCGACCAATTAAATAAATTAAATTTATTTAATAAAGTGCTATTCTTTATTTCATCTTGATTAGTTAAAATAACAACAATTATTTAACTACATCGCTAAGTCACTTTATTCCCCTAAATTTAATTGAATTATTAAATCATAATAATTTAATTGCGTCACTTTTCCCTCCAAAGTTTGAATAATCAAATCAAATTATTTAAAACATCATCAAAATTAAATCAAACTAATGCAACTTTGTTTGCAAAATTAAAACTTGATTTGCATGTTCAACTCCAAAATGAATGAATTAATTAATCTTTCTCAACCACTTTCTTGATTGAGTAAATTATGATCCCCTAATTTCTCAATCTAATCCTGACTGATCAATCAATTCCTGATTGATCAATCAATTCCTCAATCCCACTGATCATTCAATCTATTTCTTCAATCACACAAATTGTGCAATCTATTTTGCACAGATTATTCATGTCTAAATCCTCTCAACATCTCTCAACCATCGATCTTGATTCAACATTGTTTAATCCTGAATGCCCATTTTGAATCACATTTTCTATATAACAAAACTCTTTCCTCACAAAAAAGGATCGAAGAATCAACCTATTTAGACAATGAAGTAATGCCAAAACACCATTGATAGAGTTTCAACAAACCTTCGATCAACCAACCAATGCATCGTTCTTCAATCTTTCACACACAAACTATGGAGGATTCACAGATATGAGCAACCAAATCCTTGTGAATGTACTCCAATAGGAGATGGGTAATAGTTTTGTTATTGAATTCAGTTGTTTATGCACTTCATTTTCATGTTCTTGAATTTAGTATTCTTAATTGTGCATTTTGTATGTGTAGGAATTGATTTTAGATTAGTGTTCTTGATTATAGATTAGATTCTATTTCAAGTACATTTATCTTATTTGTGTCTATGATTTCCCCCCTCACACATTCTGACATGCTCGGTGGGACCACGGTCCTAAATACTAACTTTTCTATGAGTTTAAATTGAAGTTGCAGGTTTTCAGAGCACTTTTGAAAAACTTCCACGCACTGTTCCAAAATTTTTTGCACTTGCTTGTCAAAGAACCTACACAGTTGACTCTAAAAACCATGCTATTGACATTGAAACCTACGCATCTACAATTTTCCAATGCATTTGACTGATGATAGAGGGTTCACTTTCCTATTTTCAGTGCTTTTGCTCTCTGACAGAGGGTGCACTTGCTATTTTTCAATGTGTTTGCTCTGCCAAACTTGTGTTTGAGATCTACAAACTAAAAATTGATTTTTTTACTAACAAATGCCTGATTTTGAATGTGTGACAGGTATTAACGTGTGTGTATGTAGGATCAAGAAAATACTAACACGTTTTCTGTAGGGAAGAAGAATGGTCAAAGAACTCTAGATTTACAACGCTTTTTAAAGTTAGGAATATTTTATTTTAGTGCATAAAAAGAACAACACAATTGTTTTTTTTGGTGCTCCAAAAATTGGACCATTTCAATGCTTTTTAAGTTAGGAATCTTTTGTTTTGGTGCTTAAAAAGAACCTACAAACAAACACATTTGTCTTTTGGTGCTCTAAAAATGAACAATTTGAAAGCTTTCTTAAAATAAGAATTTTTTTTGTTGCTTTAAAAAGAACAACACGAATGAACACTTCATTTTTGGTGCTCTTAAAAATGAACCATTTCAAAGTTTTTCTAAATTAGGAATTGTTAGTTGGTGCATAAAAAGAACAACACACATTCAATTTGTGTGCTCTAAAAATAAACTCTTTCCAAGTTTTCATAATTAGGAATTTTTATTTTGGTGCATAAAAATAACAACACAAATGACCAAAACGATATCATTTTATTGAAACACTCTCGCATTTTATTTTTTTGACCAAGTAAGACCAGGATCGATTTAGAAAAACTCAAATTTGGGCTTAAAAATGGACAAATCATTCTTTTTGTCTTGCACATTTGCTATGATATTGACTAATTTCTAGAACACTTCCATTGGATGCAATTAAAAAGAATCATTGATATCTTATTCACATATTTTTGGGGATCGCACCGCTCGAGGTGCTTAAAAAGAATCAAATTGCTATGAATTGTATGTCGTGTATTGTGTTTGGCAAGTTAAATGGTTGTATTCTCCCCTCACACCTTTTGTTGATCTTGGGTGAGTGAAAGCATCTTGAGCTTCACACCTTTATTCTCAAAGCATACCTTTAGAGGACCTGCCTATTGAGACACATCTCATGCCGAAGAACTCATAGGCGAACCAATAGATACTCTTGTTCTAGATCGCTATATAAATAAACTATGGGTGTGAGGAAAGTTCATCACCCGCCGGGTGCTACTGTCCTATACCAATGTTAGTCTCCCCTGGTATCTATGTGATACGTAAAAACCCACAAGGGCTAGTAGGCCTCTTAATTGAGAAAAACACCGCATGTATAGGGATCCAAAAATAATAATCCTAGAACACTACTAAGAGCCAAATTGTTTTAGAAGCCTTTCCTTTATCCAAAAACATTCTTTGAAAGTGGTGCATCAAAATTTACTTCTGAGAAGTTACTTGCCAAGTATGACTATAGGCTTGCACCATAAGTTGCATGTAAAATTGTTCCTTTGGGGCATGAGGCAGGCCTACCTAAAAGAATGGTTTCTCTCTCTAGGGTTGTAAATGCTTGTTTATGTTAAAATTTCCAAATACATTCAAAACAATCTTGACATTAAATTTTGTGCTTGATCTAAAAAGAATACATCCAAACAAACACTAAACATGATGGTTGAATCACAAACCCTTTGACTTAGTGTATGCTTTTAAAAGAAGCCCTATATTTGCACTCCTTGAAGGATTTCCTTAAAGGTTTCTAAATATTCAAGCTTTAATTTTAGGTTGCATTGGATCAAAGTAAACATTTGGAGACTATGGCTTGGGTGTCATGATTTCACAACTTAAAGCCATAGAAATGAAGGTCACACAAAGTCCATGCTTTTTGAGTAAGTCAATTATTGTTGTATCAGTTGCCATACTCCAAACATAGAGAAATTAAGGAAAAACCAACTTAAACTTGCAAAAATCTAGAGAAAGATTGCTCAAAATGGAAACTAAACACACAGAGACTGCCTTTGCACAAAATTCTAGCGTAGTTGACACATTTTCTACTGAAGTTGCTAAAAATTCATTGCATTTTCTCTCTGTCCCAAAAACTTCATTGATGAAAATCAATTGCATTTGACAAAAACTATGCACTTGATGCAGAACTGACACACTTGCTTTTATTTGCTTGCACTTGCTCCTCAAGAACCAACACACTTGCCACTAAATTGCTTTCACTTGTCTGAAACAACTTGATTTTTTCTTAAGCAATCATTACATTTGATAGAAACACAAAAAAGCCACACTTGATTTTCCAGTTCACACTTGCTTCTCAAAAACCTACACACTTGACACGTTTTTGGCCACACTTGATAAATCTAGCCGCTCTTGCTCACAGTTTTTTGCCTTTGCTCAGAAACCAATGCTATTGCTCTATCCTAATTAAAATTGGGAAAAACAAATCGAAGCTGCTTATAGGATCCTTGATAGAATGAAACAATTGGAAAACCAGATAAGTCATATAGTCCCTCATTCATTATTTCCATCCTACTTGTTAGAAATAAAAATCAAAACAAACCACTGGGATCATTCCTTCACTTAGACTTCTAAGATATCAACAATTAATTGAGACTCATAGATAGTTCAAGTAAGATTTTCCACAACATATCCTCTAGAAAAGGAAGTGAAATATCGACCCTAGTCCTTCAACATTTTTATTTTCAAAAAGTACCACCATTCCAAAACTACACTCAAAACTTAGGGTCTTGAGCTTCATAGCAACCATCTCAAAACCATTACATTTTATGACCATTTGGTGACCGAATGCTCTAGTTCAACAATCAAACCTTGTAGCAATGATCCTACAACCTAGTCTCACACACATTGAAGGTGAAAAAATTGATATCATTAGCAGTTTAACAACCCTCATATTTGAGAAGAACGAAACACCCAACTAGTGGAGAAATGCAACAAACATCTTATACAAAGAGGAAGAGAAAGTAGACCTAGTAGTCAAAAGACCCGTGTTACCACCTCCTAAATGACAATAGATATACACCCCTCATGATCTCCGACAAGAGAAAAATCCTTAGGTGGAAATACATATTACGAATTTCAAAGAACCGCCCTACCCTAAAGTTTTCTAAAGGGTACATCTTGAGAAGATACCTCTTCTGTCAAAATACACTAGAATTTTTCTATTTATGCTTCTCAATGGGCCAACCACCCTTAGATTTAATGCACTAAAAATCCAAAAACAAAAGCAACTTTCATTTCCCTTATAAAAAAAATCCAAAAACAAAAGCATTTTTTTTCCATAGATAGGAGTCATGAAAACAATCATAAGAGCTTGGAAGTTGTTTATGAAAACTACAAGATCACAACACACGAAGAACATGGAAGCAAGCAAGAACAACAACAACATCCCATCAGAAAACACTACGAATGACGAAGGTGGCCCATGAGGTTATAGGCCAAGAGATCTTGAAACACCCCAAAAGAGATCTATGTATAGAAACACCTTCCGTGAGGAAGAGCTAAACCACAAAAGACATGAAGTGATAGAAAAAAACAACTAGGACCCAGAAAGTGTAATCATAGAGGAGGTAGATACCAAAGATGAGATAAATGATGAGGAACTATTTGAACACTCCAACAACCCAAAAGTGCTCAATCTAATGGAAAAATTATTGAGAAAGGGCCCAAACTCATATTTCTTCAAGTTAGCACAAAGTGGTGCTAAATTGCTAGTGGAATTCAACGTAGAGGCTCTTAAAGATCCCAACCTTATTCCCTTAGGGGATAACTCAGTTGTGAGATAGATATTTGAACCCATGGAGATTCCAAACATTCCACCCATATTCTCACAAAACAATGGTCAGACCAAGCAAAACCCTTTGTACATAAAACCAACTAAGATCAAACAAGCGATAGTGGCACAACAATATCGAGGACCATCCTAGTACATACCACAAAAAAAATCCTCCTCAATGAAAATATGTACCTCAAAACACTTCAAATGTTTACCCTTCCCAAAACAATCAGTACCATCAACAAGGTGGACCACAGGGTCCCCTTCCAAATCATTACCACCAAAAAGGTGGACCACATGGTCCCCTTCCGAACTAGCAATACCACCAGCAAGGTGGACCACAGGGTCCCCTTCCACATCAGTACCACCAACAAGGTGGAACATAGGGTCCCCTTTCAAATCAGCACTACCACCAACAAGGTGGACCACATGGTCCCCTTTCATATCAGCCCCAACAACAAGGCGTGCCACAGGGCACCCTTCTTTAGTTGTCCCATCAATAAGGTAACCCGCCAATGCACCATCAGGGAAACTTTTAGTATAGTCTGTCCCAACAACAAGGTGTGCTACAAGGAATCCTTCTTCAGTCATCCCTTGAACAAGGTAACCCACTAATGCACCATCAAGGAAACCTTCAGTATAGTCTTTCCTAGTAACAAGGTGTGCCACAAGGCACCCTTCTTCAGTCATCCCATCAACAAGGTAACCCACCAATGCACCATCAGAGAAACCTTCATTATAGCCCTTCCTAGCAACAAGGTGTGTCGTAAAGAACCCTTCTTCATTCATCCCATAAACAAGGTAACCCGCCAATGCACCATCAAGGAAACCTTTAGTATAGTCTTTCCTAGTAACAAGGTGTGCTGCAAGGCACCCTTCTTAAGTCATCCCATCAACAAGGTAACCCACCAATGCACCATCAGAGAAACCTTCATCATAGCCCTTCCTAGCAACAAGGTGTTCCATAAAGCACCCTTCTTCATTCATCCCATCAACAAGGTAACCCACCAACACACCACTAGGGAATCCTTCTGTATAGTCCTTCCCAACAACAAGGTGTGCAATAGGGTACCCTTCTTCAGTCATCCCACCAACAAGGTAACCTTTCAACGCACCATCAGGGAAACCTTCAGCATAGTTCATATCAACCACAAGGTGTGCCATAGGGAACTCCTCTCAATTCATCCTACCAACAAGGTAACCAACTAACGCATCAATAGGGTAACCTTTAGTATACCTCACCCCAACAACAAGGAGCTAACCCTCCTTACACACAACAAGGACCTAACCCATCCTATGTTCAAAACAACTACCAAGGTTCAATACCCCCATTCTATCCAACTTATGTCCAAACAAATTTTGTGGGACAACAAGGCTATTACATGCAAGACTCACAAAAAAATGTACCGAAAACAAAGATGGAACTAAAACTAGAGGTCATCACCCAATAGATAGCAGATATGCAGGGAGGGAAAAGAAGAAGACCTACATCCTTCAGGAAATATTCCCATTCCCATTTGATCGCTCCATCAATGCACTATCTTTTCCAGAAAACTTTGAGATACCCAAGTTTGACAAGTACAAAGGAAGAGGAGATGCAATAGAACATGTATGATACTTCTCAGTGTTATGTATGGAGGTACAAAAAATGACGCTTATCTCATGAGGCTCTTTCTACGGAGCCTTACAGGCATGCTATGGAGTGGTTCACCCATTTGTAACTAGGAATTAAAACCTTCGATTAACTATCTAGAAAGTTCATAAGCCACTTCTCATTTAACATAGAAAAAGATGTCACCATAATGAGTTTGTCCACAATCAAAGTCAAGGAGATTCCTTTATGTCCTACCTACAGAGATGGAGACATAAGGCTAGTTGATGCAAATTTCCCATTCCAGACAAGGAATTGGTAGATATCTTCATCTCCAATGTCCTACTTGAGATTAACTACAAACTCACTATGTTATTTCTTGTAGAATTTGAAGAAATAATCGAAAAGGGATTACACATTGAGAGAGCCCTCATTGCAAGGGGAGTCCTTAAATTGAATGGCTCAAAAGATAGTTCCTCTAGTTCAAATGAGAAGCCTAAACTCTAGGCCAAAAATAAGGTCACAAACGATGGAGTGGTTGATGATAGAGAACTACAGAATGCACTGAACACAACTAAAAAAAAACCACAGGTGGCACAAATGAGCTATGTTTCAAATAACACAAAAAACAACCAACTCACCTATCCCAAGAACAATCAGGTTGTTAACCAACAAACCAATCAAGGAGGGTAACAAAGGAAATATGATCAACCCAGGAGACAATTCACAGTACTAGGTGAATCACCTGAGACAATCATGCAAAAGTTAGTACAACAAAACCTCATCAAATTTAATGATCGCCCAAACTATGAGGAACCTAGCTTCAAGACACGTTGGTATAACAAGAAATACTTGTGTGAATTCCATAAGATCAAATGACACGTGACCAATAATTCTATGTGACTCAAACACCTCATCCAAGACGTGATAGACAAAGGGGACGTGGATGATAATAGGGAAAATGTAGTGACAATATGAGGTGGAGACAACAATTATAATGTAACTACCTATCGAGGGAGAGTTACAATACAAGGAGCCCCACCCAAACCCACAATTAAGTCATCAAATGACTACAACATTATGGAACAATTAAAGAAAACTCCCACCCTAATCTCAATCCTAGAGTTGTTAAAACTATCACCTGCACATAGGGAAATATTGGAAAAAGCATTGGAAGCGTTAGTCCCTAACGACCTTGATCCTAATCAATTCCAAGCCATGGTTGGAAAAATCATGAACAACAATCATTTAGTATTTTCCAAGAAAGACTTTACACTAATGTCCTTTCACAACCAAGTCCTATATATAGAGGTTGGTGTCCACAAGAACATGGTCAAGCGGGTATTGATAGATAATGGTGTAGGTTTAAACATCTGTACCTTGAAATTCATCAAATAGTTGGGTTATTCTGATGACATGATAGATAAAGCAAGGAGCATTACTATAAGGGCCTGCGATGAAATTGACAGGAATTCTGAAGGGATGGTTAGGCTACTAGTGTAGATAGGACCATCCACAATCGAAACCACATGTAAAGTACTTGACCTTGAATTTCCATATAACCTACTCCTGAGATTCCCTTGGATTCACACATTACAAGCAATCCCTTCCACCTTCCACCAATGCCTAAAGTTTCCCCATGAAGGAAAATAGGTGACCTTATATGCCGATCCTGAACCTTTCCACTTTTGTGCAAAGCTGGAAGAGAAATATAATAAGATCCAACGCACACCTAGAAATGACATATCCTTCCACTCATTCTCATATGTTGACCCTTCCACACTTTCGTCAACCTCAATCAAGACCACCTCAAGTGAGCAACCGAAAGCAAAAACCAAGGTACAAGTACTTGATAGGGGTAATGGGAACTACCATTTTAACTAAGCATTTTTTATTGGTATGCTCCTACCAACACCTAAAATTTATGGAGGTCTGAAAGATATCAAGCCTGCTTAGACAATGCGAATAATAGCCAAAACCATGATTTTCACCAAGTGGGGAGACATAAAAGATGAAGAGATATTCAAAGAGGAATTCTCATCCATGATTTACAGAGAAGACCAAAAAGAGCTAGAATAGTCACAAACCCTTCTAATAGACCCTAGTAGTAAAGGTTACCAACTAGTTAAGTAGATGAGATACAGTGGAACAGGTGGCCTTGGGCTACATAAACAAGGTAGGTGGGAGCCTATCATAGTGGAACAATGAAATAAAAATATGGGCCTAGGTTATAAACCAAAATATGTGGTTACTCAAAAAACGGACAAACCTCTTTTAAGAAACAAGAAAATTTTGCTAGCATTAAGGTACTGGATATCTACCATATCATGGACAACGAATTACCCATCGAAGACTTATTTGAATTTTTTTGCATTGATAGGTTTCCTCTCCAGTTCATCAAAGCTATTCCCAACATCTATTACCATTCCAAAATAGACTTTAACAAATACGAATGGGATTCTCCTTCTTTCGTCACTGGATGTGATTCCCCCACTTCTAGCAATGACGAACTAGACAACCAGTGGAAAAAGGATACCAAAGACATACTAACCCTTTTAGAAACCTCTGTATGTTTTGCGGATAATGATAATATCCTGCCACATTACTACCCACAATGGATAGATTGGGACCAACAATAATAGAAACCTATTATGGATCAATTCCAGAATGATGAGGCAATCACGGAGTTCATGGGACTTCGACTAGACATACCACTAGGAGATCACAAAGCAGGGTTTTTCATGTAACTCGAATATGATGCATACTTTGGTAGAGAGATTGAATCTTCTAGTCACAAAAATGAAAGAGAGAACATAAAAATAAACATGCGATCCCCTAGAGAAAGCCACGGTGTGGCTCTATCAGATCCAGAAAAGAAGAAAATAAAGGATACATCTACCTCCTCGAGGCACTCAAAGATGGAGGGTTCAATCTCCCCATATTGGAATATCAAGAAAGATCAACACTCCTAGTAGAAGTAGAGGCCATAAATTTTGGCATAGTAGAACCAAAGATAACATACCACGCAACATTGCTTGATCCTAAAGAGAAAGAAAACTTTACAACTTTCATCAACGATAGAAAGGTAATTTTTTCCTAGACCTATGCAGACATGCCTGAACTAGATCTGGTATTAGTGATACACCATTTAATTGTAGTCCATGGAGCAAAAACTATCAAGAAAAAACTCAGAAAAATGCATCCTTAGATAGCATTACTGGTAAAGGTAGAAATAAAGAAGCTACTAGATGTGGGTTTCATTAGACCCATTGATTATCCATAATAGATATCAAATCTAGTACCGGTGTTAAAACCTACTAGGGGCATAAGGATATGCAAAAAAATTAGAGACCTGGACAAGGTCTTTCCAAAGGATTACTTTCCATTACCAAGTATTGACATGATCATGGATCTAACAACAAGGCATGAGATGCTATCCTTAATGGATGGTTTCTCCGAATATAACTAGATAAAGATCTCTCTAGACGATTAACACAAAATATCCTTTACTTGTGCTTGGGGGAATTTTTGTTGGAATGTAAGGCCCTTTGGCCTAAAGAACGTAGGAGCAACATATTAAAGAGAAATGATGACCATCTTCCACGATATGATACACACAATCATGGAAGAATATGTGGATGAAATTCTAGCAAAGTATGTCAGAAGGGAAGATCACTTGTCAAATCTTGCAAGGGTGTTTGATCAACTTGAACAGTATAATCTAAGGCTCAACCCTAAGAATTGTGTGTTCAGAGTAACATACATAAAGCTGTTAGGGTATATAGTGTCAAGAAGGGGGATTGAAGTGGATCCTGCAAAGGTAAAAGCTATATTAGAGATGCCTCTACCAAAAACACTAAAACAACTGAAGAGTTTACAGGGAAAGATGCAATCCATTAGGTGATTTATCACACAATTGGAAGACAAATGCCACCTTTTCACTCATCTTCTACACAAGGATATCACCTTCAAGTGGGATGTGATATGTGACCAAGTGTCCCATCAAGTCAAGGAGTACCTACTTTCTCCTCTTATACTTATGCCACCTATTCTAGACAAGGAAATGGTACTCTACGTGTCTACCACACAAGTAGCATTAGGAGCTCTCCTAGCCTAACTAGATGATGATAATAAAGAAAGAGCGATCTACTACATCAACAGAACACTGGCGAGATATGAAATGAATTACTCACCCATAGAAAGAGCATGTCTCTCAGTTGTGTTTGCAACACAAAAGTTGAGACAATACATCTTAAATAGGAAGGTAAAGCTAATTTCAAAAATAGACCCACTCAAGTACCTACTAGCAAAAGAATCCCTAATAGGCTGAATTTCTAAATGGGTGATGATCTCGAGTGAATTTGATATAGAGTATATGGATAGAAGAGCTATCAAGGGTCAAATCATATCAAACCAACTGGCTGAAGCGCCCATAGACGATCACAAGCCTTTCATAGTGGACTTTCTAGATGAGAGTATCTTGGTGATAAAATAGATAGGCCTTTGGAATCTAAACTTTGATGAGCCCCATACTCAACATGGATTTGGAGTAGGTGTTCTACTTCTCACACCATAGGGAGATATTATACCCAAGGCATACAAGATCGATTTTCCATGCACGAACAATATATTAGAGTATGAAGCTCCGATCATAGGGCTAAAAATGGTGATTGAATGCAGAATAAAGGAGCTAAAGGTCTTCAAATATTCTTAGCTAGTGATCAGACAGGTGAATGATGAATACCAAACAAAGGACGACAAATTACTGTCATATAAAAGGATGGTGAACAACTTCAAGGAATACTTTATTAGAATAACCTTTGAGCAAGTTCCTCAGATCAACAACAAAGTTGCTAATGCAATGGAAACAATAGGCTCACTTCTTGATATTCCACATAATATTCCTAAGTATGAGTTCCTATTGGAACAGTTGCTCGTACCAACATTCAACATCCCAACATCAGAATTGGCATGTGTTGTTGTTGGTCCTAACTCCCCATGGTACCAAGATACATTTGGCCATATCTAGCATGATATCATATCACTTGACCTAATGACCACTCAAAAGAAAACCTTCACTTGTAGAACTTCCTACTTCACAATCCTAGGAGATACCCTATACCATCATAGTCTAGATGGTATGTTACTCCTATTTCCTAATGCAGAAGAAGCACAAAAATCCTTACAAGAGGTACAAAAAGGTATTTGCGGATCCCACTCTAGCAGACCTAAACTAGTCCAGAAACTGCTTAGAACAGGGTATTATTGGCCCTCCATGGAACAAGAATGCATGCAATATTCTAGAAAGTATCGTCAATGCCAGAGGCATAGTGACATTGTTCATGCACCATCGTAGGAATTGAGACCCATCACCACACCATGGCATTTCTCGTAATGGGGATTAGACCTGGTAGGTAAGATTTTGCCTGCTTCATCTAATGGGCACAAGTTCATTATCACAACAACAAAGTATTTCACTAAAGGGATAGAGGCAATTCCATTGACCTATATCACCAAAAAATAGATATCAAAATTCATTTTGAATAATCTAATATGTAGGTATGGAATTCCCCAGATGATGATAATAGACAATGGAACCCCATTCAAAAATCAAGACGTCCAAGAACTCTATTCCCAATTTTCTATCCAACATAGCTTTTCCATGCCCTATTGCCCCCAAGGAAATGGTCAGGCTGAGGCATCTAATAAAACCATATTGAAAATAATAAAAAAGATTGTTAATTAAGCCAATCGTGATTGTCATTTGTAGCTAAACCCAACCCTATGGGCTTATCAAACCAACATCTGAACACCTACAAGTGCCACACAATTTTCCTTGGTCTATGGATCAAAGGCTGTCTTACCTATCGAGGTTGAAATCCCCTCATTGCGAATCTCATTAAGAGGCATGATCGACAATGAATAATACAAGGTATCCAGGCTAAATGAATTAGAGCTCCTAGATGAAAGGCGTTTGAGTGCATTAAAAGGTTTATTAGAATCAGCTCAAACAAAGCTATGACAAGAAAATAAAAGACAAGAACTTTCAAGTTGGTGACTTGGTCCTCAAGGAGAATGAGAAGGTACAACTGAATCAGGATGGCAAAGGAAAAATTGAACCCAACTGGTTAGGCCCATTCGTTATCATAGTGAGCTATGACTCTGGGGCCTATCGGTTGGCTACTCTTGAAGGAGAACCTTTAGCTAAACCACTAGCCACATCAAGAAGTTCTACACATGAAGCACATCAGAATACCCCACAAAAAAGGAAAATCCAAAAAAAAGGAAAAAAATATAAAAAAATATAAAAAAAGCAAGAAAAACAGTAAAGAGAAATAAAACATTCTTTGAGTGAAAACCACTTTGTGGCACTTCTAGAAAAATTACCATAGTGAAAACCTAACAAATAGGCGCTATGTTTGAATAAGACCCACATCATTATCTATCAATACTATCCACAACATCCACCCATTCGTCCCATAATAAAACATGTATCCAACCATGGCTTGTCATTGATTGAGGAAAGTATTCTTGTCTCCAACTAGGGGAAACTTCCTGAAGCTAGTCATGGATTAGATATTTGAGCATCCTATCATGGTCAAAAACAACAAAATCAAAAACATTTGAAAAATAACAAAAAATAAAAAACACTTGAAAAAAATTAAAAATAAAAGCAACATTGATCGTTGGATTATTCCTTCACTCAAACAGTCTAAGATATCAATATTTGCTTGAACCTCACAACTAGTTCAAGTAGATTTACCACAACATATCCTCTGGAAACAAAATTGGAGTATCAATCCAGATTATCAATGTTATTTATCAAAAAATAGTTTTTGCTTTGAGTCAAATGGTCAAACTACGTGGTCTCTATGTGTAAAACATAGGCAAGGTTTAACAGCCCCCGAGACCTTAGGTTAGTCCCCTTAGGTTTCTATCATTCTTTATTTCAATTTAGTCAAAAAATTCAAAATTCAAAAACATTCACAAAATATAAAGACCAAAAACATTCACAAAACAAAAAAAGAACATGTTTACATCAAACCAAGTGAACTATGAGCCTCTACGTGTACAACATAGGCAATTATTATCTTTGATGAGCCCCTGAGGCCTTAGGTTAGTACCTTGAAACAACAAAAACAACATCATAAAACTTAGAAAAATAAAAAATACCTATCCTATCGTCACAATCCGCAATAAACTCTTCACCCATAATAACAAAACGTCATACTCACCCTTTGACAAAAAAAACAACCAAACAAAACAAACATCAAAAGCTAGAACCTGCAAGCAAAAAATCACAAAGATTTTATCACAAAACAAACAGAAACAATGCTAAAGTATCAATTAACTATCTTTTGACAATTCACCAACAACATCCTGAGATATGCCTTAACGGATCTGTTCCTATGATAGACATGATCAACAACAGATAATAGTCTTGAAACCTCAAACAAATATGGCAAGTGATACTGCAACTTTGTTTTTATCTTTTTAAATAGTCTTATTTTTATGATTTATTTTATTGAATCATTCCCAAGATCTCTCGAGGATGTCCATAAGGATTTAGAGAAGAAGGAATGGGAGCAATTGAGCGTCATTTTGATTTGTTGTTTGTAAGATATTTTTGTAATATCACCATGGTGAATACTTGCTTTATTGAGTGTATGAAAGTTGTGTTGAAGCAATTCGTGAAGCAGTTGCATGTTAGGTGTTCTATACCTCTCTATGTGACTGGTCCAAATTTTTTTTTTACACAACCTGACTATATACTTTAAACAAAGTTTTCGTATGTCTGGTATGAGTGATGCAGAGGAAGGACAATCAACATGAAAACATACCCAAAAGGAAAATCATTTTTGCATGTTCTTCATAGCTGCTCCTAAATGTACTTTTAGTAGAAAAAGCAATGAACCTACTTAATGGAGACCTTGATTCAACACAATCTAGAGATAGTGTAAACATCATGGCAGACTTGTTTAAGGGTTTGAAGAACTATTAACAACTTACAATGTGATGGTGCACAGTGCAATGACTCATGGTTTCAACTCATGTATTCAAATTGCATGCTCTGTCCTATTGGGACTGTCACAACAAACTCAATAAAAATCCCTTTAAATGTTCAAGCTTCTTTATTTAGGTCTGCATGACTCCTCCCTACACTCCTCTACCATATTCAATGGCTATCAACAAGTTTCTAAACTTTGAACCACATATGCTTCCTTGATTTTGTTGTCTCAATGTTTGATTCATGCACATAAAAAACCTTTTCTTACAACCCAACAAGAAATGATTTGGAAAACTTGCAACACATGACCTGCACAAGCTTTGAAGACACTAAACAACATTTACCAACTAAAAATTTAAGGATCAAAGCAATGAATTGATCAAACAATACCTTGAGAGGGTTTTTCCCACTGTTTTCATGCAAATTAGAAGTAAACTGTCCAAGAAATATCTTTCATACATGCAACCCAAAACCCAAAAAATTGCATGGTTATTCATCATGTTAAAACAAAATTTTCCTCAACATTTCATTATTTTTTCATGGTGGGAACCCGAGATATCACATTTTTATTGCTCATGGGTTACCCTGGTTAGGGTTTTGACAACTTTTAGAAAAATGACTCCATCTTTCTTAAAACTCAATGAAATATCACACTAAAAAAACAAAAATGAAGTAGAATCCCATGCCAATGCAATGCAATTGGTTTTGGTTCAATTCATAAAGTGTACAAGATGTGCCAATAGACAAAAAATGTTGTAAATTTCAGAAAACACCAAAAAACTTGCTTCAATTCACTCAAAGTTTGAAAAATCACTACAACAATCCTTGTATTCAACCATTAGAGCTTCTTCGTTCCTTTTCCAACCTTTTTCAATTTATTCCCACATTTCTACCCTTGCATGTAATTCAAATCCACTTTTTTGACAACTTGCTAAAGTTGCCATGTAACATTTTTAGCATCTTTTACAATTTTAGCAATTTTACAAATTTTCCCACCAATGACCAAACCCACTACAAAAATGAATTGAATAAAATAAAATATGGTCATAAATGACCTTATGAACCACTAAAAAACATTATCAACCCAAAATTATGAAAAAATAAACAAAAATGAGCAAAAATGATGCACCTAGTGCCCCTGCACAATACACCCAATGGGAAGAAGACTCAAGTCCCACTTGAGTGCAGGTCTACAATAGTGTATCCATGTTTGATGATATTAGCTTCAGTAATCCAAGTAGCATCTTCCATGGGAATATCCCTCCATTTGGCCAAGTATTGCAAATAGTGGTGTTTCTTGTCTTCTTGAGCTCCTTTGTATCCAATATGCACTCCAACTCTAAAGGTTGGATGGGAGGAAGGTCTTGGATCCATTCTTCATCTTCAAATTTTTGAGAACCTACTTCATTACCTACAACAACATCCCCTTTGAAAGGGTATAGGTCAGATACATTAAATATAGGTGAAATTCCAATTCCATTTGGTAACTCAATCTAATATGCATTGGGACCAAACTTGTGAACAACCCTCCAAGGACCAATTTTCTTCATTTGCAACTTGGAATACCATCCCTTAGGAAATTTCTTCTTCCTTAAGTGGGATAGAACCAATTCTACAACCTTAAAAGTAACTTCTCTCCTATGTGCATCAACCCTTTTCTTGTACTTGTCAACACTCCTTTGTAGGTGATCCTTGACCTGTTGGTGAATCTATTTCATAGACACAACAAATTGTTCACCCTCAACACTTATCCTATCCATCCCACTTGTATCTCTCAGTTCAAGGAATCTTCTAGGTTTCAAACCATAAATAACTTCAAATGGAATCTTTCCCACACTTCTATTTACTGAGTCATTATATGCAAATTCTGCATAGGAAAGATCAGATCCCATTGAGTAGAATGCTCTTTTGTAAGAAATATTAACAAATTACCAAGAATCCTATTAACTACCTTGGTCTGCCCATCGGTTTGGGGGTGATAGGAAGAGCTAAAGCTAAGGTTAGTGCCAAGTTTCTTCCATAAATTTCTCCAAAAATTCCCAACAAACTTACTATCTCTATTTGAAACAATACTTAAAGGAAAACCATGAATTCTTACCTCTTCCTTGAAGAACAAATTTGCAATGTAGGATGCATCATTAGTGCTCTTGCATGGGATGAAGTGTGCCATCTTAGAAAACCTGTCCACTACAACATAGATAGAATCAAAACCTCTATGTTTTTGGTAAACCCATTAATAAATACATGCTTATTGACTCCCAAGGCTTATTTGGAATGGGAAGAGGTTGATACAAGCTTGCATTCGTACTAATTCCCTTTTTCTTTTGAAAAATCACACATTTTTCAACAAACTTCCTTACATCACTTTGAATTTTAGGCCAATAATAGTGCCTTCTCAGCTACTTCAAGGTCTTATCAAGAGAAAAATGGCCTGCAAGGCTGCCACTGTGCTTTTCATTTATCAAATTATCCCTCATGGAACATTTAGGCACAAAAAGTTGAGCCCCTTTGAATAAAAAACCCTCTTGAATCAGAAAATCAGAACTTATCTCATAAGGAACACCATTAGATTGGCTGCAAACTACATAAATATCTTTGAAATCCACATAATCTTCATACATACCTTTTAGTGCTTCATCACCTACACGTTGCAATTAGATTTCTTGCACCGAGTTTCCTCCTACTCAATGCATCAACTACTTTGTTTGAATGCCCCTTCTTATGTTTGATGGTGAAGGTGTAACCTTGCAAATATTCTACCCATTGAACATGCCTATGACTGAGTTTTTCTTGATTGTTCAAAAATTGGAGAGCATGATTATTAGTAAAGACTATGAACTCCTTGGGAAGTAGGTAGTGTCTCCACTTTTTCAAGGACTAAACTAAGGCATACATCTCTAGGTCATAGGAAGAGTATTTCTTCTTAGCTTCATTGAGTTTTTCACTAAAGAAAGCTATGGGCCTGCCCTCTTGACTTAAGACTGCCCCTATGGCATAATCACCTGCATCACACTAGATAGTAAACACATTATTGAAATTAGGTAAAGCTAATATGGGCTGCTCTGCTACCCTCTTTTTCAAATATTAAAAGCTCTTTTTCAGCCTCACTAGTCCAAACAAACTTCTTTCTCTTATTCCCCTTTATGGTATCAAACATTGAAGCACAAATATGACTAAATCTCTTAATAAATTTTCTATAAAAAGTGGCCAAACCATGGAAACTCCTTACCTCAACAACTGATTTGGGTGGAGGCCAACTTAGAATAGCTTCAACCTTGTTGGGATCCATCTTCAAGGTGCCATTAGTAACCACAAAACCCAGATAAACCAACTCTATTTTCATAAACTCACATTTCTTCAAATTGATCATTAGTTTCTCTACATGCAATCTTCTCAAAACCAAAGCTAAATGATGTAAATGCTCCTCCTTAGTTTTCTTGAAAACAAGAATGCCATCTAAGTAAACCCCATCAAACTTACCAATAAAAGGCTTAAGAACTTCATTCATCAACCTCATGAAAGTGTTGGGTGCATTTGAGAGACTAAAAGGAATCACAAGCCATTCATAAAGCCCTTCATTTGGCTTAAATGCTATCTTCCATTCATCTCTAAGTCTGATCCTGATTTGGTGATACCCACTCTTGAGATCTATTTTGGAAAAGTAGCATGCTCCACCTAGAAAATCCATCAAGTCTTCCATGCATGGAATGGGCAATCTAGATCTGATTGTAATCTTATTGATGGCCCTATAATTAGTGCACATCCTCCATTCATATCCTTTCTTTGGTGCTAAAAAATTTGGAACTAAACAAGGACTAAGGCTCTCTCTAATTAGTCCCTTATCAAGCAATTCTTGGACTTGTCTCTTAATATCCTCATTCTCCAGTGGGGTCATCTTATATGTTGCTTTATTAAGTAAGCTATCCCCTAGTATGAAATCAATGTGGTGACTAATACCTCTCATAGGTGGTAGGGTGTTTGGGAGCTCATCTACTACTATATCGACATACTTCTCAAGCAAGTTTTGAACTTCTAAAGGAAAATATTATTTATTTGCTGCTGTCACAATAGACCTAGGCTTAACTATGATGGAAAGACCCATTTTCTCCTCTTCTCTAGCCTTTATGAATTCCTTTTTCCCTAACAACATCACATTGGATTCTACTTTTGTTGTTTTATCTTCATCTTTCAATGGTGTTAAAGTGTATGAGACTCCATCTTTCTCTATGACATATGTGTTCTTCCTACCACCATGTTTGGCATTCCTATCATACCGCCATGGTCTACCAAAAAGAAAATGACAAACATCCATTGGAATGATGTCACACAAGACCTTGTCCTTATAACCCCATATATGAAATTCTACCCAACATTGTTCATTCACTAACACCTGCCGCCATTTGTTCAACCAAGACACTTTATATGGAGTGGTGCAAGGCAATCCTTGCAACTTTAACTTCTCTACCATTTCAACTAAAACCAAATTATTAGTACTTCCAGAATCAACAACTCTACAACATTTACCTTGGATTTTGCATGTAGTCCTGAAGAGTGAATTTCTTTGATGTGGTTCTTTCTCCATGGGAACTTTAATCAAGGTCCTTCTCATCAACAAGGACTCTCCAACTTCTAGTCTGTATTTTGTGATGGTGAATTAACACTTTCAGCATCATCTCCACCTTGTGCAATATGATTTCTCCTTTCACTCTTAAAAGAAGTAGATGGTTTCTCTTCAGTGCACTACCATGCTTGGTGGCCTGCAAACTTGTTACACTTATAACACTTGCCAGTGAATCCACTTGAGCCTCCTCTATTGCTAAATCTACCTCTAAAATTTGGTCTCCTTCATCTAATGCTGCCCCTTGATTATGATGTTTGTTCTTGTGAATTACTTGTCTCTCCTTGAGACCTTTCAGACTGTCCCCTACCAGCAAAAGTCCCTCTTCCTCTGAAAGTTTTCCTTCCTCTACCTTTACTCTACTTCTCTTATCTCCTTCTCAACTTGTCTTCATCCTTTATGGCCATTTGATATCATTATTCAACAGTTCTTGGACTTGAAAGAATTAGTTCATCTTGCAGGATGTACTTTATCCCATTCAAATACCTTGCAACTTTATCAACATATTCTTCCATGTGGCCTAATTTGATGTTTAGTTTGTAGAACTCTTCAATGTAGGTCTTCACATCCATATCCTTTTGCTTCAAATTTTGAAGTTTCTTGTACAACTGAACTGCATATTCATTAGGTAAGAACTTTCCTTTCAATTATGCTACCATTCTATCCCATGATGTGATCTTTAAATTACCCTTCTTCCTCTCTTCTTGTACATAGTCCCACCATAGGGATGTATGTCCTTTTAGCTTTGTTATTTTCAATTTCACTTTCTACCCCTTAGGTATCTCCTCAAACTCAAAATACTTACCCAAGTCTTCTATCCAATCTAGGATTTCTTCTCCATTCAGACTCCCCGAATACACTGGAAGATCTATCTTTACCCTAGAACCATCACTCTTATCTGCCTTTAGCAATATCTCCAACCTTCTTTCCTCGACATCTCTTTCTTCTTCCTATTCTTCTAGGGGTGGATTCTCACCCATTTCTCTATCTTCTTGGTCACTCAAATCTCTTGTGACCATGCCTCTTCTCTGGTTGGTCTCAACTGATGTGAGTCTTGCATCAAGGCCTTCTTGTATGGCTCTCAATTTTGTGGCAAGAGAATCTCTCACCTCTCTGACAATCCTTTCCACATTTATTTTGGGAGGCATCTTGGATAATCTTCAAACTCAACTTATCTGCTACCTTTTATTGATCTCCCCAGCTCTGATACCAATTTGATGCAGAGGAAGGACAATCAACATGAAAAAAAACCCAAAAGGAAAATCATTCTTGCATGTTCTTCATAGTTGCTCCTAAATGCACTTTTAGTAGACCTAGCAATGAACCTACTTGGAGACCTTGATTCAACACAATCTAGAGATAGTGTAAACATCATGGCAGACTTGTCTAAGGGTTTGAAGAACTATTAACAACTTATAATGTGATGGTGCACAGTGCAATGACTCATGGTTTCAACTCATGTATTCAAATTGCATGCTCTATCCTATTGGGACAGTCACAACAAACTCAATGAAAATCCCTTTAAAATTTTCAAGATACTTTTTTAGGTCTGTATGACTCCTCCCTACAATCCTCTACCATCTACAATGGCTATCAACAAGTTTCTAAACTTTGAACCACATATGCTTCCTTGATTTTTCTATCTCAATGTTTGATTTATGCACATAACAAACATTTGCTTACAACCCAACAAGAAATTATTTGGAAAAATTTCAACACATGACTTGCACAAGCTTTGAAGACACTAACCAATATTTACCAACCTAACATTTAAGGATCAAGGAAATGAATTGATCAAACAACACCATGAGAGGGTTTTTCGCATTGTTTTCATGCAAATTAGAAGCAAACTATCCAAGAAATATATTTCATACATGCAACCAAAAACCAAAAAAAATACATGGTTATTCATCATGTTAAAATTTTTTTTCCTCAAGATTTCATTATTTTTGCATGGTGGGAACCTGAGATATCACATTTTCATTGCTCACGGGATACCCTAGCTAGGGTTTTGAAAACTTTTAGAAAAATGGCTCTTTCTTAAAACTCAATGAAATATCATGCTACAAAAAAAAATGAAGTAGACTCTCATTCCAATGCAATGCAACTAGTTTTGGTTCAATCCATAAGTCGTACAATTCATGCCAATAGATAGAAAATGCTGCAACTTTCAGAAAACACCAAAAAGCTTGCTTCAATTCACTCAAAGTTTGCAAAATCACTACAACAACCCTTGAATTCAACCATTAGAGCTTATTCATTCCTTTTCCAACCTTTTTCAATTGATTCCCACTTTCCTACCCTTGCATGTAACTGAAATCCACTTTTTTGACAACTTGCTAAAGTTGCCATGCAACATTTCTAGCAACTTTTACAATTTTAGCAATTTTACAACTTTTCCCACCAACAACCAAATACACTACAAAAATGAATTGAATACAATAGAATATGGTCATAAATGACCTTATGAACCACCAAAACCCATTATCAACCCAAAATTACAAAAAAAACAAAAATGAGCAAAAATGAAGCACCTAGTGCCCCTGCACCAATGATCAAAGATACTCTTTTTTTGTAGAGTCAAAGTCCAAACAATGGATACAAAGTCACCTTGGTAATTAATACCCTAGTGAATTGCATCTATTTTCTACATCAAACAGGATTTTTCAAAACTGTGAGGCCTCCAAGCAAAGCGAAAGCAACATCATTAACAACTAACAACATGAAATTTCTATCCATCATCAAATATTTCTTCTAACTAACATCCATCTTGCATCAAAAATACCATTAGTACCACATCCATCCTACATCCACAATTTTTTCAATACATAGTATGATGATAATAAAGCAATGAAAACATCATGTATCATGTATAAGACATATCCATCATATATCAACATCACATAAACATCATATATCAAAACGATATATTGATCATCCACAATAAAACATCATATGATATAAAGTATGATCCATCCATCTGCATCATATGGATACATTAGAAAAGTACAAAAACATATATAAACATACATTATCATACATGGTCATCCATGATCATCACATAAACACATAATGAGTCAAATTGAAGAAGGTATATCTCATATATATCATCATCAAAAAATGGAGAATGCCATAGTACATCATCATCATGTGAAACAAGTGTGATAGGATAATACCAAATAATACATATATATACGAGGCCTCGATTGAGCCGATGAATATATATACAAAAATCATGTCTGTAATATGTTTCTGAGCAATAAATAATATGAAGATCAAGTACAAATAGAAATTTTCCCAACAGAAAGGAGAGAACTCTATGGATCAGGCTATGGACTACCATCTAGATTTGGTTGTCTAACAGAATGCCTGCTTGACTTAACACCACCTCCACCTCCTATAGCACTAGGCTCTCCAAACCATGGATGCCGAACAACCCTAGGGATAGTAGCTCATACAAAGTATGATAGTATGTTGACATTTGTAACAGCCGACCTTGCTCAACTCGTATACTATCACACTCTGCCCACAGACTATCCCTCTCAGTAGTAACACCCTGTAACTGTTTCTCAATCATGACTCTATGTCTCACTTTGCTATGGAACTATCTTGCTCTTTTCAAGTGATATCTCTCTTTGCTATCATTGTGGAAAGTTGTTCCTTGAAGGCCTATCTTCACGCTATCTCTATCGCTAATTGAGCACCTCCATCCCTAGGTGGTGGAGGGGGACTTGGAACTTGCCCCAAACCCTGCGCTTGATCACCTTGTGCTCCATCTTGTTTGAACCAACCAAGATACTTGGATAGAACCTCATGCACTGTCGCTCCTTGTGTTGACTTGGAATGTCTGTTCTACCTAATGTAGGATCCCCCCAGGATCTGTGAATCTCAATGGCATACGTCGTGCCCACCACTAATCAAAATTGGGAGTGGTACATAGATCTACTAAACCAACCAACCAACCCCATCCAACTAGGGAAAGTGATCCGAATGCAACAACAAAAATATCTCTATTTTCTTGATGACCCCATACATGGACCTCTCTAGTGGTATGACTGAACCGAGCCTCATAAGTATTATGAAACTGGCCTTGTCTCTCTCCAAACTGACGATATACTATATCTAATAAGTAACACTCTAGAAGAGAGTGAGAGTGACCAATCAACCATCTAGTCTATCGATAGTACACAAGTTGCTCTAGATCCTCTAGCCATGCCTCACAATCCATGTAGGGTCTCCAAATAAAACCCGACATGTTGTCGAACACACGGTGCTAGTATGGAAGATCCCCAAGAAAGGTGTATTGTAAGAAATCTCCATAATGATGAATACAAATCCCCAGCTATACGATCTTGAATACCATTTGATCGAGCAATTGCAATGTGCTCCCAAGCCCAAATATGCAAAAGAGAAACACCTGTAAAAATAGATTTCCAACCTCGATATACAACCTCATGCATATCTTTGTAGAGGTGGGTGAGAAGATAGAAAGCCCATGCATATTTGGTCCCATGATCAAACATACCATCAATGAAAATACCTCATCCAACATGGAGCTGATGACCTCTCCTATCAGGAACAACTAGTCCCAAAATCAAACCATAAAGGACAAGAGAAACAGGGTTTGCACTGCCAACGAACTCAGACAAATTAGTCTCAAATTGTCAAACCTCCAAGTGTCTAACACCTAGCATAGGCCATATGGCACAGGTACCTCATCGAACATGGTATGTCATGAGCTCACCATGGATAGGAATGTAGAGAATCCTCCACACATCCTCGAGTGTAATGGTGGCCTCTCCTATAGGTAAATGGAATAGGGAAGTCTTTGACTGCCACTGCTCCACGAGCACAGTCATCATCACTATGTGAGATCAGATGGGAGGCATGTAACAAATATGACGAAGCCTGACCACATCTAGGAAATCTCGCTCCAAAACATTGAAGTGGGAAATCAGATCAAATAGATCCTAAGGTCGTCTCTCTTGGCTGCGATGGTTTAAGGACCACCTGCAATCATTTTAACCCACGATGTTAGGGGTTCACTCTGAACATGCAAAACAAAATAAAAATGAAAAAAAAAGTAACAAGTGTGATGAAAATAGGCAAGTGCAAGGAGAATTTGCAAGTACAAAAATCTCAAAAGCGAAGACATTTTGCAAGTGCTCAGGTTTAAGTCAAGAGCGACCAAACTGACCCAAAACAATCAAAAGTGACCAAATAGAGCAAAGAGGAGTTTCAAAGGTGAAAAATTAAGTCAAAAGCTTAGGTTTAAGTCAAATGCACATAAATGTATCAAGTACAAGCTTCCTAAAATAGAAAATGCACAAAAAATGATGGAAAAGTGCAGAAAAACTAAAAACCTTGCTTTTGACTAAATAAACTTTGAACACGAATTACGAGAACATGACAAGACAAAAATGAGAAGTAAGAGGGTACATATAGGGCCACTGATGCTTGTGGGCCATCCAAACTCTTGAATCATGTCTAAATGATGTGGGCCTCCCTGAATCCTAGGCATTGCTCCTCGACAACTGATATAATGAAAAATCTAGAGACAAGATTTTGCTATAGGATCAAAGCACAAATGAGGCAATTAGAACCCTAATTTCCTATTTGAAACCTTCAAAACCCTATTTTCACCTAGGAAACCCTAATTTTTACTTAGGGAACCTTTCTACGTTCAAATTAGGACTTCCCGGGAATATTGAAACAAGCAACGAGGGACATATAGACCTAATTTTTCACTCTCTATGCACCTGAACTGAAATAGAACAGTGTCGTGAGCCTGACCTCAAAATTGAAAATTTTGGCCAACCTCTTGAGGGGGCAGCACAAAGTCCTACCATCATTCGGTTGAACACCGAGGAATAGTGGGGCATATTTTTTTTCAAAAAACTTGATCTCAACATCGAAATCTTTGAAACAAAGCAACCAGTACTTTGTATCAAAGAGGGGCAAAATGCAGACATGTAAAATTGACTTAACACCTATCACACCCCCTAAACGACATTTTCACATCATCGATATCACTATCATCGAACATCGCTACATTTCACATGAAAAGCATAAAAAACCCTAATTTTCCCTATTAATTGAATAATATGACATTATTTAATTAATTCACTTTTTCATCATTTTTTACTAATGAAATAAATTCCATTTATTTAATGAAGTCCTAAAACCCTATTTCTACTATTAATTGAATATAATGACATTATTTAATTAATTTTACATTTCTATCATTTCAACCAATTAAATAAATTACATTTATTTAATAAAGTCCTAATCTCACTTTATTTCATCCCGATTAGTTAAAATAACACCAATTATTTAACTACGTCGCTAAGTCACTTTATTCCCCTAAAGCTAATTGAATTATTAAATCATAATAATTTAATTATGTCACTTTTCCCTCCAAAATTTGAATAATCAAATTAAATTATTTAAAAAATCATAAAAAATCAAATCAAACTAATGCAACTTTTTTTTATAAAAGTAAAACTTGATTTGCACATTCAACTCCAAAATGAATTAATCAATTAAATCAATCAATTAATATTTCTCAACCACTTTCCTGATTGAGTAAATTATGATCCCCTGATTTCTCAATCTAATCTTGACTGATCAATCAATTCCTTACTTATCAATCTATTCCTCAATCTCACTGATCATTCAATCTATTTCTTCAATCACACAAATTGTGCAATCTATTTTGCACAAATTATTCATGTCTAAATCCTCTCAACATCTCTCGACCATCGATCTTGATTCAACATTGTTTAATCCCAACCGTCCATTTTGAATCACATTTTCTATATAACAAACCTCTTTCCTCACAAAAAAGGATCGAAGAATCAACCTATTCAGACAATGAAGTAATGCCAAAACACCATTGATAGAGCTTCAACATACCTTCAATCAACCAACCAACACATCGTTCTTCAAGCTTTCACACAGGAACTATGGAGACTTCACAGTGATACGAGCAACCACATCCTTGTGAATATACTCCAATATGAGATGGGTAATAGTTTTGTTATTGAATTCAGTTGTTTATGCATTTCATTTTCATTTTCTTGAATTCAATATTCTTAATTATTTATTTCGTAAGTGTAGGAATAGATCTTAGATTAGTGTTCTTGATTATAGATTAGATTCTATTTCAAGTATGTTTATCTTATTTGTGTCTATGATTTTCCCCCTCACACAAAAGGATATCACTTTGAACCCAATGGATTGTTAAGGTTTAACGAAAGACTGTATGTGCCTAACTACGAATATAACTAAGGAACTTAGTGTGGAGAGAAGTTCACACAACACCTTATTTAGGACATCTAGGTGTGACAAAAATGCTTGCTAATGTGAAGCTGTTGTACTTCTAGAAAAGGGATAAAAGGAGATGCTACAAGATTTGTGGCTAGATATTTAGAATACCAAAGAGGGAAGGTTGAGCATCATCATCCTGTGGGACTATTATATCAACATGATGTACCTGAAAGTAAGTAGCAAGTCAACAGTATGGACTTTGTGCAAGGATTACCTATGTCAAGGAATAAGCACAATGTTGTTCTAGTAGTAGTAGACAAGCTTACTAAGGTAGCACTTTTTATACCTAAAAATTTAATTGACAGAGCTCCTATTATAGCTCAAAAATACATTCAAGATGTGTTTATATTGCATGGTATTCCAGAGAAGATTATCTCAGATAGGGATGCTCGTGTGACTTCTAGGTTTTGGAAAACCTTATTCTCTACACTTGGTTCTCAATTGAATATAAGTTCAACACATCATCCAAAAACGGATGGTCAAATGGAAAGAGTAAACAAAGTACTGGAGGATCTATTAAGAATGTATTGTATGGATCAACAATACAAGTGGGAGGATTACCTGCCTTTAGTGGAATTTGCATATAACAATTCCTATCATTTTGCAATTAAGATGACTCCTTTTGAAGCATTATATGGCTGGAAATGTCAAACCCCTATAAACTAGGATAAGCTTGAGGATAGGGTAAGTCTTGGTCTATAGATGTCTGAAATGGAGGAGAAAGTTAAGGCTATTAATAAAAGGCTAGCTGAAGCCAATGATAGGTAGAAGAGCTATGCAAATTTTAAGTGGGTACCCAGAAACTTTGTAGTAGGAGAGAAGGTTGTTGTGCACTTTTCACACACGGCCCATTGGAGGTGGGGACCCTCTTTTTGCTTGCTTCATTTGATCTCTTCTCCTTTAGGGTTTGGTTTCTTGCAATTTTGGCTTTGCTTCACCCTAAAATTCAGTGTCTTATTGCAACATCATGATCATAGTCTGGCTCTTAGAAGTTTGCCTCAACTTAGAGTTTCACCCAAGGGCTAAAATTGACTAAGTCAAGGAGAGGTTCAGAAAATCCGAGCTCCCTTGGATTTCCTGAGGTTTAGTTGGCTTGGAGATTCTTGCCAACCTTGGATTTTCTGGCTTGAACTCATTTCAGAGAATCCAAGCTACCTCGGATTCCCTGAAAACCAATTTTAAGGTGAATTTTCATCATCACTTGTAGATCTTTTTTGCACCAGTGGATAAAGGACGAAAAATTAGGCTGAGTTACTTTTTGAACTTTTCAAAAATTCCTTCTAAAAAAAAAGTTATGAAGTTTATAGGAGATTTTGACCTGGCTTGGATTTCGGAAAATCCAAGCTACCTCGGATTTTCCGAAATTTCCTTTTTTGGAAAAATCCAAGCCCCCCTCAAAATCCTGAAATTTTCCAAAAATGGATTTTTTTCCAAAACTAATTTTTTCTGAAATGCATTTTTTTTTCGAAATGGAAAATTTCCAAAATGGAAAATTTTTCCTTGAAATTTTAAATTGTTCCGAAAATGAAATTCTTGAAATGGAAAAAAAAAGCCAAAATTTTCAAGTTTAATTTGGATATTTTATGGATTGGATTTTTAACATGTGAGCTACTAATGATGATATCTATTTTTCAGGATTAAACAAATCAAAAGTGGGGCCTGCATAAAAATCTGTGCCACCAGTTGTATACCAATTGGAAAGGTGTCTTTAATAAGGAAAGACATGTGAAGCTATATTTATTCTCCAATGAGGATTTTCTCAAAATTGATGTCATTGGGCCATAATGTAACTAAATACAATTGATTAGATGATGATGCACCATGAGCTCCCAAATTAAATGTAACAACTTGATGCTTCTAGAAGTACAATTGCAGCCATTGGATGAATTGAATCCTAGCCATTGGTTCAAAATGTAATTTTCTATATAAGGCTAGTGCCTTCTCATTTGTAAGGGTTAGACTAGGTTAGAATAGCTGATTAGAAGCTGTAGAAAGCCAGAATTGGCTAAGTTAGGAGTTAGATTATGCAAGATAGTAGCTGTAGGAGAGAAGAGAGACTGAAAATTGTTATGTAATGCTAGAGAAGTTAATGCAATTGGATTGTTGATTTGGAAAGCTGTGTTACACTTTGACAGTTTATGGTTTCTTGTTCTTGATTCTCAGATGCTAGATGTTAGTTTTCAATTCTTTTGCAATAATGGTAAAATGTGAAAGATGTTGATCGATCTTCGGTCCATATTTTTAGCAATTTGCTGATTGTAAGTTGCTGTATAAAGTTAGTTTGGGAATTATTTTGTGCTACATTCAACTGTGGATGGTTGTTTACATTGCACCAGTTAGTGGGTATGTGAATGAATATTCATAGTATGAAAATCTTCAGTTTCCTTAGAAGATTGCACCATTTCTGTAGAGTTGTGGGCTTGTTCTTGATCAAGCAGAGATTGGTTTTATTGGGATATTGTCCATTTGCAGTATTCATCATTGTTGTGATCGATCTTAGGAGTTAGTTTAGAATCTCTCTCAACCCCTTCTCTTTTGCTCTATCTTTATATCTGGGTTAGTTTTAGGATTGAAAGCATCACGATATTATTACATCTGATGAAAGTACACTTCCAACATTGTTCATTTGTAAGGCCCCTTGTGATTACCAATAATTTCACATTATCACTGAGCTATTTATGTGTTGTCAAGACCTGACATTAGAGACCTTGGGGTTATCTCTTGAGGCTTGCTGATAGAGATTTACCTTTCAAGAGAGATAGGATTTCCATATTCTGTCTGAGTTGTTGCTGTGCAGAAAACACCATCAACAGATTGGCGCTAGAAGGAGGGCTAGATGAAGGTGACATAGTTGGAAGTTGGATGAGCCTTTATGTTGAAAATTTGAGATATGATAGATCTCTAAATCTAAAAATACATGTTCTAAGTCAAGATGAAAAATCAATCTTATGTTTTTCATGATGGAAATGGTTTTCAGATTGATTTTCCTCAACTTTGTGAGTCTCTGAACAAGATATTGGATCTTTGGAATAGTAGGGGTTTGCACCACAATGCATTATCAGACAAGTGCAAAATTCATAATATCACTAGGAATAATGAGTTTGAATGCTTAGCCTTTTTGGGTAAAATCGAAAGGATTTTGCAAAGGGGTATTTTAATGCAAAACCCGCCTGAACCATTAGCCTCTATAGATTTAGAGTTTATTGATGCTACAATTAAGGCATTTACATAGATAGTTGAAGATCAACTTGGTGGTGGTAAGTGTTTGTAAGATTTCATCTCATCTAAATGGTGTAGAGTTCATATTGCAACCCATTCAAAATTCACTTGTCGTTCATGTGTGGACATCATCATTAAAGTTGGGAGATACCTGAAGTGGAAAGAAAAGTCAGACAAGGAATGCACTACAGAGAAGCCAACAAATTTTGAATCTAGAGATGATGTTGTAGCAGATGTTGAGGTGGCTCTGAAAGGGACTGATTGTAAGGAAAACAAATTTGAGGCATCAAAGTTAACAAAGGAACATGTAAGTGAAGAGATACCTATAAAGATCAAGGAGGATGCTCCTACAGAGGTCAATCAGATTTCTGACAATACAGTGGAGGATGAGCTGCGAGAGAAAGGAGTAACCATACAAGCTCCTCCCATCCAGGATGAAGATCCAATACATATGAGATATGAAGAGTTTGTTACCAGAATTATAAAAGATTGGTCAAGCCTAAGTTTCAAAATCTGCCTAGAGGAGTTGTTACCAGTTTGGTGCAGGATACATGAGAAATAGCATTCAAAATTCACATGTTTTCAATGTCAGACAACAATCAAGGAAGTGGAAAATCAAGTACAAATGTCAAATCCTACAAGAGATGCACATAAAGCTATTTCAAATGGATCCACAATTAAGGAGCTTCAACAAGTTGATGATGGATGTCTTGAAGAACATGAGGAAGCACTTAATGGAGTTGTCAATATTCCTAATAGTTATGATCAAGAATCTGAACCAGTGTCAACAAAAGATGAATTCAAGGAGTCTTCTCATTTATCAAATTCTATTTTTCCTCAGTCTATTGATGAACTGCACAATGAAAATCCACAAATTTTATGTATTAAGGTTGAGGTAGCTAATGTGGTTCATACTGATGTGTAGGAAAATATGAATGATGTTGAAAATAGTAATGTTGCAGCTATTATTGATGAGCCTAATCACACAATTGTAAGCGAAAATGTGCCTAAAAACCAGTCTGTGATGCCTCTGGATGAACACCCTGTCGAGAAATTTGTTGTATAGGACAATGCTTCTGCACTTTCATCATTGATCCCTCATGAAGAAACACAAATAGGAATGCTATACCATCAGTGGAGACCTCCTGATGGTACTAGGATCAACTCTTCACAAGTGCAGAATGATGAACACAACATTCAGTCTACAGAAGTACAAAATTAGGTTATTTCTTTCCTTACTAAAAACTCTAAAGCTTATCAATTTGATTATGGGAGTTTAGGAAAGACAACTTGCATTTGGATTGATCATGGTCCTAATGAATTACCTCAGTTACTCATCATTCTTGGTTATGCCCTTGAGTTTGAATGCTGCATTATTGAGCCTTATTTTGTTGAATATAAAGATGAGTTTACATTATTGAGGACTGTAACAATCACCTTACTACTTGTTCATGCACTGGAAAGCCAAATAGGTGTGGATCTCAATTTTCCCTATTTGACCATGATTCGTTTTGAGTCTCTTTGTACATAGATCTGATTTGAATAAATGCAGCTTGCTCTACTTTCTTTTGCTTTTGGTTCTCTTTGGTCTATTTAGATTACTTTAGGATTAGTTTGCTTTGGTTAGTTTAGATGGCTTTTGGTTTTCTTCTATTTTGGTTAGTTTAGGTTTGCTTTGGGTTTTAGTTTGGTTGTTGCCTTGCTTCTCTGGCTTGGGTTTCTCTATTTTTTGGTTGGGGAAGTGTCTTTCCTGCACAATAATTATTCATTATCTGGGATTGTTCTGAGTATTTCATTGATGAACTTAATCATGTGTCTTGAATGGATGGTCGAGATTTTTTGTTAGTGTCAAGCAGTTTGAATGTTTGATTCAAAGAGGATGGGTCATTGGTCTGATTTGAACCTAAAATATTTTGAAATCTTATATCTTTCATACATCTTAAGAATCTTGAGGTTGTAGTAGGATCCTTGTGGGGTCTTGTTAGGTGAAAAATCCTAAATTTTTGCTTTAGCGCCACTGTGGTTCTCAGCCCTGAGTGTGAACTTCATTGTTCATAGGTTGAAATGAGGAATGAATAAAAAGAAAAGAATATTAGAAAAGAAAAGAAAAGGAAAATATTGAATATCAAAAGAAAGAATTCAACTTATCAGGAGTATCTGAATATCTCTACTGGGGCTATGGACACCTGGCTGGCAGTAGAGCTATGTTCAGGAGAGTCACAATGATAATCTCGTCGGGGCTGTGGATGCCTGACTGGCAATGAGGCTCTATCCAAGTTGCTTTTGGAGCTAGAATCTTTACATAGCCTAACTTGATTGAGCTTGGCTTCTGTAGTAATTCAAGGAGGGAAATGAACTCACTTGCACACACTTGGATTTTAAGTTTATAGAAGGCTTAGTCTACCTTTGGTCTTGATTCTTTAATCTTGCATTTTGATTTGTTTCCTTGGTAGGGAGATCGAAACCAGAGATTTTGGGTTCTTGATTCCAATTTGTCATCAAAATGCTCTGGAGCATTTTCCTAGCAGGAGTTGCCATTTGTTGTGCACTTTTCGCACACACGCCCCATTGGAGGTGGGGACCCTCTTTTTTCTTGCTTCGTTTGATCTCTTCTCCTTTAGGGTTTGGTTTCCTGCAATTTTGGCTTTGCTTCACCTTGAAATTCAGTGTCTTATTGCAACATCATGATCATAGTCTGGCTCTTAGAAGTTTGTCTCAACTCCAAGTTTCACCCAAGGGCTAAAATTGACTAAGTCAAGGAGAGGTCCAGAAAATCCGAGCTCCCTCAAATTTCCCGAAGTTCAGTTTGCCCGAAGATTCCTACCAACCTTGGATTTCTGGCTTGAACTCATTTTAGAGAATCCGAGCTTACCTCAGATTCCCCGAAAACCAATTTTGATGTGAATTTTCATCATCACATGTAAATTTTTTTTGCACCAGTGGATAGAGGATGAAAAATTAGGCTGAGTTACTTTTTTGAACTTTTCAAAAATTCCTTCTCAAAAAAAAGTTATGAAGTTTAGGAGATTTTGACCTAGCTTGGATTTCGGAAAATCCAAGCTACCTCGGATTTTCCGAAATTTCCTTTTTGGAAAAATCCAAGCCCCCTCAAAATCCCAAAATTTTCCCAAAATGATTTTTTTTCCAAAATGGAAAATTTTCCCCAAATTTAATATTTTTTTCAAAAATGAAAAATTTCCAAAAATATCAATTTTTGAAATTTTAGGTAATCTGAGCTACCTCGGATTTTCTGGAAGGATTAAGCATCAGGTAATCCGAGCTACCTCAGATTTTCCAAAATTTTCCAAAAATATTTGTTTTTTCCCGAAATGCATTTTTTTCCCGAAATGGAAAATTTCCAAAAATGGAAATTTTTTGAGATTTTAAAATGTTCCAAAATGAAATTCTTGAAATGGAAAAATTTCGAAAAAATAAATAAATTCAAAAATGGAAAATTTCCCAAAAATGGAATGTTTTCTTAAAAGGCCAAAATTTTCAAGTTTAATTTGGATATTTTATGGATTGGATTTTTAACATGTGAGCTACTAATGATGATATCTATTTTTCAAGATTAAACAAATCAAAAGTAGGGTCTGCATAAAAATCTGTGCCACCAACTTTTTACCAATTAGAGAGGTGCCTTTAATAAGGAAAGACATGTGAAGCTATATTTATTCTCCAATGAGGATTTTCTCAAAATTGATGTCATTGGGCCATAATGTAACTAAATACAATTGATTGGATGATGATGCACCATGAGCTCCCAAATTAAATGTAACAACTTGATGCTTCTAGAAGTGCAATCACAGCCATTGGTTCAAAATGTAATTTTCTATATAAGGCTAGTGCCTTCTCATTTGTAAGGGTTAGACTAGGTTAGAATAGCTGATTAGAAGCTGTAGAAAGCCAGAATTGGCTAAGTTAGGAGTTAGATTCTACAAGATAGTAGCTGTAGGAGAGAAGAGAGACTGTAAATTGTTATGTAATGTTGGAGAAGTTAATGCAATTGGATTGTTGATTTGCAAGCTTTATATTACACTTTGACAGTTTATAGTTTCTTGTTCTTGATTCTCAGATGTTAGATGTTAGTTTTTAGTTCTTTTGCAATAATGGTAAAATGTGAATGATGTTGATGATCTTCGGTCCATACTTTTAACAATTTGCTGATTGTAAGTTTTTGTGTAAAGTTAGTCTGAACCTTATTTTGTGCTAAGTTCAATTGTGGATGCTTGTTTACATTGCACCAGTTAGTGGGTATGTGAATGAATATTCATAGTCTAAAAATCTTCAGTTTCCTTAGAAGATTGCACCATTTATGCGGAGTTGTGGGCTTGTCCTTGATCTAGCAGAGATTGGTTTTATTGGGGATTTTTCCATTTGCAACATTCATCATTGTTGTGATCGATCTTAGGAGTTAGTTTATAATCTCTCTCAACCCCTTCTCTTTTTCTCTTTCTTTATATCTGGGTTAGTTTTAGGATTGAAAGCATCACCATATTGTTACATATGATGAAAGTACACTTCCATGATTGTTCATTTGTAAGGCCCCTTGTGATTACCAACAATTTCACATTATCAATGAGCTATTTATGCATTGTCAAGACCTGACATTAGAGACCTTGGGGTTATCTCTTGAGGCTTGCTGATAGAGATTTACCTTTCAAGAGAGATAGGATTTCCATATTCTGTCTGAGTTGTTGTTGTGCAGAAAGCACCATCAACAAAGGTGTTGCTAAGGGTTAAGCCTCAAAATATTTCCATTAAGTTTGGAAAGTCATCCAAACTAGCTTCGCGCTACGTAGGTCCATTTGAGATTCTTAAGGAAGGAAATCTTGTTGCTTACCGAATAGTATTGCCACCAGGTCTTTACTCGAATGCATAACATCTTTCACATCTCATACCTAAAAAAGTGTATACCAGGTGATAATCATGTAATTGATTGGAATGCTTTACAGGTACAAGACCCTAGAGTGGTAACAATTGAGCCTTTAAGGTGCTCAAAACATGTAAGCTTCACTTGTGTAACAGGGATGTTCTGTAGTGCAAAGATCAGTGGGACCAGTATGTAGAAGATTCTGCCACTTGGGAAGATTATGCTGAAATTGAGCAGAAGTTTCCACATCTCTTACATGATTTTGTGAATGCTTGAAAAAAAATGATGTGCTTGTTTTGTTTTATGTTATGTTAGCTACATAAAATCATCGGGGACAATTCACAAGAGGGGGGATATGTTACACCCCATTGTATGTTTCCCTATTTACTATGTACTATGGCTGGTTAAAATACTAACTAAATGAATGCTCTTGTATTTCTGATTGGAAAGTGTGTTTGCACTTTGATTATTGTATTATTTGGAAAATAATAAATGGAAGTTAAATTGATTTGATGTTATGATTAAATGTTATGAATGTTGATTTAATTAGGTATTCTGATTATGAAATGGTTATATGCAAATGATCATTTTGATGAACAACTAACTACCATTGCAATGTTCTAAGTTGAATGCAAATACAGGGATCAAGCCTCCAGAAGGGAGGGGAAGTATCACTCAAGAGAAGTGATTGGTTGGGTAACCCTTAACGAAGCCTAATTGATATTTTTCACACACGCACACACATAGATTGACCCAATTGAGTCGTAGTTCGGGAAATTGGTAAGTTATCCCTTAGTTTTGTTTGTGATTGAATATGGGAAGGTTTGCAAATTTGTTGTGAATGTTCTTGTTGTGATATTATTGAGTTTCTTTTGTGCTTGTGAGTTCTTTCTTATACCTTCTTTGTTCAAATTGATGAGATGTATATACATAAAATGTATATATATGTATGCATGTACATGTCGATGGTAAACCCATACACATGAGTTAATATGTACATGAGTATACGTAGGTAGACATACCTACACATGCTCATGGATGGATTTCTCATGGGCATGAGAATGTCAAATGGATAATAAGACATGTATATATACATCGTATGCATATATATATATTTATTGATGAGTTTTTAAATATGTATTATTGATTGTATACACAAATATATATATGGATATATGCATATATACATATATACACACATATTGAGTATATCAATATATGTATATATGTATATAGATATATACATATGGCTTTACTTATTAAAATGATAACATGGATATATGCATTCAAATTATTACAGAATAATATATATTTAATATTGCGTGAGTTGATATATATACACACACACATATATATGTATGTATGGTTATATATATATATTATTGATAAGTGATATATTTTAATATAGTGCTATTTAAAATAGAGTGTTGTTGTTTAAAAGCAATAAAGTGCATACTATATGAATAAAGTGCACAACACGTACAAATGAATATGTAGCAATAACGTGCACAACATTATTGTCATTCTTTATGCATCAAAAAACTTGCAAAATACAATGCAATGCATATGAGACTCAGCCAAAAGTAATAAGAGATATTTGAAGTGTATTAAAATGCCGACTTGGTCATAAGCACAACAAACACCAAAATGCATGATAGAAGTTATAGGTGGTGCCAAAATATGAAAACTGCATTGCAAATAGAAGTCTAAACTGTAATTGTTGTCCAACAATGGAAGACCAAGTAAAATGTAGAATAAGTCATGTAAAAGATAGCATATTTGGAGTCGACTTGTTTATCTTTCACCTTGCATTTCTGAAAGGAATTCTTGTTGTCTCTAGTTTAGTCAATATGTTGCTCTATTTTGATGAGCATTGTTTTTAAATGCTACCACCAATTGGAGTTAATTGCTGAGTCAAACCTTATAGCTGAGAAGTGTCAATGAGCATGGCTTGATTATAGGAAATTAAGTCTCATATTTCTATATAAATAGGGGTGAAGGTTACTTCATTTGGAACACATTATTAATTTGCATTCTACTATTTTTAGTCTGAGTTATTCTTGTGTGAGTTGAGAGTTGTTTGTGAGGTGAGTTTAGTGAGATATTGTGAGTATTCTTATGTGTGGTTTGGAGAATTATTGAAGAGCCTTGGAGTGGATTGATCTTCCAGTCAGTTTATTTCATTTAGGATTAGCATTTAACAAGCATGCTATTTTTCCCTCTTATATTCTATATGTTTTTGAAAAGATTGAATGTTGTTGATGTTTTGTGTGGAAAGAGCATTGATTTGCTAGATTAGGTATAGATTATGTTTTGAAAGAATATTATTATATTTTATATCTTACGAACCTTACTTGAGTGTTTGTACATACTCCATATTAAGGAGTGCTTGTGTTCTTAGTATTATATACTAGGGAAAGACGAGGCTTAGAATAGCTTATGTTGTATTCGTTTCATGTTATTGTGTATCTGAACTATATCTAGAGTTCATTGATTACCATCAAATTAGATTACCCAATGAAGGATGTAGCTATGCATTGTGTTTACTTAGTAGGAATGTTATATTCATAGGTTGTTCCTGGGGTTAACGATTACCCAACGAAGGGAATTTCCTATGCATAGTTTATTATAAAAGAGATAGGTTGTCCCTGGGGTTAACGATTACCCAACGAAGGGAATTGCCTAAGCATAGTACATGAATTGTCATTAAACAAATCGAGCTAGGATAGTGGGTGAATAAATAAAAAATTTATATGAAACTTTGGCCAAAGTAGTGTAAGTAAGTAGTCACTGTTTACATTGTCAGTTCACTATGTCTAGTATAGACAATTCTAGTTTGGGATTTTCATACTTGTAGTTGTAGCTATCGTATGATTAGGTTCTAGATTGTAGGGCACAACACTAAGCTTAGAAAGGCTATTTGTTATGGGGTTTTACCAACCAATCTCTTCGTCGAAGGGTAGGGTCATCTTGCCATATGTGGTAGATGTGCAAGGGACAGCATTTGAGTTTGTGGTTGGTGGAAAAACACTTGATTGATGCTTCTCCTCATCAGTTGGTGACTGAGATTGCAGGGGATTTCCTGGACCATTTTTTACTAGTGCTAATGAAGCTCAAGGAACTATGCATGTTTTCTTATATCCATTTCTATGGAAGTTGTAATGCAAGAAACATTATCTTGAGATTCTAAATGTATTGGAAGGATTGTAATATTCAATTATAATGCAAATAGGAAGTTTAGAATATGTGTTATTTCAGATGTGCATATAGTCTTTGAAATAGGAGAAATTTTTTATTGCTATGAATTTTGAACATAGTTATTTACTTGAGGTTAAAATTTAGTGAATTTACTTTCATTGAACAATCGACATGTTACATTTCTACCATTTTCAACCAGAGTTTTCCATGGATTACTTGCCAATACTTGCTGGAGACATTCAACCCTTCGTAAATGAGATAGAGATAGCTGTTAAGCGGCGTTCATTGTGTGATCCGGATATTACCCATGGTGAAAAAGAATCCTACGATGAAATTAACCCTTCACAACATCAGTGATTTGACATTTATGGTGTAGACACATTCAATCGTCTTGCACGATGTAAAAATGATATCAACTATTCATCAACAAAATTAGCTTGATCAGTTTCATATAGGATATACCTTTGGTGTAAATGAGTTAATAGGTGTATTTGATTTTTGGATTTATGATGGATGAATGATTTTGATGTTTTTATGTAATGATTTGTTTTTATTATAAAATGTCCTTTTTTTATTTGATGAATATTTTAGAGATTAAAATTGATATAGAAAAAATTATGAATTAATGTTATGTGTTGTGTAATCAATTGTAACTATCATTAATTTGATTAGGCATGTGGAACTAATTTGAGCCATGCAATATTGATCTAATAGAAAATGTATATAAGAATTTTGTCTTATTCACCTACTAGTTGTAAGGCCCTATCAGTAGTGTTTTAGTTATAAATCTTGTGTTTCTATTTGTAAGTGCTATTATTGTTAATTAGTCGAGTTGGATTGATGAATTATATGAACTTGATCTAATACAAACCATGTGTTGTATGTTCTATGTAGTTTTGCATGTGAGGTAGTTTGTGTGGGCCATATGGGTAAAATAGGAATCAAGTAAATGGATCTAAACGATATTTTGATGTAGGGACTCAATTGTGAGGATAGTTGAAAAGTATAATTTTAATACCTATTAATGTAAATGATGTGGCCATTTCATTCCAGTAGTTGTTATATTTGAAAGGGGTAAACCTTATAAAATTTGATTAAGTCATGAATATAATAATAATAAAATAATAATAATCTAACGTTAAAATGTGTAGACATGCAATGGTAAGTTAGCTATTTACTTCTTTTTACTACAACATAATGTCATTTGAACAAAGGTTAATACTGTGAAGCTAACTAGACTTGATTATCCTAGAATGTATTTCAATTAAATGATCATACTTTGTTATGAGTTAAGTATACTTGGTTGTCTAGATGGGTTAGTAGAAAAGCACGAGTTAAGTTTAGTTTGTGTTAAATATTTTAAGGAGTTTGGAAATATAAAACCTAGAGATAACCAAACATATTTAATTGGAATCTCCACATATTTTGAGTCATGCATCAATATTGCAATGAGATTCTTTGTTTCCACAAAATGTTGATATGGTAAGGTAATATCATGACCTCCTTCCTAGTATTGATTATTTCATGCCATTAATTTAGAAGTACATTAAAAATAAACAAATAAATAAATAAAATAAAATAATTAATTTAATTCAGAAAAATTATTTTAATCCAAAAATGAATGATGATTAATTATATAACAACTAATTTAATATAACTTGGATTTTGCAACTATTACTGACCACTTATCGAGGCGTGGAAACAATTGCACTCGTCATTTGATATCTTTTGAATCTACCTCCATCACAACTCAAAAAAGACATAGGGGAGAGAGAGACCAATAGTTGTGCAGGGTCCAACAGTCATGCAGTCAATTGTGATTATTCATATTAGTACTAGAATGAATTAATAATATATATAGTATATATTCATTTCACATATTAATCAAAATATTACCAAATATGTGGGATCAATAGTTGTTCACTTTAGAACTTATAATTCTCAAGTAAAAAAAATCATAAATACATTCATGAACAAGTGAAATAAATATTTTTTGTCTCAAATAAAATATCATAACTATCCACTATAAGTGTGTCATTTATAAAACTAAATGCTCATTTAATAAAATAAGACACTCATTTAAACAAGTATTGTTATCATAGTGAAAAAATATTGTTCTTATGTGTACAACTATTGGGGTGGCAATGTACAAGCATTGGAGTATTTCATATTAATATTTTGTCCTATCACAAATATAAAAGGTGAGCACAATAAATACCATCATGTATTTTCATTAAATGTGAAGGATTTTCAAAAAGTTTTAGTGTTCAACTATTGGTCTCATTGTGTTGAATATAAAAGCTAGAGATAACAAAGATTTAGGGCTACCAATAGGTATTTGGTCCATTTAGGTTGCATATAAATTTTATTTTAAATAAAAATATGCTATTCTACAAACAACAAATGATATTTTGTGTTCAACTACTAGGGATACCATGATTAAGTTTCTGTCGAATCTTTAAAAAGCCAAAGATTTGGACACTTCTCATACATGTACTAATGTGACAAGTTGCGAGTCACACCTCCAAACCCTAGTTATAGATAGATAAGAGACCAGTCCACATTTCAAAAATAAAAATAAAATTCCTACGATATTCCAATCAATCACTACATAGTGACAAAATTAGCCCCTCTCCCCTTGTTGTCAAAGCGTATATAATTCAAGTATGGTAGTTAAGTGGTGTTGGCATGGGAAGCTTCTTCCACGTCGCCCGAAGAAGACTGATTTTGAACTTCAGAATTATGAGGTGAACTGGTTGTAAACTACTGGCGTGGCGGGCATGGCTACAAAGGTGGGAGGTGATGTTTGATCTGCATGCAAGCCTTCGAGTACTAAACAGATGGTATAAGGAAAGGGAGATTTTAGAGAATCAAAAACGGGGGAAGCCGGATGGAGATGAAGAATTGGGGAGGAAAAATAGTTGAAGAAATTTGAGCAGTTTCGGATTAAAGTTGGGTGCATGGTGCATGGTGCATGGTGCGGGGAGGAGGAGAAATGGCCGTTGGGAGATTGATGAACTCCAGAGTTATACTTGGCATTCGCCTTGGTGTGGGAGCTTTTCGCCCCATTGTTCGTGTTCCTGCTCCTTCTCCATTCTTGTCGACTTCTCCTCTATCTTGGACACAATCCCATTAATGCTTTCTATTTCTTCCATGCAAACAGCGCCAAAGGTTTCTGCGACAAGTTTCTGCGCCAGCTGAGCTATGTATATGTTTAATATTCCGTCAAGTTTATCTACAATGGTTCATTTAGGTTTTTTTTTAAAAATACCATGGATCTGAAACATGTTATTAACATAGAAAATTTCCAGTTCCTTAACTTTCTTGCTTTCGGCAATATGAGTTTGACAGTAAAGTTGTTACTTTTTGCATTATCTCAAGCTGTAGACTCAATAATGGTAATAAGTAGCTCCTCAGTAGTTTGCAAGCCGAGTCCATTCACCTCCATTTTGCATGCATGTCCATTATATCTGTTACAACTGCCTACGTTGAATGGTTGTCTGCTTCTGGTTTCCAAAACTCATGTTTAGAATTTTAGTTCTACACAAGCCAAATTTATTATTTCCATAAAGTTTCTTAACTCCTATTCTATGTCCTCACATTTCGTCTGCACGTACACCTCTTGCATGCCTAAAAATCTCTTGAATCACTCTCTTAACAGTCCACTTACCTTGTCTATAAGACCACTTGTCGCATGCATGAAAATATCAAGATATGGAATTCATATTCTATTTCCTGTTTGAAAAAAAAAACATATATATATATATATATATATATATATATATATCTATTTTAATCTAAGACTTCACATGACATCACCACATATACGTGATATAGGGGAGAGGACCCAGCATGTTCTAATAGTTGTTATATTATTTGTTGATTTAATGTTCAATATTTCTAACAATATTGGACCAATAGTTGTGACTTTAAAGTTGTTAGTGTTGATGATGACTACCCATAATAGAATGAAATGTATTCCTTATATCTAAAAAACAACAAATCATGTGATGCCACATCAGCACACCAATAAAACATGATTTAGCGCACAAGTATCGGTCTCAATTTTTTTTGGGGCCTTTTTGGACACCTCGACAAAAAGCATGCTGATGTGGCATCATATTTGATGATGTGGCCTTGAAACCTTAGTTATAAGCAGGGGACTTGCCAAGTAAGCTGTTGTAAAAAATTGGGAGTGATTTGAAATTTCCACGTAAGATTTTGAGAAGTGGGAAATTAGGGTTCTCAACTACTGGATCATCTCCCCTAGTTATACGTGACATTAAGATAAATTTTATGTCTGCTTTAACAAGTAGCCTTGTCTCATATTGGCTCAAGTCTCCATGAAAGTGGTTAGAACAAGACAATTTTAATATGTGTTCTTATCTATACAGTCACATTGGCATGAAGTTTTATAAAATCTCTTCACCAAACCCCTTATACTCAAGTTGACATGTCACATTCTTATTATCATGGTATTTATATATCTTGTGCCTTGTCTTTATACTCAAGTTGACATGTCTTGTTAGATTTGTATCTTAGATTAAAGAGTTAGTCAATACCCTTTCATATCGGTCCTAGCAAGACAAACCCCTTATATGTGTAGCTAATACAACCATCAGGGTATATTTGAATTGTCGAGTACCTAAAGTAGCGTCGAACAAAATCCTTACTTGTAAACATAAACAATTAAGAATAAGTATTATATTAGTTATCATTTTCCTCATTCTTTTTATGGAAGCATTTCAAGGTCTTTCTAGCTCTTAATTCATATTGAACAAGTACAATCTAGATTATGTTACTCTAAGGACATATGTTTTTTAGAGAATGTTAATCATGCATTAGGTATGATTGGAAACTACATTTAAGTAAGGAGACATTGAGTATAGGATATATTACAATATAGATTGTTCCTTACCTCCATCACTTTGAGTGAATACCAGATGCAAGTTCTATACTTAACCATAAACATACTTATCATGTTGTTCTAACTTTTGATGATGGGTAGATTTCCTTAGAGGATAGATATGCTAAATGAAAGTTGCAAGACTAACTTGAGAGTTATCAGGATGTTAGTTATGCAATGCCAAATATCCAAAAGGATATACCCTATTGTTAGCCAACCAAGTGTGTGTTGGTTGAAATCTTTGTTGTCGAACTACAAAGCCTATGTGTGTCATGTAGGCAAGGCCATCAGAGATGAGCCCCTAAGGCATAGGTCTAGCCCTTAGGTCTTGTCTTCCTATAACTAGATTATAATTATTCTTATTATGTGTGTGTGTGTTAGACAAACTTATGTGAGTTAGTCTTGTGTTTGTGGATAAAATTTAGAATTTGCGTTGTGTCCTTAGCTTTATTTTGGTTGTAAAGTTTTGGGCATTACACTAGTATCTAAGAAGTCAAGATGGTGTCTAGAAACATCGTTTAGGAGCTTGCTAGCTTGATAGGTGAACAAGTTCTCCTTGTTAAAATCCCTTGGTGGATCACATTAATGGTAATACAAATGAGAAAAGACAACATTTGCACACATGGAAGGGGCTTATATGATGATGGTGTAGATTTAATTCCTCTAGCTCCCTTTAAAATTAGAATTTTCTCTAATGTTTTTTTTGCAAATTCTTCTTCCATTTGTAACATATGTTTAAGTGCACAATGAATACTACTAAATATTGTGACATAACAATACTTTGCATGAAATATTATTAGGTTGGCTCACAATGTCTAGTAAAAGGCGCGGGAGAGTTTAAATTTGCATTTAGTGTCTTGGGACTTTTGTACTTTGTAGGGTTGATATGAGTCAAAATCCAAATCTATTGAAAATAATTTGAATGGATAAACTAGGGAACAAATATATGGAAATTAGTACAAAATGAGAGTGAATGATGTTGAACGAGTTAAGTCTAACATAATAGTATGTTTCATGTTGATATGTTGTCATGTTAAGACACTTGCATCAAGGAAAACATATGATTAAACAATAAATAGAAAGAATATGCTAATTTCACATGGTTACATTTTTCCCCCACTTTGATGTGCGTGTAAATTTAACAAGAGCATGCATTGCAAAGTATATACAAAATTTTCACCAACATATATAATAAATATTTGAACACTCATAAAAATGATACACATCCTTCAAAATGGTACTGTTCTTCTTTGTCTACTCTCATTAGCATGAATGCTCCATTGAAATTTACAAAACAAAAGAAAACATGCAACAAGTAGCATTTTCCAAATAATTAAAATAAACATAAGGGTCTAAAATCAAGTTTTTTCAACATTCATCACATTTAGTCAATGATAACATATAAAGTATCAAGAATTTAAGGATAATGTATGCCAACAATTTATGGTATTTTCTATACAAATCTTATTTATATTTATTTCTACCATATGATTAATTTTTAATAGAATATTTATTATATTATTACTATCTTATATTAAGTATCATGAACTAAAATAAAATGTTTTCATGATTAGTAGGACATATATCATCAATTCCAATAACTAACTTAATTTTAAAATTAAATATTTAAATATTATTATTAAATTTTAATTGGTAGTAATTGAAATTTAGACCTATATTTTTCTATAATGTATTTCTCTTTGTGTATATATTTAAATTTATTTTCACTTAAACAAAGACATTGATAAGGATTGTAATAAACTTTTATAGATTTTTTTGAAATAGATTTTTATTTTTCTTAATGTCTTGAATAAACATTGTCAATTTTTTTTAACATACCTATGCTGATTAAATTTAAAATTAAATATAATATATATAGAACATAATACAAATTATATTTTTTAGAAACCTAATAGTGATGACTCTAGCAATAAATATTTATGTTTGTATTAACTTTGTTTGGTGCCCAAAAATTTGATGCAAAGTGGTAAATTTTAGCTAGCAAAATTGATGCATGTATGACTTGGAGGGAAAATTTCAACACAATTTTTTTAAAGAACACACATATACATGTTGAGAAGTTGCCTAGAATGAACCAAATCTATTTTTCATTGTGTCTCAAGGTTTAAGCATTCTATTGTATGCAAATTATTAAATTGACATGTGGCTTAACAATAGAACAAACTATTATGCTTCAACCATAAATTACAAGTTTCTTTTATTGTTTATGAAAATGAGAAGAGATGAAATTACATCTATTAAAAAAGCGAATTAAAAAATTCCAAAACAAAACAAAAAAACAAAGGACAAAAACAAAACCAAAAGAAAACAAGAAAGAAAACGAAGATTCACAGAAAAGAATTCTATAAACGTGCAAGAAAACAACACGCAAAGCACGAAGAAAAAATGACAAAGCAGAAACGGGAAAAGAAAGGAAAAGAGACCCTACCTCAAAACGCCCACAAGGAAAGACTGACACTTGAAAGAAATCCGCAAATCACCATGCCCTCGCAATCAAATCGCTCTTCTCAAAGTTCTCCTGGCTCTGGTTTGCTAAAATAGCTTAGATAACAAGGATAATGAGCCAATTAACCTTAATTATGGTTTTAAAAAAAGATTTTGCATGTGTGAAGAACCTGCAATTAATGCAATAAAGGTGGTAGGTAGGGCAGAGTGAATAACGCAAGCAAATAGTTAATTCCCATGGACACCAAAGGTAGAGCGAACACGGACCCGGATCCAGAACCAAACAAGAAAATTTTGACAAGTTCCTAATCGAACTCCAAACCCGGTCCTGGCTCCAGGACAAAGAATCAACAATAGAAAGAAACGAGGGCGGGTTCAAATCCAAAACGAAAACTAGAACTTTTACAAAGTTCCAAGTTCAGTTCCAACTCTGATTTCGGTCCCAACAAAAGGAACAAAAACCAAGACAAAAAAAAAGACGAGAAGCGGGGCCGAAACAAAAACCGGACCCGGCCCAAACACGAATGGAAATGAATAACACAAAGCAAATGAGTGGAGTCAAAATCGGGATGGAAACATGAACTAGAATTTTGAAAAAGTTCCAAATTCACTTCCAACTATGGTTCCACTTGCAATTGGGCTTAAACAAAACATGAGGAAAATGACAAATGAATCAAGGGAGGAACAAACCCAAGAGCACAAAACACACTGATCAACAATGAAAGGAACAAGGAAGGAAAAGTGGACCCAGAGTTGGAATGAAACCCGAACTCGGAACTAAAGAAAAGTTCAGAGTCCAGTTTTGGTTCCGCCTCCGCTTCCGCTAGAGAAAAAGAAAGAAAGAATTAGGAGCAAAATGAACAACTCCTAAGACCCAAACAAAACACCAAAGACAAAAAAACAAGGGGGACCCATTTTGTTCCAAAATAAAATTGGGTGGTTATGCAAGGAATAACAAATGGCGACTCAGCTGGGAAAATGGTTTACCCATTTTTAAGATACTGAAGAATTCAGTCACCCAAAACCTCTGGTTTATGAAACCTGTTAACTTAAGTATGATCAGAATATTTTGGTAAAGTTGAGTTGAAATTTCTAATGTAAATCAACATAAACTACTTTTGAATGAGTGTGTGCATATATGGAGCACCCTTTTGCATAAGAACTTTCTTCACCCCTGAACAACTACACCTAAGATCCAAGTTACATAGGTTAAGTCCTTCAACTATCATGCAATGAAATCTTGGGCATTGCTCCGCTGCCGGTCAGGCGTCAATAGCCCCGATGAAGATACCTCTAGTTCTCTCAAAGCATTGCTCTACTGCCAGTCAGGCATCCATAGCCCCAATAGAGATACTTGAATCACCCATCTGTTATTGAGTTTTCCTTTATTTCAATAATTTCCTTTTCTCTTTCTTTTACAGGCTTCACTTATGGAAATTATTTTAATAACTTTCTCAATACTCAGACATTACTAGTCTGAAATATGGGTTGAGAACTATAGTGGACCCTATGATAGTTTTGGGAATTAGATCTTTCCCTTGAATCAGAGATGTAATAGCCCTGAGATGAATAGGCACTTTATAGTAAGATGTTTTATCTATTTTGTGATAGATTTCAATCATAGTTCATGAGGTTATCTATAGTATACCTTACTCTTAATAACTTTCAAACTAATGCTAAAATGACCATAAGACATAAGTTTAGAATGAAATCTCTGGACAAATATGCATTGAAAATACCTAAATCAATTTCTCTCCTCGTGCTTGTAGCATACTCTGAATAACAACCCCTATATTTCAAAATGGAAAGAAATGAGGGTCCCCAAAGAAGAAGACAAAAAAGAAACAAAGAGAAAAAGAACAAACAAGCAAACAACCAATAGAAACAAAGAACAAATAATTACACATGATACATATATACGATTAATTCAAAAATCAGAGCCTTACGGGCCAAAGTAATTCTTGAGAAACTGTCCATTAACATGCAATGGAACATGTTCTCCCAATAAGGTGGTCAAGCGAAAAGCGTTCTCACCTAAGATCTCAGCTATTTGATATAGACCTAGCCAGAGTCTATCAAACTTCTGGTGGTTGCCCTTTTTCTTTTTAGCCTTATCCCACAACAACACAAGATCTGATATCTTGAATGCCTTGATCTTAGCTCTTTTTTCAAACCAACGTTTGACAACAGCCTGATGTTTGAAGAACTATTGTAAAGTAGTGTCTCTCTATTCTTCCATGTTTAAAAGATTATTTAGCCTTACCTCAATCCGATCATCCTTTGAATAAAACTCCTGCATAAATTTAAGAATAGATATTTGCAAATGTATGGGGAAAACTGGCTCTTGGCCATAAACTAATTTAAATGGGGAATTTCCTAGAGCAACTTTAATATGGGTTTGATCTACCCATAAGGAAAATCTCAACTGGGTATGCCAGTCTCTAGGATTGTTCACTAGCAATTTATTTATTACTTCCAACAGGTTCTTATTGGTAGACTCTGCTACATCATTTTCCTGTGGGTAGTAATTGGATGAATACATCAAAATTATTTTATGTTCATAGGCCCATTGTATGAATTCAACAGATGAAAAATCGGGGCCATTATCACATACTAGGGCAAAGGGTACTCCAAACCTGGTAATAATGTTGTCATTAAGAAATCTGATAACCACCTCTGTGGTGTTGTTTTTACATGGATGAGCCTCAGTCCAATGCGTGTAGTAGTACGTTGTTGTCAAGATGATCTTGTGACCTAAAGAAGAGTTTGGATTAACTACCCCTACAAAATCTAGTGCCCATTGGGCGAATGGTCTTACCTCATAAACTGGTTGTAACGACATTGTTGAATTACATTCTTTTGATGCAGAGGTATAGAAGATATGACATGTCCTGACATGTTGATGTGCATCCCTGAACACGTGGAGCCAATAGTATCCTGACTTGAGAATTTGATGAGCCAAGCAATTTGCAGATCCATGCCCTGTGCCATGCCTACCATGAAATTCAACAATAGCATGCTTGGCTTCTTGCTAATCTAAACATCATAGGTAAACTCCTTCATAATTTCTTCGGTATAAGGCACCTCCTTTGAGCATGAAATGGGCACTCTTCATCCTCAACTCTCTCCTTTGAGTAGCATTCATTCCCTCTGGGCATCTATTGTTGAGAAGGAATAAAATCAAATCTGTGTGACATGGATCCTTAGTGAATGAGTGCACTATATACTGCTGACAAGTGATACTCCTGTCAATATATTCCATAGCCTTTGACAAACCCTATCCTCAGACAAGCTTCATTGGATGGATCTCTAGATGAAATTCTTGCAAAATAGCCATCCATTTTCCTCTTCTCTCTCCTAACTCACTCTGCATAAGGAGAGAATTAACAACTGGATCAAGAATTGTGGCAACAACCTAGCTCCTAAAAATGTAATTCCTAAATTTTTTTACTGCTTGTACCAATGAAAAGGCCTGCTTCTCAAGAGGCGGGTACCTGACCTCTACATTTTTGAATGGGGAGCTCATGAAAGAAATTGGCCTTTCATCTCCCTCTCCTCTTCTTTGAGTTAAAACAACTGCACATGAATTGTTAGATGCAAAGGAATAAATATAGAAGGGATTTCAATAATCTAGACTGGTTGACTAGTGCCTCAAATATTGATTGTTTAATCTGAGAGAAAGTAGATTTAGCCTTGTTGCTCCATTCTATTTTTGCATCTTTTCTCATCATCTCATTAAGTGGTTTCATAATTTCTGCAAATCCTGTTATAAACTTTCTTACAAAATTAATCTTTCCAAAGAAGGATCTCATCTCCTTTTTACTTCCATGCATTGTCAATTTCAAGATGGCTTCAACTCTATTAGGGTCTAAGGATATTCCCCTTTCTGATATCACATGGTCTAAAATTTTCCCTTCAGAAACTCCAAACACACATTTCTTGGGATTTAGGGATACTCAGCTTATACATCTCTTAAGGACTTTTGCTAAATCAACAACATGATCCTTTCTGTTCTTAGAGAAAATAGTTAAGTCATCTACATAGATAATGATACACTTTCCTATCAAATCCTTGAATGCTACATCCATTGCACACTGGAATGTAGCTCCAACATTGATAAGTCCAAACGACATTCTGTAATAGGAAAATGTCCTCGACTTAGTAGTGAAGGCAGTCTTCATTTTGTCCTCATGGATAACAAGCACTTGATTATACCCAGAATAGCCATCCAAGAATTACATCATCTGGGATCCATTGACAATTTGTAATACCTCATCAAGAGAAGGAAGTGGATAGTTATCCTTCTTTGAGGCTTTGTTAAGGTTTCTGAAGTCAACACACAGTTTGATCTCCCCACTTTTCTTGCGTACTGGAACTAAATTAGCAACCCAAGTGGAGTGTTGTACTGGGATGATGATTCTTGCTAACAAAAGCTTTTGCACTTGAAAGAATTCACTGGGCGCTTCTTTTGACAGAAGGGCTTTGCTTCTGGCTTCAGAGGTATTGTATGTGTGATCACAGAGGTGTCAAAAGTCTTTAAATCTTCATAACTCTAGGCAATTGTTGCAATGTCTTCTTTTAACACCTTAACTATTTCATTTCTGATCTCCTTAGGGAAGGTCTTGCCTATATAAACATTTATTTCAGGACTTGAATCAACTAGATTAATAGATTCGTACTTCCCTCCATCACTTTGTGTTGGCACCCTCTCACGAGCCCGAGGATTAGAGTTAAATATTCTTTCCAAAGCTACCATCCCCTTGGGATTGCTGTTTCTTTTCAAATTCATTATTCCTTTAGTGTCACAACTCTCAGGGTCCCAGTCCCCATGATCTCTTTCTAACTCATCTATTATCTTCCCTTCAAAGACATTAGAACTTGCCAAGAAGGCGAGTATATGTTGGTCATCATCGAACACATGAAAATTCTAGACATTATCTGGGACTGCTGGGATTGAGACTAGTTCAAATGAAAATCTTTTCAACTTGGAGCCCTACATAGGCTCTAGAGTGCTAGCAGTGACTGCAAGGGCATCTGCAATCTGATTGTGTTCTCTAGGAATCAAAGTGATTCCAAAAGCGTCAAAATCCTCAATCAGATTCCAAACTCTATTTCTGTAAGCAGCCAATCTTTTGTTATGACAAGTATATTGGCTGCAGACCTACTTGACAATCACTTCAAAATCTCCCATAACCATGAGAGATGCAACTTTCTTTTGATGGGAAAACATCAGACCTCAAACACATGCTTCATATTCTACCATGTTATTAGTGCATCCAAACTGTAACCTATAAGAAGCAAAGTAAGTTTTCCCCTTTGGGTTCGTTAATTCAATCACTGCTCCACTTCTTGACTTGGACTTAGAGCCATCAAATTTTAGACTCCATAATTGATCTGGAGTCAGGATCTCTTTCTTCTTTAGGGCCATAGGTATTTTCTTGCTAGAATCATGTGGTGGCTCAGACTGGTGCTGGTCATCAAGATTTAAAGGTAATTGGGGGCACAATTCACCAAAAGGTTCTCCTGGATTCAAAATCTGTTTAGAAACTGATTCCTGAACCTCCTCTTGGGTCATATCACAATTTAGTACATTTTTCACCAATGCCTTGGGCATTGGAAGGGTATCTAGGGTAGGTGTAATTGGAAAAGACTAAGATTCCTTAGTCTCTCTTTGTTGTTCAGAGCATAGAACCTGAGTCTACTCGAGTTGGGAAGATGATTCTTTTTGAGCAATATTGACTCTCGTAAGGATGGTTGCATCTTTTGCTTCAAATGGAAATTTATTGGTGGAGGTTTGAGGTTGAAATTCACAAGTTTCTTCAACCTAGGAGACATGGTTCAAGATATCTACACAGGGTTGAAAAATTAACTCAGAATGATTCTGGTAATGGACCCTACAACAATTGGGAAGGAACAAACTCCACATATCAGCCTCTTTTCCTAGTACCAGCCTATCCTATTGCAACTTTTTGATTAAGAATTGTTGGTTAACTGTAGTCATTAGGTCAATTTGTTCTAGAGGCAATAGATCATCAGCATGAAGCATAGAAAAATTCATGATTTCCTCCTACTTGTAAACTCCTATCTCGGTCTCAAAATAGGCTACCTCATTAGGGGAATCATACTCGGTGATCATGTGTTTGAGCCTAGGCTCACTTTCAATTCTAATCTGGGTTGCTATCCCTTTCTAGGGAATCCACATGTGTGAGAAATCCAAGGACAAATACCCTCCAATACTTTTCATTAGGTCTCTACTTAAGAGCATACCATAGGTTTTTGGGATATCGACAACTTGGATATCCATATAAGTTTGGATCCTTGGATCAGATCCAACCTGTACATGGATATTTTAAAGTTCTCCTACCACATTGACTTCTATTTTGTCTAATTGAATAACTTTTTTGTTAGTCTAGAGTGGACTCAGACCTAACTTCCTACAAATTGAAAATGGCATGACATTTCCCGATGCCCCAAAATCTAGTAGGCAGTTGTGTAGATTCTTTCCAAAAATTCTTAAACTCAAAAGGAAAGGTGGAGTACCAGTCTTACCATTATAGAGTGTTGCATTCATCTCATTTTTGGGGGCCAATTTTCCTTTCCCTTTTGACCTATCTGCTTCCTCCAAGACTTTAAAAAAAAATTCCTTCTGAGTAGGGAACCACTTCATATTGTCAAAGAATGACAATGAAGTTTTCTACCTCTGCATCTTTGCAATGAAATCAAATTCTAAATCATTCTTTACCTAATACTTAGGAGAGAAAGGTGGAATACCTTTGTTCTTAAAATCTGATGGACCCTTTGGTGGTGGTGGGTTATTATCCACATTCTGATTTGGCGGGACCATATTATTAGGAGGATCAGATGTGGTAAATGACCCCCTATTTTGATTCTTGAGGAAATGGCCTCCCTTGGTTTGGAAAGCATGGGCATCATACACATCTTCCACTGGTTCATTCTCTTCCTGACTGGGAAATGAAGACTCCTCTTCAAAAAGCTCGTAAGTCATGGCAGTATCAGTAGATCCACCCGATTTGCTGGGAGCACCTTACAATGGAGCATCAGCTTGGGCTATCTTAACCATCTTCTCCATCTCCAGGAAATTCAACTCAGAATGGGCCACAATATCATGCAACCTAGACCAATTGGTCATAAAGTTGAGGTTTTCCACGTTGGCAGTGTGTGGCTTTTCATCACCTGCCTGATTATGGGAGACTCCCCCATTGTTTGGCCTGGTGTTCCACTGTCTATTGTTATTAGACCTTTGGTTGTATTCCCTATTCTGATTTTGGTAGTTTTGATTAGGGGAATTTTGATTCTGATAGTTTCTCTTATTTTGGTTGGACTTATAATTTTTATTAGAATTTTGGTTAAAATAACCACCTTGATTTGAATACCCTCCCTGATTCTGAAAGCCTTGGTTTTGGTTCTAAGGAGGGTTCTGTCTCAATTGAGCCATATCGTTAGACATCTAAGATAGGGTCTTTTTGAGAGTCTCCATCTCATTAGTCAGTTGAAAAGTCTTTTCACTTTCTGCATTCTTTACTATAAAGGACTGATTAATAGGATTTGATCCTCCAACTTGATTTTGGTAATTTGAGTTTGTTGGGAGGATTCCTGAGCACCATTGGTGAAAAATGGTAGGGGAGGTTGAGCCTGCAACTTAGACATGGGTCCATATTTGGGATAAGACATCCTTGGGACTATGTTGAACAACGGAGTTGGGTTAGGCATTTGATATCCTAAGGGAGGAAGAACTCCTCCTAGACTCCCTGATTGCAAACTTATCTGTTGTTGCAACTTGATGGCTAGATGATAAACTTTAGACAAAGAAGCAATTTCATTAGGATTATATGTCCTTTGCAAAAATAAACCAATCAGAGGATCTACAACCCTCAAATATGTCATGATGGCAATATTCTCAACAACTAAATAGGGGTCCTATAATCTCCGATACATTCTTTAGAACCTGGTGTTGAATAAAGGAAGTGGTTCGTGATGCTCTTTTCTTATTGTGGAAAATTGGTGATATAGAATAGCAAGGTCTATATAAACCCTAAATTGATTGATAAAAGGCATTTTCCAAGTCTATCCAACTTAGAATAGACCCTTGGGGTAAGTTTAGATACCAATTGTATGCCATGTCACCCAAAGAATAGGGGAACAACCTGCACAGAACGTCATGATGGGCCACCTGAGCATGAGTATAGGCATCCTTAAATGCCTATATATGCTCTTTGACACTTCTTGATTCTCCATGCATGTACTTAGGAAAAAATCTCTCTGGATTCTTTGGAAAATCATGAATACCCCTAGGGATAGTCCCTAGTGGAGAGGGGTTATTCACAAAGAAAGCTATAGGTTTGGCACTAGAAGGAGGGCCTAAGGAACAAACTGGCTCAAATTGGGTCATTTTCACCATATAGGAATGAAAGAGTTCTTAGATCTTCTCATAATCCAAAACTATTGATTGAACTCCAAACTCCTATCAGGTATAGACCCCAAGCCTGTAGAGTCCTGATCCCACCATTGTCACCACCACTTACTCCACCAGGCTTTCCACCCAATCCACCTATCCCACCACCAAGACCTATGGCTTTCTTTGTGAATAACCCCTCTCCACTAGGGACTATCTCTAGGGGTATTCATGATTTTCCAAAGAATCTAGAGAGATTATGTCCTAAGTACATGCATGGAGAATCAAGAAGTGTCAAAGAGCACATACAAGCATTTAAGGATGTTGTACTCGTGCTTAGGTGGCCCATCATGACGTTGTGTGCAGGTTGTTCCCCTATTCTTTGGGTGACATGGAAAACAATTGGTATCTAAACTTACCCCAAGGGTTTATTCTAAGTTGGACAGACTTGGAAAATGCCTTTATCAATCAGTTTAGGGTTTATGTAGACCCCACTATTCTATATCACCAATTTTCCACAATAAGAAAAGAGCATCACGAACCACTTCCTTTATTCAACACCAGGTTCCAAAGAATGTATCAGAGATTACGGGACCCCTATTTAGTTGCTGAGAATATTGCCATCATGGCATATTTGAGCATGGTAGATACTTTGATTGGTTTATTTTTGCAAAGAACATATAATCCTATTGAAATTTATTCTTTTTCTAAAGTTTATCATCTATCCATCAAGTTGCAACAACATATAAGTTTGCAATCAGGGAGTCTAGGAGTTATTCCTCCCTTAGGATATCAGATGCCTAACCCAACTCCGCTATTCAACACAGTCCCAAGGATGTATTATCCCCAATATGGACCCATGTATGAGTTGTAGGCTCAACCTCCCCTACCATTTTTCACCAATAGTGCTCAGGACTCCTCCCAACATACTCAAAATTACCAAAATCAAGTTGGAGGATCAAATCCTATTAATCAGTCCTCTGTAGTAAAGACTGCAGAAAGTGAAAAGACTGTTCAACCGATTAATGAGATGGAGACTCTCAAAAAGGCCCTATGTCATATGTCTAATGATATGGCTCAACTAAGATAGAACTCTCCTCAAAACCAAAACCAAGGCTTTCAGAATCAGGGTGGTTATTTTAACCAAAATTCTAATCAGAATTATAAGTCCAACCAAAATCAGAGAAACTATCAGAATCAAAATTCCCCTAATAAAAACTACCAAAATCATAATAGGGGATACAAACAAAGGTCTAATAACAATAGACAGTGGAACACTAGGCCAAACAATGGGGGAGTCTCCCATAATCAGGCAAGTGATGAAAAACCACACACTGCCAACGTGGCAGACCTCAACTTTATGACCAATTGGTGTAGGCTGCATGATACTGTGGCCCATTCTGAGGTGAATTTCCTAGAGATGGAGAAGATGGTTAAGATAGCCCAAGCTGATGCTCCATTGTAAGGTGCTCCCAGCAAATCAGGTGGATCTATTGATATTGCCATGACTTACGAGCTTTTTGAAGAGGAGTCTTCATTTCCCAGCCAGGAAGAGAATGAATCAGTGGAAGATGTGTATAATGCCAAGGCTTTCCAAACCAAGGGAGGCCATTTCCTCAGGAATCAAAATAAGGGGCCATTCACCACATCTGCTCCTCCTAATAACATGGTCCTGCCAAATCAGAAGGTGGATAATAACCCACTACACCCAAAGGGGCCATCAAATTTTCAGAACAAAGGTATTCCACCTTTCTCTCCTAAGTATCAGGTAAAGAATGATTCATAATTTGATTTCATTACAGAGATGCAGAGGCAGAAAAATTCATTGTCATTCTTTGACATTATGAAGTGGTGCCCTGTTTAGAAGGAAATTTTGTTGAAAGCCTTGGAGGAAGCAGGCAGGTCAAAAGGGAAAGGAAAGCTAACCCCCACAAATGAGATGAATGTAACACTCTATAAAGGTAAGACTGGTACTCCACCTTTCCTTTTGAGTTTAAGAATTTTTGGAAAGAATCTACATAACCGCCTACTAGATTTTGGGGCGTTGGGAAATGTCATGCCATTTTCAATTTGTAGGAAGTTAGGTCTGAGTCCACTCCATAATAACAAAAAAATTATTCAATTAGACCAAACAGAAGTCAATGTGGTAGGAGAATATTAAAATATCCATGTACAGGTTGGATCTGATCCAAGGATCCAAACTTATATGGATATCCAAGTTGCCGATATCCTAGAAACCTATGGTATGCTCTTAAGCAGAGACCTAATGAAAAGTAGTGGGGGATATTTGTCCTTGGATTTCTCACATATGTGGCTGCCCTGGAAAGGGATATCAACCCATATCAGAATTGAAAGTGAGCCTAGGCTGAAACACATGATCACCGAGTATGATTCCCCTAATGAGGTAGCCGATTTCAAGACCGAGATAGGATTTTACAAGTAGGAGGAAATCATGAATTTTTCTATGCTTCATTCTGATGATCTATTGCCTCTAGAACAAACTGACTTGATGACTACAGTTAACCAACAAGTCTTAATCAAAAAGTTGCAATAGGATAGGCTAGTACTGAGAAAAGAGGCTGATATGTGGAGTTTGTTACTTCCTAATTGTTGTATGGTCCATTACCAGAATCATTCCAAGTTAACTTGTCAACCCTGTGTAGATATCTTGAACCATGTCTCCCAAGTTGAAGAAACTTGTGAATGTCAACCTCAAACCTGCACCAATAAATTTTCATTTGAAGCAAAAGATGCAACCATCCTTACGAGAGCCAATATTGCTAAAAAATAATCATCTTCCCAACTCAAGCAGACTCAGGTTCTATGCTCTAAACTACAAAGAGAGACTAGGGAATTTCAGTCTTTGCAAATTACACGTACCCTGAATACCCTTCCAATGCCCAAGGAATTGGTGAAAAATGTACTAAATCATGATTTGACCCAAGAGGAGGTTCAGGAATCAGTTTCTAAATAGATTTTGAATCCAGGAGAACCTTCTGGTGAACCGTTCCCCCAATTACCTTTAAATATTGATGACCAACACCAGTCCAAGCCGCCACATGCTTCTAGCAAGAAGATACCTATAGCCCTAAAGAAGAAAGAGATCTCAGCTCCATATCAATTATGGAGTCTGAAATTTGATGGCTCTAAGTCCAAGTCAGGAAGTGGAGCAGGGATTGAATTAACTAACCCAAAGGGGAAAAATTACTTTGCTTCTTATAGGTTACAATTTGGATGCACTAATAACATGGCAGAGTATGAAGCACTTGCTCGAGGTCTGATTTTTTCCCATCAGAAGAAAGTCACATCTCTCATGGTTATGGGAGATTCTGATGTGATTGTCAAGTAGGTCTGCAACCAATATACTTGTCATAAAAAAAGATTGTTTGCTTGCAGAAATAGAGTTTGGAATTTGATTGAGGATTTTGACGATTTTAGAATCACTTTGATTCCTAGGGAACAAAATCAAATCGCAGATTCCCTTGCAGTCACTACTAGCATTTTGGATCCTATGCAGGACTCCAAGATGAAAATATTTTTAGTTGAACTTGTCTCAATCCCAACAGTCCCGGATAATGTCCAGAATTTTTAGGTATTCGATGATGACAAACACATACTCACCTTCTTGGAAAGTTTCGATGTCTTCGAAGGGCAGATAATAGACGAGTCAGAAACAGATCATGGGGATTGGGACCCTAAGAGTTGTGACACTAAAGGAATAATGAATTTGAAAAGCAACAACATTCCCAAGGGGATGGTAGCTTTGGAAAGAATATTTGACTCTGATCCTCAGGCTCGTGAGAGGGTGCCAACACAAAGTGATGGAGGGAAGTACAAATCTATTAATCTGGCTGATTCAGGTCCCAAAAGAAATGTTTATATAGGAAATACCACCCCTAAGGAGATCAAAAATGAAATAGTTAAGGTGTTAAAAGAAGATATTGCAGAAATTTCCTGGAGTTATGAAGATTTAAAGACTTTTGACACCTCTATGATCACACATACAATACCTCTAAAGCTAGAAGAAAATCCCTTTTGTCAGAAGCAACACCCGGTGAATGATTTGATCGAGCCATTAATTCAGAAGGAAGTGCAAAAGCTTTTGTCAACAAGAATCATCTTCCCAGTATTACACTCCACTTGGGTTGCCAATTTAGTTCTAGTACACAAGAAAAGTGGGGAGATCAGACTGTGTGTTGACTTCAGGAACCTGAACAAAGCCTCAGAGAAGGATAAATATCCACTTCCTTCTCTTGATGAGGTATTACAAACTGTCAATGGATCTCAGATGATGTCATTCTTAGATGGCTATTTTGGGTATAATCAAGTGCTTGTTATCCATGAGGACAAAATGAAGACTGCCTTCACTACTAAGTGGGGGAAATTTTCATATTACAAAATGTTGTTTGGACTTATCAATGTTGGAGCTACATTCCAGCGTGCAATGGATGTAGCATTCAAGGATCTGATAAGTAAGTGTATCATTATCTATGTAGATGACTTAACTATTTTCTCTAAGAACATAAAGGACCATGTTGTTGATTTAGCAAAATTCCTTAAGAGATGTATAAGCTATGGAGTATCCCTAAATCCCAAGAAATGTGTGTTTGGAGTTTCTGAAGGGAAACTTTTAGGCCATGTGATATCAGAAAGAGGAATATCCATAGACCCTAATAGAGTTGAAGCCATCTTGAAATTGACAATGCTGGGAAGTAAAAAGGACATGAGATCTTTCTTTGGAAGGATTAATTTTGTAAGAATGTTTATAATAGTAATTGTAGAAATTGTGAAACAAATTAATGAGATGATGAGAAAAGATGCAAAAATAGAATGGAGCAACAAGGCTAAATCTGCTTTCTCACAAATTAAACAATCAATATCTAAGGCACCGGTCTTGACCAATCTAGATTATTTAAATCCCTTCTATAGTTATTCCTTTGCGTCTAACCATTCATGTGTAGCTATTTTAACTCAAAGAATAGAAGAGGGAGATGAAAGGCCAATTGCTTTCATGAGCTCTCCTTTCAAAAATGCAGAGGTCAAGTACTCGCCTCTTGAGAAGTAGGCCTTTGCATTAGTGTGAGCAGTAAAAAAATTCAGGCATTACATTCTTAGGAGTCAGGTTGTTGCCATAGTTCCCGATCCAGCTGTTAAGTCTCTCCTTATGTAGAGTGAGTTAGGAGAGAGAAGAGGAAAATGGATGGCTATTTTGCAAGAATTTGATCTAGAGATCTATCCAATGAAGCTTGTCTGAGGATAGGGTTTGTCAAAGGCTATGGCAGATGTTGACAAGAGTATGACTTGTCAGCAGTATATAGTGCACTCATTCACTAAGGATCCATGGTACACAGATTTGATTTTCTTCCTTCTCAACAACATATTATTAGAGGGAATGAATGCTACTCAAAGGAGAACACTGAGGATGAAGAGTACCCATTTCATGTTCAAAGGAGGTGCCTTATACCGAAGAAATTATGAAGGATTTTACCTGCGATGTTTAGATCAGCAAGAAGCCAAGCATGCTATTGCTAAATTTCATGGTAGGCATGGCACAGGGAATGGATCTGTAGATTTCTTGGCTCATCAAATTATCAAGTTGGGATACTATTGGCCCCACGTGTTCAAGGATGCACATCAACATGTTAGGACATGTCATATCTTCCAGACCTCTACATCAAAAGAACGTAATCCAGCAATGTCGTTACAACCAGTTTATGAGGTAAGACCATTCGCCCAATGGGAACTAAATTTTGTATGGGTAATTAATCCAAAATCTTATGTAGGTCACAAGTTCATCTTGATAGCAAAAAACTACTGGATGCACTGGACTGAGGCTCAGCCATGCAAAAACAACACACAAAGGTCATTATCAGATTTCTTAATGACAACATTATTACCAGGTTTGGACTACCCTTTGCCCTAGTATGTGATAATGGCCCCACTTTTTCATCTGTTGAATTCATACAATTGGCCTATGAACATAAAATCATTTTGAAGTATTCATCCAATTACTACCCATAGTGAAATGGTGTAGCAGATTCTACCAATAAGAACCCGTTGGAAGTAATAAAGAAATTGCTAGTGAACAATCCTAGAGACTGGCATACCCAGTTGAGATTTTCCTTATGGGCAGATTGAACCCGTATTAAAGTTGCTCTAGGAAATTCCCCATTTAAATAAGTCTATGTTCAAGAGCCCGTTTTCCCCATAATTTGCAGATATCTGTTCTCAAATTTATGCAAGAGTTTTATTCAAAGGATGATCAGATTGAGGTAAGGCTAAACAATATTTTAAACATGGAAGAACAAAGAGATGCTACTTTATAGCAGTTCTTCAAACATCAGGTTGTTGTCAAACGTTGGTTTGACAAAAGAGCTAAGATCAAGGAATTTAGGATATCAGATCTTGTGTTGTTGTGGGATAAGGCTAAAGAGAAAAAGGGTGACCACCAGAAGTTTGATAGACTCTAGCTAGGTTTGTATCAAATAGCTGAGATCTTGGGTGAGAATGATTTTCGCTTGACCACCTTAATGGGAGAACCTATTCCATTGCCCGTTAATGGACAGTTTCTCAAACATTACTTTGGCCCGTAAGGGTCAAATTAATTGTATATATTTATCATGTGTAATTATTTGTTCTTTGTTTTTGTTGATTGTTTGCTTGTTTGTTCTTTTTCTCTTTGTTTCTTTTTTGTTGTCTTGTTTTTGTTTTTTTCTTCTTCTTTGGGGACCCTCATTTCTTTCCATTTTGAAATATAGGGGTTGTTATTCAGAGTATGCTACAACCATGAGGAGAGAAATTGATTTAGGAATTTTTCAAGGCATATCTATCAAGAGATTATGTTCTAAACTTATGTCTTATGGTCATTTTAGCATTGGTTTGAAAGTTATTAAGAGTAAGGTATACTATAGATAACCTCATGAACTATGATTGAAATATGTCACAAAATAGATAAAACATATTACTATAAAGTGCCTATTCATCTCAGGGTGATTATATCTCTAATTCAAGTGAAAAATATGATTCCCAAAACTGTCATAGGGTCCACTGTAGTTCTCAACCCATATTTCAGACTAGTAATGTCTAAGTGTTGAGAAAGTTATTAAAATAATTTCCATAAGACTCTTAACCTTTCCTTAGTTCCTAGTTCGGGTTTCGTTTCGACTTCGTGTCCACTTTTCCTTCCTTGTTCCTTTCATTTTTGGTCAATGTGTTTTGTGCTCTTGGGTTTGTTCCTCCCTTGAGTCATTTGTCATTTTCCTCGTGTTTTGTTTAAGCCCAAGCGGAAGCAGAACTGTAGTTGGAAGTGAATTTAGAACTTTTTGAAAATTTTGGTTCTTGTTTCCATCCTAATTTTGACTCCACTCATTTGCTTTGTGATTGTTCATTTTCGTTCATGTTTGGGCCAAGTCCATTTTTTGTTTCGGCCTCACTTCCCTTCGTTTGTTGTTTTTGTCTTGTTTTTTGTTCCTTTTGTTGGGACCAGAATCGGAGTTGGAATTGAACTTGGAACTTTGTAAAAGTTCTAGTTTTCGTTTTGGATCCGAACCCGCCCCCATTTCTTCTGTTGTCGGTTCTTTGTCATGGAGCCGGGACCGGGTTTGGAGTTCAATGAGGAACTTGTCAAAACTTTCTTATTTGGTTCCAGATCCAGGTCTGCGTCCACTCTACCTTTGGTGTCCATGGGAGTTAACTGTATATTTGCGCTATTCACTCCACCCGACCTACCACCTTTATTGCATTAGTTATAGGTTCTCAAGACGTGAGAAATCATTTTCAAAACCATAATTAAGGTTAATTGGCTCATTATCCTTTTTATCTAAACTGTTTTAGCAAATCAGAGCCAGGAGAACTTCGAGAAGAGTGATTTGATTGTGGAGGCTTGTTGATTTACGGATTTCTTTCAAGTGTCAGTCTTTCCTTGTGGGCGTTTTGTAGTAGGGTCTTTTTTCTTTTCTTTTCCCATTTCTGCTTTGTCATTTTGTCTTTGCACTTTGTGTGTTGTTTTCTTGCGCGTTCATAGAATTCTTTTATGTGAATCTTCTCTTTCTTTCTTGTTTTCTTTTGGTTTTGTTTCTGTCTTTCTTTGTTTTTCCGTTCTATTTTCTTTCTTTCTATTTGTTGCTTTTGTGGCAGGTGCGTTTTGTCATGCCCTAGTTTTTAATTAGGGCTTCCATTTACAAGGGTTTTTTGTACTTTAAATGTTTTAAAATCTATTTGAAAACCCTTATGATCTTGATTCTATGTTGATTCTATGATTTTTGAGATGGGTTTGTGAAGCAGGACCGGAGTGGAGGTCAAACTTGGAACTAGCGATTAGTTTCTGGTTCAGTTTCCATTCTGGTCTCGGTTCTGGTCTTGTCCTGGATCTGGTTCTGATCCCACTATGTGTTAAAACTGTGTCATATTCCTAATTCTTTTGTGACTATGCTTCAGATGAAAGTGAAATTTGGCTTAGTATGAAAGTTGTCCTAAGGAAGTACAGGATGGTATTACATGATAAATTGTGTTATGCTTTTGTTCATCTAATACAAGAGTTTATTGCAAAGATTAAAGGATGTCGGGGGCATTAGAAGAAGCTTCTCAAAGGAACCAACCAATAGAAACTTCAAGACAAGGGGTTAAGCCAAGAAGGTTAAAGTGGAGCAGCTCCCCTACACTCTGAGGTATAAACATAGAGAAGCTATTCTCACTACTAGCAAGGTTGATTATGAGTGGGAAGATATTACAGATACCAACTTAGGCCCTTTCAACTATGAAGAGTTGGTGGATGAAACTTTTAATGAAGATATTACACCAAGGGCAGAAAGGATCATCCAATTTGGACTAGCACATGTTGCTATCTTCCCACTGTCTGTTCAATGTCTAGAATTGATATTAGTAGCAAGATGAATATGATCTCAGGAGGAGAAATTATGAAAGATTACCTATCCCACTCATGGTTGAGTATGGGATAAAGAAGGACATTCCAGAGACATTGTCTGATGATAGGGTAACTTTGGATCCCCAATATGCTACAAATAAGATAGGCACCAGGATCTTGATCCAATAGATTGGAATGCAAAAGAGTCTATTGATATTAAGCAAATTACAAGACTAGTTTTGGATAGAAGCATACAATGGGTTATCTTGAGGGTTAACCAATTAGAGGCTCAACCATCTAAGAAGAGGAAGGCTATGGGTACCACTCAAGGGTATAAGAGGAAAAAGAGAATAATGGCTCCTAAGGAGCCCATAGAGTTCTTCCCTTCTAATGTTGGAGAGAAAATTCAAATTCCTGCTCAAGATCCTTTGGAGACACATGAAGAAGAGGTGGCAGTAGAAGTTGGTGCCTCGACATCTATTGTAGTAGAAGAATCCACTCAACCCCTAATCACAGAGCAACCAAGTGAGGGAATTCCCATGGGAACCCTCCATAAAGAAGCTGAGTTGTTGAAGGAAAAGGAGCCTGAGATAGAAATTCATGATATTGCAACAAATTCTAAGGCTACCCCATCCAACAAAGAGACTCATGTGGTGGCTTCCCTTGATGTAATAGATGATGTAGGGACTGAGCATGTGCTAACAAAAGAGGATCAATGGAAACTATTTGAAGATGCTAAGGATGAAGAAAATGCCAAGGCACAAGCTAAGGCATTGGCTAAACAACAAGAAGATGTTGTTAAGGCATAATCTGATGTATCAACCAAGCAACAAGAATTGGAGGCTCAAGCTACTGTTGATGAATTGGCTAAGCAGCAACAACAAAAGGAGTAGGAGCTCAAAATGAAAGAGGAAATAGATAAATTGTCTTTGCAGCAGAGGATCCATGATCTTGAGGAGGAAAAGGCCAAGCATAGAAGAGAGAAAGAATCCCTTGAAGAAAAATTTAAGGCTATGGTGGAGGCCTATAGGAAGAAGGAAGAACAAGAATGCTTAGAGAGAGAGAAGGAGGCTGCAGAGTTTTCTATACATGAGAAGAAGTCCAAAGAAGCATGGGACTATGTTGAGGAATTGAAGAGACAAAGGGACTAGATGTTAGAGGAAAAGAAGTTGGAAGAGGAACATCTGAAGAAGGAGTTGGAAGCTAGAAGATTGCAAGAACAAAAGGACAAGGAAGAGGCTGAGAAACTTGCACAAGAAAAGGAACAAAGAGAGCAACAAAATGTGCAAGAGGTTGACTCTCAGCTTGAGAACAAAATATTGCAACCTCTATCTTCTACCATTGTGGCTTCTTCTTCAACAAAAATAGCTACTACTCCTAAAACTCCTACATGGTTAAAGCTTGAATTGGAGAAGAAACAAATAGTTCAACCTCAGCCTCTTAATTGGGATGAGATGATGAAGGAAATTGAGAAGGAGACACCCAAAAAGAAGGTCAGGGTTCTTCACTCCACCAAACTTACATACATAGGAGAAATCATTGTTGAATGCGCAATATCAATGGTGGATAAGAATTGGGAGGATATGCAAATGACTCATTATCAATTGGGTATGGTGAATTTGGGAAGACCTAGAAGAAATCAACAAATGAACTTAAGGCCCCATTGGATCAGTTGCATAAGTTTTTAAAAGATGTTTCAACTCCAATTTCTCAACAAGTTGCTACTCCTGAATCCCCAATCTTATTGACAAAGAAGGAAGCCGATGACTTTGCTCAAATGAAGAGTAAGGTGGGGATGCTAGAAATATGGATTGATAAGCTCAATTAGGAGGTTGATGAATTTCTAACTGATAGTTTTAAGATTCATGAAGCAACACTTGAGTTGGCAGGAGATTTGAACCAGCATGCTGAAGATCTAGACAAGCAAGATGAAGAGTATCAAGAATATGTTAAAAATATTATGGAGACTAGCAAAGTGCCTAAGTCAACTCTACTTGAGTAGTCAATCCTTGAAGAGGGTAATGTGGATTTTATTGAGAAGACTATGAGGATAATAGGATACAAATCCAAGTCTATTCATGAGCATAAGAATGAGGTTCAAGAGATGAGCAAATACCTAAACCAACACATTAATGAATTGGAGGCAATAGTGGCTATATTGGTCAATTTAGATACCTCGATCAAAGAGGGTATTTCTTTGGATAAGATGAGGGAGAAGTGGATGGGTAGATTTGAAGAGGTGATACAAAAAGGGGATGATGGAGAGGATTTGTTATTTGATAGGTTTATGGACATCAGGGAAGAAGCAAAGGCTGCTAGAAGGGAAGTGATCAAATTAAAGGAGGTACATGGATTGGTTTTAGTAGAGTTAAAGAGGGTTAAATTTGAGGATGACTAGTTGGATGGGCCTGATTCAGATACCCTTCAATAAGTGTTTTCTAGTTATGATGAGTACATCCTTGAGCATGCAATGCAGGAATAAGTTGGCAGCAAAACACCTTCTTCATTTGACACATCTTCTTATCTCCTCTTTGTAGGGTTTTAACATGAACTTGACTCCAATTCCATCCTTTAGTTTCACCTGCTTTCTTGGGCGTCAGAATTTTGTGCAATGAAGCAATCCAACCTTGTAACTAAAGATCAACAATCCAGTTCTTCATTCAGTTCCAGTCCCTTGATTTGTGGATCTGAGTTTTGATTGAGAGAAGCTTGCGCATGGCATGACTATATGCATTTTTGAGCTCTATTTTGTAAAGGTCGGCTGATTGAAGAAAGTTTAGCCACTTGATGATAGTGAATAGTGATTAATCTTAGGTTTTCATTATTGTCAGCAAGGATACTTTGAAAATTCATTTGAACTTGGTTACAGTTTTACAATTTTATATACAAGTTTTTATGTTGTTATGAAGTTTGAACCTATCTGATAAGATTAGTGATTCATAATCAATTTTTTGCTAGTGAATTTTTGTGCCTAATGTTTTCTATTTGGTGAAAATCAATAGAGAAAACCGGATTTAAAGATTATCTCATTGAATTATTTGTGAATGAAATTGTTTTTATATCTATTTGATCTGTGTTTTGATGATGAGTGGATGGTTTGTCTCAATTTTTTTGAAGTAAGGGTTAGTGAATAGTTGTGATTGTTGAATTAGCACTATGGATGTATGCAATATTATAGATTATTCTATGGATTGCATCATGTTGTGGTTATGGTTGGATGAAGAAACACTCATTGTTGATATGCATGTCTATATTTTAAGTAGTTTTGTCCATGCTCTTCTGTTTCAAAGCTTTGATCTATCTTTTTGTCTTTATTTAAACCCCCCCCCACAAACGTAGGTTAGTTGATCTAATGTAGTTTTGTTCCTTATTACCAGCAAAAGGCCCCTTGCATATTACAGTTACATTGACCATTGAGCAATATCAACACAGTTAAGAACCAACTACCAGGACCTTGGGATTTAGATTATTATATGTTGTCTTTCTTTTTCAGGAGAAATAGAATAGTGATATTTTGTTTAATGTTGTTGTGCCATTTTTTACAACAACAATACCATTGCTATGTTATTCCTTTTAATTTAATTTTGTTTATTTTTAATTTAGAATGTGACAAGAGGTTGGATCCTTCTATGCACTTGATGGGTATTCTCACCTTGATTATAAAAGTTAAAGAAATATTTTATGATTCTCCTAGTCATTTATCTCCTTTGTATTCCTAATGTATATACTAGGATCAAGGTAATGACTGTAAAGTCTAATAAAATAAATGGAACCATACTAATTTTATTTTTCTCCTCTTTTAGTGAAGAACTTAAAAAAAATTAATATATTTATTTGGATTGGAACATCCTTTATAAACAAGAATCTTGTTCACTAATCATTTCTTCTTCATAAATCTATATTTAATTGCAATATCTAGATTTCTCCATGTGACGATATTTTTCTTATGGGTTTTCCACCATATTGTTGTGTTCCTTGTAAATGTAGCATATAATTATACCATCATAATTGCCTCATAAGATTCTTACTTCTTCATCTTCTCCAAATAATTCTCAATGTCCCTAATTTGAACAATTTTGGGATAGTTCTTATAATTATGTCTTACAAATATTTTGATTTCGATCATAAGTCTTCTCTACTCTATCTTATCATTGGTTTCAATACAAGAAGCCATTATTTATTTCCATATTTATGGCCATATCTCTTTTCTTATCTTTTTATCTATTTAACAATATCCTTTTCTTTATCGTTTTGAATGTATGACTCATAGATGATGGTATTTGGTTATGTGGGTTATCTCCTTGTCATTTATCTTATGTTGTGGGCCATATCCTTAAATTATATTAATTTAATTCTCTTCTATTCATAAATTAACTTCATTACTGATTTTCTATTTATTCAAAATTTCTCTCACTAAACTATTTCTCTTTTCAATTTCATATCATATCTTTAATATATAAGGTGTTTCCTCTCCTTATAATTTCTCCATTGTTTCATCCCGATCCATCAACTCTAGGGATCTTAAATTTATCTATCTTCTTCTTCAATTTATCCTCAAACCTCTTGGTGTTGGCTACCCTTTCTCAAACACGTTTTTTTTCTAGGACATTCTTATCTCTCTCTCTCTCATACTTTCAAATACTTACTTCTTCATCTTGTATCAATCCTTGTACCATGGCCTTAATAATTCTAGCAATTGATTATCTCCCAATGTATCTACTAATTATCACATTTATTCTCTCTCTTTTCTTACTTTCTCTAATTTTATTTTCTACATTTCATTATTTCTACTATATTAATCATGCATCCCTTATTCATTTTATTATTTTCCCAAGAATTACACCTAATTTATCTTAGTTGTCATGTCTTCTTGTATCTCCTCCCCTCTCCATGTCATCACCTTAGTACCTAGTTCCCTAAGGGATAGAACTTAGTGTTCATTGCAACACCTCTTTATTAAAAATATGATCACCATGTATGAGTATTTATTTTTTCTAAAATTTCACTTCTCTTTGGTTTGAGTTACCACTAATTTGTTTCTTTGGTATGATATTCCCCTTTATGAAACACAAATTAAGATCCTTACAACAAAATCAAAGATTGATAGAAAAAATTGGATTGAAGTCCAAATTTTATATTTTATATAATTTCATATAGTAAACCCCAATATGATGTAGTATAAAGGGATAAGTTATATTTTGGACGTAAGCACAAATCAAAATATAAAAAATCACATATAAAAAATATAAACACCAACATTATTAAGATCATATATTAATATGATTCAATGTATTATAATTCATTCCTCATGTTTTCATATCAGTTAGCATTTTCCTTATTCTCACAAATGTATAACTCATTCTCTTTTCTCCCATTTTATCTTCTTATATATCCTTTTAATTCCTTTTCATAATGCTTTTTCATTATCTTCTTCCCCTGAATTTTCCTCTTCCTTTTATGATATTTATTCATTTTATATCTTATTTAATCATATTATGGTATATTTAAGGCTATTTAAGTGGCATATAATGGATATATGGGGTCTATAAATGACCCAAACTAGCATATATATATATATATATATTAAATTAATTTAATATATATAAAATACGCCGAGAGATATCCTTCTTGAGGTGCCTATTTTATAATCAATTTTCACATAAAAATGTAATAGGTGCCTCGAGAAGGATATCTCGATGTATTTTATATATATTAAATTAATTTAATATATATATTCTAGTAGCATTTACAGTGCAACATGGAGGAATTTAAATTATTTAGGGTTAGGGCTAGGGTTGGAGTTAGGGTTAGCATTAGGGTTAGGGTTAGGGTTGGGGTTAGTGTTAGGATTAGGATTAGGATTAGGGTTAGGGTTAGAGATAGAATTAGGATTACGACTATGGTTAGCATTACAATTAGGTTAGGGTTAGTGTTGGAGTTAGAATCAAGATTAGGGTTATGACTAGGGTTAGACATAAAATTAGAATTAGGGTTAGATTTAATTTTGTATTAGGAGTAGGGTTAGGGTTAGGATAGAGATAGAATTAGGATCAGGGTTGGGAATAGTGATAGGGTTAGGGTTAGGGTTAGGGTTAGAGTTAGGGTTAGTGTTAGGGTTAGGGTTGAGGTTGGGGTTAGTGTTAGGATTAGGATTATGGTTAAGGTTAGAGATAAAATTAGGATTATGAATGGGGTTAGCATTATGATTAGGGTTAGGGTTAGGGTTGAAGTTAGAATTAGGATTAGGAGTATGGCTAGGGTTAGACATAAAATTAGAATTAGGGTTAGATTTAATGTTATTATTAGGATTAGGGATAGGGTTAGGATTAGAGATAGAATTAGGATTAGGGTTGGGAATAGTGTTAGGGTTAGGGTTTAATCATGGTTAGAGCTAGGGTTTATTTAAGGTTAGTGATTAAATTAGGGTTAGGGTTAGGTTTAGAAATTAAATTAGGGTTAGGGTTATCATTTGAGTAAGGATTAGGATTAGGGTTAGGGTAAGAATTAGGTTTAGGGTTAATTTTAGAGACCTAATTAGAGTCAAGGTTAGGGTTACGATTACGGTTATGGGTGGAGTTAGGGTTAGAATTATAATTAGTTTTAGAATTAGGGTTAGGGTTAAAGTTATAGTTAATGTAACAGTTAGGTTTAGGTTTAGGTTCAAGGTTAGAAATAGGGTTTATGTTCAAGGTTACAATTATCATTAGTGTTTGTTTTAAAATTTAATTATTTCCCTAATTGTAACCCTAAATGAACACTAACCCTAATTCAATGCTAACCCTAACCCTGATATAACCTTAATGTTAACCCCTCTTAAACTTGAACCCTAACCCTAATCCTATGTAAACTATAATCATAATTTAATTGTAACCTTAACTAGAAGATTTATCTTATAACCCTAATTAAACCCTAACCATAACTCTAATTTAACCTTAGATCTAGCCCTAACCCTAACTAAACCTTGATCCTAATTAAAGCCTAATCCTGATATAATTGAACCCTAATTTAACCCTAAATATAACCCTAGCTCTAACCTTAAACCTAATTGAACCCTAACCCTAATTAATTTTTCACCCTAACCTAATTGAATGCTAATTCTAACCCTAATTTTGACAATAATTGAAATCTAATCCTCCTTAGATCTATTTAAACCCTAAACCTAATTAAACAATAACCCTTATGAAACCTAAATTCTAACCGTAATTGATCCATAACCTTAATCCTATTTGAACCCTAATTAGAATTTAATTATAACCTTAACTTAAAGATTTATCCTATAACCCTAATTGAACTCGGATCCTAATCGAAACTCTAATTAAACCTTAACCCTGATTAAACCCTCACCATAATTGGACCCTAACCTTAATCAAACCATAATTGTGAATAAGTTACGAAATTTAGGTTGCTCTGTTTCTATCAAAGATGTTGCAAAATAGATTACTTAAGGATTATCTTCAGTGCCTATGTTGATGTCCACAGATTCCTCAACTAACATTGGTGACTTTTCTTGAGAAACGAGGAGAATGTTCAAACCTCTATCCTTGGGTACCTCAGAGAGGTTTTCACCTTTGGATGCGTCCTTATTTTTTTCTTTTTCATCATCCAAAGGTGCCTTTTAGTTTTCACCTAGGGACTTGTCATTTTTATTTTTTTCATTAATTTTCTTATTGTTTCTACTTTTACGACTAGAGGGGTGAACCGACTCCCCAAAATAAGCCATGTTATCCAAGTCTATGGTAAATCTAGCCTTATGGTCACCACTAGGTATGCCTTCACATAGTCCCATGAACTCAGCTATTGCTTCGTCATTCTCAAAGGTATCTAAGATGGGGATGTCTTGTTGATCCCAATCGATAAGTTGGGGATATACCAAGGGCATGTCATCATTGAAAGTATCAAAGGTAGAGACCAATGGGGTGATGATAGACCTATTGACATGGTCACAAAAGCTTCTTATAAAATCCTCCTTATTCTTTTTCTTGGGAATAGGTAGATTTTGAGATGGACCCATTGTAAAGGTTTGGTTATCAGAAGCAAGTTTGTCAGGTTCCCAAGGGGCAGGATCAAAGGATTCCCAAAAGTAACATTTAAGCCATTCATCTTTTGTCAAAGAAGTTTGAGGTTGGGAATCAAGTGGATTATGTGAGGAATTAAACATTTGGTCAAGTTCCCCAAATAGTTTATCTAGGTCCATGAAAGTGGTGGAGGAGAGGGAATCCCGCTCATATTCATTAGAGTCGGGGGAATTGCAATTGCATTGGTCAAATGGCTCATTGGATGTCTCGATATCTTTGGAAGCACTTGCTTCCTCTTATAATGGTGTTGAGATACTAGAAATGTCAATCTAGAGTCGTTGAAACCCAAGCCCTAGGCCTTTTAGCTGTTTAGAGACAATGATAGGTTCAGTCCTCCCATTTTGATGTAATCCCAACCCGCTATGTCCATTATATCCTTTGTCTTGCATTATATTGAAACCTTTTCCATATTGATCTTTGGGTATCTGAGCAGGCAAAGGAGGTTCCTCATTGTCTTCTTTGTATAACCAAGAGGTCACATCTTCTTCATTTATAGCTTCTTTACTTAGTTTCCCACATTTTGTGAAAGTAATTATGGGACTTGGATGTGTATGGTGATAATGGATTGTCTCCTATTTGCTGTTGGTAGACCATATGATTTGGGAGGAACCAAGTGGCTAACACAATAGGATGATTTCATATGATACTCTCCACAACCCTTATCTTGGATCTCGACCTTAAGAGTGGAAGGTGGTGGTTGTGAAGTAGATGTTTTGGAAAGAGTGGATGGATCAATATACTAGGATGAGTTGGATGATGAAGCCTCTTGGTTAACAAGAACTTGTCATTGGGTTATTCCATGTAGATTAGTGCAATACTGGAAAGGATCAGGATCACCATGTATCGTGATCTTGGCGCCATTGTATGGGAATTTAAGGCATTGGTGGTAAGTGGAAGGGATGGCCTTCATAGCATGTATCCATGGTTTGTTGAGTAAAAGGTTAAATGGGAGGAAGACATCCAAGACTTGGAATTGGGTATCCATAAATGCATGGCCAATTCTGATGGGGAGTGTTACAACTCCTTTAGATGATCATTCTTCATCATCATATGCCTTAATGACAATGCTCTTAGTAGTGTCCACACAAGGCTCTAAGAAGCCTAATTCCTTAACCAATTTCAAGGTGCAAAGATTCAACCCTGCTCCTCTATCTACCAAGACTCGTCTAACTTTTGTTTTACGAACAAGAACTTCCAGGTGCAATGGGTCATTGTGGTGTGTCTTCTTAGTTGAGTAATCTTGTTCAGAGAAGGTAGCATGATGAGAGTTAGTGAGGTAGCCTACCATCTCTTGGAAGTGATTGAAATCAAGGTTGGTGGGGATAATCGTGCTTTGTAAAGCTTTGTCTAAAATAGCTTGATGATCGGGTGATATACTCAATAGTTCCAAGATAGAAATTTGTGTTGGGCTCTTCCCCAATTGGTCAAGTAAATTATACTGAGGCTTGGAGGAATGTGGTTATTACTGTGACGAAGGACCTTGGATGGTTATCTTGGTTCGACGAGTGTTGACAACACATTCTATAGTTTTCTTTATGGTAATAGTGTTGATATGTTCATCAGCGGCTCGAATGTGATTTATGATTGGGCCGTGGTTATAGTCATACTTGATATTAGCATAGTTGGCCTTGTTATTGGTCTTATTTCCTAAACTAGATGATTTTCCTTTTCCATGGTCATGTAATGGATCAGTTTAGGCCTTGTGATCACTATTTAAGGATGTCTGTTTCTATCCATTAGCTTCAATAGTTTCATTTTACACAAGATCATGTATAATGTTCTTTAGTTGTTGACATTGTGGTTAGTTCGGTGAAAATCACAAAAAGTGTTGTCATCCCACCAAGAGGGTTTAAATTGTCCAGGATCATATTATTTTGGCTCAGGAAGTTGTATGAGTTTGTGTTTTATCGGTTCTTTGAAGACTAATTTTATTGGTTCCTCTAGGGGAGTGAACTCATGTTTTGGAAACCTCCTTTTGCAGTCGTGGTTGTTGCGTGTTTTGGACAAGATTGATAGTTTGGTTGGCATTGTTGGGTGTGTTATTAGAGGGTTTGTGTCCTCTAAATGTAATGGCTGGTCTTGCGTGTAGGGTTTTAGCATCGACAATGCCATCATTGGTTACGTTCTTGTTTCAAGACCAAAATTTGTTCCTGTCATTAGGGGTGCTTTGAACATTTGGATTTATATTTGACATCTTGATTTCACCTTTGTCAATAAGATACTTTTTAAGTATGATACCCTTTTCTACTAGTTCCACAAAATAAGTGCAATAGTGTACTCTTAGGTCACTTCTCAATTTTGAATAAAGAATTTCTAGCAATATAGTGACCTTTTGCTTTTCGGGAATTTCAATAGGGCATCGATTAGCTAGACTCCTCCATCTTTGGATAAAGGTAATAAAGTTCCCTCCTTCATCTTGTGTGGTGTTACATAAGGATTCTATTATGATTCCATTGTCAATGTTAAAGATGAAATGTTCAATAAAATTTTCAGCAAGTTCACCCCATGACCTTATGTCATATGGAAGTTGAGAAAACCATTCAAGTGCTATTCCAACAAGGCTTCATTGAAAAAGTCTCATGAGATATGTGGGGTCATATGTGATGTCTATGCACATTGTGGAAAATTCCCTTATGTGTTCAATAGGATTACACTTCCCATTATACTTAGGAAAGTTTGGTATAGCATATCCATGTGGGAAGGGTGTCATGTATAAAGCTTTGTCAAAGGGAAATGGACATAAGTCTTTTTGCTAAACATCACCATGTTGTCCATTTGTTGTTGAAGGGCTTACATTTGTGTTTGTAGAACATCCACTTGTGTCAATGACATGTTGGTTACATTGTTGGGGTCTATGTAAGTGTTTTGAAACCCAATGTTATGCAACAAATTTTGGTTCATTGTAGGAATGAAGGGTGGATTTTGACTTAGAATGTGTGAGAACAAGTTTTGGTTTGATGTTGGTTGATTGGGAATGTGAATGTTTTGTGAAGGATTAGGCCGGTTCCCAAATTGTATTTGAGGTATGTGTCGTGTTTGTGAAACCCTTATTGTGGAATGACACTAGTGGTGTTGATGTTTGGTATGGAAGTTTTCATGTTGATGGGTGGCGAATGAGTCCCCCTTGGCTCCAAATTCAAAATATTTTAAGTTTTCTTTCGGGTTTTTATTCAAAATCACTTGATGTCAGCCTGTGATGAGGTATCATCAGGTTACTAAGGCACAAATATGTATAAATAAGTGTTTTTCTCCTCATTTTAGCTCTCCTCCATTCAATCTATCATCTCTTATCATTCATTCATCCACCAATCTTCTATCTCAAGCCAAGAAACTTAGGGTTTTATCATTTCAAGGCATTAAGACATCAATTTTAAGACATTCAAGGGCAGATTCTTCATGGTTTTTGCATAATTTCAAGATAAAACATCATGGAAAGGTAATCAACTCCATTATTGCATGTTTCATTCCATTCTTTCATCATTTTGGTTTAATTACCTAAAAGGGGTTTGACCAAGGAAAACCCCCATGCCCTAACATTCACCATTTCTTTCTCTTGTCTTGTGTGTATGTAGATTTAGGACTCTTGGAAGCTTGGAAATAATTGAAGATCAAGTTGCAAGGTTGCTCAAATATTATCTTCATTTAACAATTCAAAATATCAACAAAAACTCATTTTTAGACCCATAAATTAGAGTTTTAGAAGCAGACACCTGTAGGAAGTCAAAGTGCAGGTTGGAAGCTTCAGATTCCACTTTTAAAAATCCATAAATTCAAAAGTGGACTCATTCACCATGGGTGGTGAATGAGTCCCACTTCCATGGTAGTTTTGAGTTTTCTACATTTTTAGATACCCTTTTGACAAAAACAAATTTTGGCTTAGTTTTGCAAAACTGGGACTAATTCACCTAGAATGGTGAATGAGTCCCACCAAGCCTGAAAACCAGCATCGACAACATTTAAAATGTCATTTCTAGCCTCCTTCAACATCTCAGGTGCATACCTTCAATTTGGTTCATTTATGTTAAGTTTTGCATCCATTCTAGGTCTTTTTGTATTACACAATATGTTTTCAAACATTCTTCGTTTCCTTAGTTTACATTCATTAATAAATTAATATTATTAGTTTCTTGCATTCAAACATTGCATCTAGGTATATTTCACCCATATTCCATCCACAGTGCATTAAATTTGAATGTGAACATAAGAATTTTTGACCCCTCTGTCTCCTTTTAGGTGAAAAACCCTAGAAGCGTTAGAAAGCAAGTCGGTCCCAAAAATATATGTTCCATAAATTCATCATTACTATGACTGAATACTTTACCAAGTAGATTGAATCCATTCCTATGACCTACATTACTGACACATATTTCTAAGTTCATCCTTAACTATATCATTTGTCGGTATGGCATTCCTCAATCCATAATCATAGATAATGGCCGCCCATTTAAAAACCAAGAAGTCCATCATCTCTACCAAGAACTCCATATCCAACACCACTTTTCCACTCCATATTACCCACAAGGTAACAACCAAGCTAAGGCATGTAACAAAACAATCCTCAAAATCCTTAAGAAGACTGTCAATGATCTTGGTTGTGTTACCAATTTCTCGCTACAACTCAATTGGTGGAGCTGACTAAATACTGTTATATTTAAAAGTGGAAAATACAGTTATTTCTGCATATTCCAAGTGCTAATTGCATCTTATTTATCATTTTATAAGTGACAGTTATGCATTGAAATGAGGAAACTAAGTTTCAAGAAAATGCTTTTTAGTGTTTCACAATCAGATGTACAAGATTGAGCATCAAACAACAAGCATGACTGAATGTTTTCATTTATTTCACAAAGTGGTTCATATTTACAACATTTCATTTGATTACAAGAATTCAAATGGTTATACATTCAAATGATGGTACAACATTGCATCATAAATGCATTTTATTTTCAAAATGAAAAGCAAGAGATTGAAATTAAATATCCACACAAGTCATGGTTTTAGTCGTTCCATTCATGACAAGAAAGGAAATATACAACTGAAAGAGAAAGTGACAAGTAACATGGGACATATCCATCATTTCCTGAGTTGATCTTCAGTTGATGCTTCGTAGCTTGCTCCATCCTACTTCCGCTCCTAAATGTGCCTGCAAAAGATTAAAAAGGGCATCAATTAAGAGCTCGGGATATGAACTATACTACATGTCATACTAACAGAGATATATTTCAATCCTTGCAATGCATAGAACCAACTAAAGAAAAGTGCAGAAACATGAGCTGAAAGAGATACATCAACATCATCATATATTGTTATTATTTTATGCTAGCATCGTTTCTTTCTTTGTGTAGGTATAGGGAACATCATGAAGCTGATTATCATTTGAAGATCAAGCATGTGGAAAAAAATAGGCTCCCACAAGGGTAGAGCTCGGCATGCTGCCTCTTATTCATTACAAGTGGGCATAGATAGAGATTGCAATCATCATATTCATCAAGGAAACATACAACTGAAAGAGTAAAATAGAGTTCATCCATCAAGTTATTAAGCACCGGTTTCGATATCACAAGCACCACCAATGGCAGCACCAAGGAAGCACCCGTTCACACCTTTTAATGGAGGCAGTCCATTAGATATCGCTCAATATGATGACATCCCAGTTGCAACCCTTAGAAATCTACCATACTTCAGCAGGGAGGACCTCACTACATCGGTTGAGCATATTCGTGATGTAGCCACCTTATGCTTGGTTCATAACATCATGCAAGAGAACATCGTGTTAAGGCTCTTGGCTGTGTTGCTCAAAGAGAAGGCATTACAATGGTTCAAAGGTCTCACAACCAACTCAATCGCGACATGGGATGTGTTAGGTAATGGTTTATATCAATATTTTGCTGATAAATCTGATAATCTATCTCTGTTAGAGCAGTTGAGCACCATTTAGAGGGCACCACATGAACACTTGGCTGATTTCAACTACCGATTTCAAAGAACCTGGGATAGGATTCCTGCAATGGTAAAAACCTTTTCCAGTACATGCTTTTCTATTTTACTTAAAAGCTTTGAATAGTAAGATTTCAGTCATGACTCAGTCTATGGGTGGGCATACACTCCCTAACGCTTATGACATAGCCATTAGAGCTGAGAACTATCTCATCCAAGCTGGAGAGATAACCCCTTGACCTCCTATGCCCTTGTTTCTAGAAATATAGCCACCTACCCCTATTTTTGTACCTTCCTTAGCTATTGTCCTGCCTGTTCCAGCAATAGGTTATCATAACACAGCTCAAGAAATTGTTGCTCCAGCTCCAAATCAGGAAATGCAGGAGATTAAAAACATACTATAGACCTTTGGGAATGATCTTGTGACCATTAAAAAGCATGTTGGCCAAGAACATAAGCCTTATCAAGCCCCTTATCAACAGAACCAACCTAGTAGGCCTGCCTTTCAGAATGATTACCAAGCCCAAAGAAGGAATTTTAACTATAGGCCATTCCAGCCATACAATCCAAACGCAGTCAGTTTGTCAAATGAACTTGTGCCCCAAAATAATGTTCCCCATGATTACGATTGGTGTTATCCATGCAATCAGCCCCATAAACAATCAACGTGTGCTAACGGAATGAGAAATTAGGCTTTAATGGTTCAAAATAACTATGCTGGTTCAGAAAATATTGCAGATCAGAATCAAGAACAATAAGATAACGTTGAAGTTGCCTTGCCAAAATGGCAGAGCTCTGAATTTTGTGGTGTGAATGGTCAAGATCAAAAAAATTCTTCCATTTCAGCCAACACTAAATTGAAAAAGAGAGCTATGGATTTAGGGCAACAAGCTGGAAATTCACAGCAGCAACCTTCAAGAGAAAATCAGCCCATTCCTTCGTCAAACGTTAATGCTGGAGCACAACCTAAAATGCAAATTTTGCAAAGAGGCCAAGAGATACATGGCAAAGAGTAGTCTAAAATGTATTTGCAGCCTTCGCAGAGGCAAAACGATGCTACTGTCATTAAAAACCAGCAGAAGGTAAATTCTACATTATTTAATATTGTTGAGCACCTCATAAAAGCTACTGTCAGTATGTCAGTATTAGATGTTTTGCACCTCCCAGGGCAAAAAGGTTTACTGTAGGAAGATTTAGATGAGTTGTCTATTTTTAACAACGCTAGTCAAGGAGTTGCAAAAGTCGCGCTTGCAAATGATCTGGAGGTTAAGAATGAGAAAAAAGGTAAAGAGGTAAAGCCTCCTCCATTTTACTTAAGTCTGATTATTGGCAATAAAATCATTCATAATTCTATGGTAGACTCTGGTGCCAGTAGCTTCGTTATGCCTAAAAGCTTAGCTAATAAGTTGGGTCTTGTTTATGAGCCTAACCCCCATAAGGGCGTAGTTCAATTAGATGGGTCTGCTATTAAAACTGCTGGTATTATAAAAAAATTGGCTCTTACTTTGCACGCATCCCTGAGTTTTGCTATTCATCAGGATATACTTGTCATTGACTTGCCACCACACTTTTCCATTTGTCTCTCGAGGGATTTTATAGCAAAGTTGGGTGGGTTTCTATCTTCTGATTGGTCTCATTTGTTTTTTAGAACAAGGTATGGTACGGAAGTGACCATAAAGTATGAGCCTCTTGCCAAAAACCATATCAAACCATATTCACCAAATCCTATAAACGCTAACCTCTACGCCACCTCTGCACTAGAGGAGCAAACCACGACCTTAGACTGCAACACCCATATAGAAAATATTAATCTAGATGAATGGGCAGCCAAAGATCACGAGCTTGATCTGTTTCAGCACATAGATGAGATAGGATTAGGATTCTATATGATTCAAGAACCTGATTTTGATATGCCTAATCTTTGTAAAGAGGAGGAACAGTCTGCAGAAATAGAAAATGAGCTTTGGAAGCTTTATTTCGATGATTCGAGAAGCAGTATTGGTGCTAGAGGTGGGGCTATGTTGATTTCACCAAAGGGAGATAAATACTTTTCAGCCTGCATATTTTCTTTCAACTATTCAAATAATATAGCTGAGTATGAAGCATTGGTGCATGGCCTCGAATGGGCCCGCAAAAGAGGTATTAAATGCTTGCAACTTTATGGTGATTCAGAACTAATTGTAAATCAGATCAAAAATTTAAATGCTGCCAAAAATGATTTGCTTAAGAAATATAAGCATCGTGTATGGGATTTGATGGAAGATTTTGATGCTTTTAATATTGTTTTGATTCATAGAAGTGAAAATAAGCATGTTGATAGACTCATTGCCATAGGAGCCCAGTTTGATATTCCCAATGAGATTCATAAAGTAGAGGCACGTCAATATGTAAAAATAGTGGTCATACCTTCCGTGCCTGACAATAATCTGAGTTGGCAAGTTTTTGATAGCGATGAGCAAATTGTAAATTTCTTGATTGCTAAAGTTGAGTTTGCAGATGGAAACCAACAAAAATGGTAGCAGCAGTATGACGAACAGATTGTGCAGTTTAAGACTAACAAGCTATGAAAAGGATTGGTGACCTTGGAATCTGTGTTCAATTCAAATGACCAAGCGCAGAAAGACAAGTGTGGCCTAACCGTTAAGGAAGAACATTATGCAACCATTGAAATCTTTAAGGGTAAGCTTCTCAAGCTGGCAAAGGTATGTAATAAAGAGGAACAACAAGCATTTATTTTGTTATGTCAAAATTTTAGTGATGTTTTTGCATGGGAGTACAAGGATTTGAGAGGTTTTAATCCAGAACTAGCCCAGCATACTATTGAATTAGAGCCTAGTGCAAAACCAATAAGGCAGAAACAAAGACCTCTTAACCACAAATTAGAACACCTTATGATGGCTGAACTGAATAAATTAGTTGAGAGTGGTATTATTTTTCCTATCAAGCATACTTCTTGGGTGTAAAACTTAGTTCCAGTTAGGAAGAAAAGTGGGGAAATCAGATTGTGTGTTGATTTCTGAGATTTAAATAAAGCATCATTAAAAGATCATTACCCACTTCCTTCCACAGAGAAAATTCTGCAGGTGGTTTCTGGTTCTGACAGATTTTCTTTGCTAGATGGTTACTCAGGTTATAACCAGATTCTAGTGAAGCAAGAGGATCAATTCAAAACAACATTTACAACTAAGTGGGGCACGATGGCCTACAAAAAGATGCCTTTTGGCTTGTCCAATGCTGGAGAAACTTTTCAACGAGCGATGGATATGGCCTTTCACGGCCTTATGAACAAGTTCATTTTGGTATATTTAGATGATATTACCATTTTTTCTAGAAATGCTAATGAACATCTTGATCATTTAGAGCAGATTTTTTAGAGATGCAGAGAGTTTGAAGTGTCTCTCAATCCGAAGAAGTGTATATTTTCAGTGCATGAAGGAAAAATCCTTAGACATATTGTTTCAAAAAAAGGTATTTCTATAGATCCTGAAAGAGTCTCTGCAATTCTTGAATTTCCATTACCAGCTCACAAGAAAGGCTTGTAAAGCTTTCTTGGAAGAATACATTTTGTGAGGAGGTTCATACTGAATATTGCAGCTTTGCTGCAACCTCTCACTTCTATGCTTAAAAAGAATATGCATTTCAGTTGGACCAAGGAAGGTAAGAGGAGCTTTGAGCAAATAAAGGAAGCCCTTACAACTGCTCCTACTCTCATTAATCCAAATTTTGACAAAGACTTCATTTTGTATGCCTTTGGAGGAGTAGATATTGTTTAAGCTATGTTATGCCAACAAAATGATGAAGGATTGGAGTAGTCTGTAGCATTTTTCAGCTAGGTATTACATGATTATGAGGTGAAGTATTCTTTTGTCGAAAAGCATGTTTTTGCTATTGTAAGAAGCTTAAAAAAATCTAGGCATATGTTGTCCAACAACAAGATCCATTTGTTGGTTGCTCATTCAACTGTTAAGGATTTCTTACTTAACAAAGATATTGATGATAAGTGTGTTGGTTGGATTACCAAAGTAATGGAATTTGACATTGATATAAAGGTAACCAAGCTTGTTAGAGGCAAGGGTTTGTGTGAACAGATTGTTGGAAATGAAGACAACAATTTAAAAGAAGCTAAAAATATAGATATAGTGCTAAATAATGATGTTGCAGGTGTTGTTTCAGTGTCTCCTGCTACTTGGTTACAACAAATGATGCATTATTTGCAGACTGGTGAGTATCCCGAAGGCTTAGACAGAGCAAAAAGAAGGTATTATAGATTACAAGCCATTCCTTATGCAATTATTGATGGCATTCCTTATAGGAGAGATTTTCAAGGTATTTTATTGAGATGCATTCAACCTGATCAAGTTGAAAAGCTTTTAGCAAAATTTCATGATGGGCCTTCAGGAGGTCATTTTCCTGCAAGAAAAACAACCCTGAAAATTATGCGGGTTGGTTATTATTGGCCAGATTTTTTAAAAGATGCTATTGCTTGGGTCAAAAGATGTGAGAAATGTGCTTTATTTTCTAGAAAACAGAGGCTTGCAGCACTGCCCTTGCATCCGATTAAGGTGGAACAACCCTTTGCTAAGTGGGGCTTAGATTTTATTGGTCCTATCAATCCGCCTTCAAGTGCGGGTCATAAGTGGATACTTATTGCCACAAATTATTTTACCAAATGTACTGAGGCGGTTTCTTTAAAGGAAGCAAATGATATTTCAATGCTTAAATTTTATTAGGACCTAGTCTCGAGATTTGGAATTCTAGATTCAATCATTTCTAACGATGGTTTGGCTTTTATTGGTTTGAGGATTTCTGATTGGTCAGTTAGAAATAATATTTATTTGAACACATCTTCTAATTATTATCCATAGGGCAATGGTCAGGTGGAATCTACAAACAAGAATCTGATTTGGATAATCAAGAAGACTGTTGAGGATAATCAATGGACATGGCATGAAAATCTTAAGTTAGCTCTATGGGCTGACAAGATAACTCCTAAAAGAGCCACTGGTTGTTCTCCTTTTGTTCTAACCTATGGTAAAGAAGCTAAGTTATATGTTTCCATTGAGTTGCTGACTTTAAGTTATGTTAAAGAACTGGAATTGTTAAATGAACAACCTCTTGAGGTGAGATTTGCACAGCTAGTAGAGTTGGAGGAAACTAGGAAAGAAGCTCTAAGGTAGCTTGAGATACATCAAGCTCAAATGAAGAATTCTTTTGATAAAAGAGCAAGACCACGTGACTTCATTGTTGGAGATCTTCAAGTGGAATGAATTTAAAAGAAGACCTGGATGACATTCCAAATTCGATGGAATTTGGGATGGGCCTTATGTGATCATAGAGTGCAAGGAACACAATGCATTCCAACTTTCTAAGTTGATTGGAGAGGTGTTGTCTATCCCAGTTAATGGGATCCACCTCAAGTATTTCCTCTGAGATAAGTTCTATCTTGTAATAGGTAGAGTAGTAGTGCAAATAAGTGTGTTACACACATTTCTTTTCAGTAGTTTTCTTTTCCCTAGCATTGTTGTGCATGTTTTGTTGGCCATCAGGACCTGTTAGTTTTCTTTCAGTTTTGTTTCGTTTTGTTTTGTTGCTATTTGGAGTGTTACTGTTCAAGTTTCAAGTTTCATGAAGGGGAAAATTTGACTCCGCGCCCAATGGAGTGTTTTAAGGCAATTGATCTATGCTTAACAAACAAGAATTTAGCAGAAATCGCCAAAATGTTACCAATTTTTTGCTATAGCTCAATTGGTGGAGCTGACTAAATACTGTTATATTTAAAAGTGGAAAATACAGTTATTTCTGCATATGCTAAGTGCTGATTGCATCTTATTTATCATTTTATAAGTGACAGTTACGCATTGAAATGAGGAAACTGAGTTTCGAGAAAATGCTTTTCAGTGTTTCATAATCAGATGGAGTACATGATTGAGCATCAAACAACAAGCATGACTGAATGCTTTCATTTATTTCACAAAGTGATTCATATTTACAACATTTCATTTGATTACAAGAATTCAAATGGTTATACATTCAAATGATGGTACAACATTGCATCATAAATGTATTTTCTTTTCGAAATGAAAAGCAGAAGATTGAAATTAAATATCCACACAAGCCGTGGTTTTAGTTGTTCCATTCATGACAAGAAAGGAAATATACAACTGAAAGAGAAAGTGACAAGTAACATGGGACATATCTGTCATTTCCTGAGTCGATCTTCAGTTGATGCTTCGTAGCTTGATCCATCTTGCTTCCACTCCTGAATGTGCCTGCAAAAGATTAAGAAGGGCGTCAATTAAGAGCTCAAGATATGAACTATACTACATACCATACTAACAAAGATATATTTCAATCCTTGCAATGCATAGAAATAGCTAAAGAAAAGTGCAAAAACGTGAGTTGAAAGAGATACATCAACATCATCATATATTGTTATTTTTTTATGCTAACATCATTTGTTTCTTTGTGCAGGTATAGAGAACATCATGAAGCTAATTATCATTTGAAGATCAAGCATGTGGAGAAAAATGAGCTGCCACAAGGGTAGAGCTCGACATGCTGCCCCTTATTCATTACAAGTGGGCTGAGATAGAGATTGCAATCATCATATTCATCAAGAAAGGAAACATACAACTGAAAGAGTAAAATAGAGTTCATCCATCAAGTTATTAAGCCGACTATTCACTCATAATAGTCAAATACATTTCTGAAAGCTATAGGTGAATAGTGGGTTTAATCAGCTCAATCAATTTAATTGAGTACATTCATCTCAAACACTGTTGTATGGTTATATTCTTCTGCCATAGTATTATTTGTTCATCATGTTCATAATATTATGCAAAGTTCAACAGTGTTCATGCTCATGACAGTGATAGTGAATAGACATACATAATGCCTCAACGAAGAGAAATGTTACAGATTTTCATTTCAGAAGAGAGCAAGGCATAAAGCAGTTTTAAATAATGGAGCATAAAAATGCATGAAGAGTGCCAGATAAGAAGTAGTGATAGCGTCTAATCAATGCATGAACAGTTCAGTCATCTATTAAGTGGTGGAGCAATCAACTTGTTTGTAAGTACATAATACAGTGATTAGGTGTGTTAGACACAATCTTTTTGGCTGACAGTGGAGGGAAATAGTCCAAGAGTACACTTTTTTTTAAAGTTTTGTTTCCTTATTTATCATGTATTTTGAATGGTGGTACAACAAGTAAAAAGTCATTTTTAGAATGAGCAGGGTTTACAAAGGAAATGGTATGAATGAGGATTTGGAGTGCATCCATGAAGAGCATAATTGTGAGTGCATACGAGACTAAAGCAAACAAATAATCTACAGAGTTAAATTTAAAAGATTTATGTGTGAGAGGATTGGTTCAAAACAACATGGAAAGGACACTTGAAAATGCAAGAAAATACAGATATATGGAGGAGGTCTCTACTAAATGTTGAATGTAATCAAAGTGCACAATCTTAGTCAAAATATCTATATGAAGGCTTCAGTTAAAATATACAAATTTTCATCAAATATAGTTTACACACATTGGGGTTTCGATTTTAAAAGACAAATATTCCAATTTTCAGTGAACCCATATGAGAGTTTGATTTTAAATTATAGATTTCTCACTATTTTCAGCCTATCCATGTGAGGTTCTTAATAGAGGGGCAAAAGAAGCGTGTTTTATTTAACATATCATATACCTAGGTGGGGTTTTTCCAAAAATAAGATTTATACAGTGTTTCCATCGTCAAGGCTGGAATATAACAGAAAATACATTCAAGTAAGCTTGTTTTTAGAATAAAGAATACCCATGTTGAGAGTGTGTTTTTTTTATTTATAGATTTCTCATTCTTTAGATTACCCATATTGGGGTTTTTTGCAAGAGATAAAAGAAACACATGTGATACATTGTGGGTCGAGCCACTAGATATAGGAAATGCAAAAATACATAATGGGTCGAGCCCATGAATGGAAAGATTTCATTTACAAGGAATCCCAGAAAATGATAGAAACCGTTTCGAGTTTGCTTTGCAAAAAAACCAAAATATGAAGATGGAACTTATAAGATGAAGTGAGGAATTCTTCAATAAATCCAAGAAACCCATGAAGTGGTGTGGCATACAACTGGGTCTATATTTTTTGTTCTTCAGAAAACAACAATTATTCTTCTTTATAAAAGGATTTTACAAGCTTTTGTTTGATAAGGAAACGCAATGGAGAAGTGAGAGTTTACCAGTACACGCCTGTAGAAGAGAAAATGATGGCGGTCAAGCTCTCATAGAGCTTCCAAACAAGGCTTGAACTCTCACACAATGGTGCCTCATATAGAAGGAGGGAAACAAAAAATAAAGACAGAACAAAAATGCATCATAAACAACATTCTAGTTGCGGCCTTGGAGGCCATTTTTGTCTTCGAAGCGAAGAGGAAAGCCACAAAATAGTTTCAAAAAAACTTATCGAGCCTGTGTATGGAGGATTTGACCAAGCTGAAGATAAAACTGAAGTCTCCAAGCACTCCAAGCTGTAAATCCTAGCTCATGGCGGTGCTCACAGCAAAGCCATTTTTCTTCAAAAGTCATCTTTGCAAAATGATGCAAAAACATAGGGAATTCCTTGTGTTTTGTTCATTAGGGTTTCTCAAACCCTAAGTTGAATTAGGGGTTTTTTTTTTGGCTTTAGTTTTAATATTTATTAATGCCCAAGTCAAATGCATCATGGTGGTCAATCCTATATGTTTAGATTTTTCCATGTTGCCTAAGGAATTTTCATATATATACCTTGATTTTTTTTATATCTTGGCCATAGTTTTATTTTCCTTAATACATATGCCTTAGGTTATATTTTGATTGATTTTAGAGAAATCATTTTAATATTAAATCCTTTTTTTTTTGTTTTATTGATTTTTAGAAATCAATCATGGATTGGGAATTTGTTTTCAAAAGAAGATATGGAGAGGAGATATGCCTTGTAGTTTTTATGATTTTTTTTTTAGAAAATCAATTATTGTAAATGGAGATATAAGTTATAATATTTTGTAAAAGATTTCAAAGAAATCTTTAATTTCAAAAATAGGTCAGATTGTGAGAAGATAAGATCTACATATCATGTAAAGCAAGATTAAAGCGGTGTTTTTATAAATCGCTTTATTCTTTGCTATTTTTAGCAAATTTTTGAGAAGGATTGCCTTGGTCAGATTTGAGATGCCTGTTGGATGGATAGGTTGTTTTATTTGCTTTAAAATAAGATTTAGTCTATTTTTAGAGGTTGGACAGGGTGAACATGGAAAAAGTGAGTTTTTCTGCATTTGTGCAAGCTTTTGAGGCAATTTTGATACCTTTTCCTGGAGCTTTTCTTTTTGAGCTCGGATTAGGGTTTTGGAGTTATTTTTATCTTGAAGAAGACTTAGTTTTCTTCTTCTTCTTAGTTCAGATTCTAGTTTCTTGCTCTGACATATTTTGAGCTTGTAAACTTCTTTGTACTCAAGTTTTGAGAGTTTCACTCCATCTAATAAAAAGCAACATTCTTATCTCCAATTTCTGTCTCAACTTGCAGTTTTAGTATGATGTTTATATTGTGATTCTATTTACAGATCCTCTTTATGTCCTATTATTGTAGATCATCGATGTAGAAATTTCATTTGTTGTGGGTTGCATGCTGTGTTTAAATCTAAACCTTCATGCAAATCAATTTTGCACTGGTGTTCATGAGAGATTGTGAATTCATTGTTGTTTTTCTGAAGACTGTTTGTGGGTGAAATATCAAAGTCATTATTAAGTTTGAGAATCATTTTAAATCATAGGTTTTAATTTCAACTATTCTCTATCCCTTTTCCAAGAAGGTCACTTAGAATAGGATTCATCTTTCGGAGAACCAACTCACTTTGGAGATTCTCTTTTCGTATAGATCAACCACATCCAAAAAGAGTTTCCATGTTTCAATAGATAGTCTAATTTTTTGCAAATCTGAAAAAGGGTGCATATCTGATTGATAACAAGTTGTGATTAACATTTACAGCTTAAGCCTACCCTATGGGCTTACTTCACAAGCATTCACACTCCCACCGATGCCACTCCATATTCCTTAGTATTCGGTTATAGGCCATCTTGCCTATTGAGGTCAAGATCCTTCCCTAAGGGTATCTCTAAAATGACATATTAACGATGAAGAATATAGTGTGTCAAGACTACATGAGCTAGAGTTCTTGGATGAATAAATACAAAAGGCACTAGACCATCTTCAAGCATATCAAAACCATCTTCATCGTAGCTACAACAAGAAAGTCTTGAATCAACATTTTGACATTGGTGACCTAGTCTTAATGGAAAATCCAAAGAATCAAGCAGAAAGAGAAAAACCAAGAAATTTTGAACCAAACTGGCTAGGACCTTATATTGTCACAGAAGCCTTTGGATCAGGAGCATACTATCTCTCTACTCCTAAAGGAAAACCACTATCAGTGCCAATCAATAGCCTTCATATGAAGAGGTTTTACACATAGCTTCTAAGAGCCTTGTCTTAATCATAAAAAATACAAAAAAATGGAAAAAAAAATCATTACCTAGGTGAAAACCTAGCAAATAGGTGTCTTGGTAACATTAAAAAAATTCAAAAATCAAGAAAATAGTAAAGAGAAATAATTTGTCCAATAGTGAAAATCACTTTGGTGGCGCTCTAGATAAGTACCATGGTGAAAACTTGACAAAGATGCCATGTGTAGTCAACTCTGCTCTTTTGTCTACCATCATTTCAATCAGACTTCCCTATCATTACACCCATAATAAATGGTTGTCCTTTTCATGACTTGGAATGATTTACATCAAACCCACTTCACAACCCCATTCCATCCTATTCATAATAAATTGGTCTTATACTCGATTGGGGGTAGGCACTTGAATTACATCATTTGGTTCCTACAATGGTTGTGTTACCTAATTTTCACCCTCAGGCTCAATCAGGCAAGGAAAATTGTGTTTAACAGGTTCGATAAGGCCAAATGGAGCATTCGGCCTAGGGAAAAATTCATGAATCTGATGCTAGGTCACAGGGAACTTAGTGAAGAAGCCTGCCTTGTTCAGGTTCAGCATGAAAATCTTCTAAGGAGAGAGTTGCCAAGACCCCAGGAATGTCACAGTGAGTGGGATTCACCTATAAGTCCCTATCGGCAAGACATCGATCATCATCCCAACAGGTAGGAAGTTCTTTTCTTCAGAGAGAAGTCTCGGCGAATGCATCGGGTCTCGCCGACATAGCAAAGCAAGATCCCTTTAGCGTATGTGTGTGGGTTTCGGTAGGTCTTATCGATCAGAAGAGGTCTCGCCAAAGTTAAGCGGCACTGGAAAAGCAAGCGAGCTTTGCCAAAGGGTCTTGTCAAAGTCACAAGGTCTCCCCGACTCTAAAAGCTCTCGGCATAAGGATTCAGTTCTACAAGATGTCTCAGCAAACACGGGGGTCTTGGCGACAAAAGGGGGCCTTCAGTGTAACAAAAAGGTCGCTAAGAAGTCTCGGCGACCTGGGTATGTCTTGTCGACTGAAGAGGAGTTCGCTATGATATCTTGGTGACAAGCATGGGTCTCAGCAAAGGATATTACCTTCGGAAAGATGTCTTGCTGAAGGATGAAGGTCACATCGAAGATAAAAAGGAGGCCTCACCAAGAGTTGAAGCCTTCACAGTGATGTCCCGGCGATCAAGAATGTCTCGCCGAAGGCCAGAGGTCTTGCCCAAGGAAAGTCAAGTTGACATGATGTCTCGGCGACCGGCAAAGGTTACACCGACATTGTTTCACTGGAGAGTTCTCGGCATAAAGCTTCCTCTTTGGTGAGATGTCTTCCCAAAAAGATGGGGTGTTGCCAATAATAAGATGGGCTCGCCCAAAGATTTAAGGCTCGGCGAGAGGTCTTACTGCAATAGTAGTGTCTCGCCAATAGTAAAGTGAATAGCTCTACAGAAAGAGAGAACCTCGGTGTGAGGTCTGGGCGATAAAGAAAAGTCATGCTGACTGAAAGACCCTCGCCAAAGAAAAGAGCCTTCGATATGATGTCTCACTGACCGGCGGGAGTCTCAGCGAATAGAGGAGAGCTCAAGCAGACAGGAGGAGTTCGCTATGATGTCTCGGCAACTGTGTGATGTCTCACCAACTAGAAAGTAAACACCTCGCCGAAAGAACTTGACATTGACATAAGGTCTTGCCGATATGAGGAGGTCTCGTTGAAAGCAAGCTAAGCTCGCCAAGAGCTAAAGACTTTTCCCTGAGGTCTCACTGAGATGGCGATGTCTCCCGGACCAAAGAAAAAGTAGCTCATCGCCGAAAGATAAGGAGCCCGACGAGAGGTCTGGCCGACAGGCCAATGTCTCACCGACAACAAAGGAGATCGCCAAGAGTTGAAGCCATCACCATGAGGTCCCAGTGACCAACTGGAGTCTTGTCGAAGGGGAACCAGCTCGGGAAGAAAGATCCAACAAAGCAGAAGGTCTCACCGACCAACAGAGGGTCTCCCCGACATAAAAGAAATCAGTGTAGCTTCCAGCCGTCAGAGTAGTGTCTTGCCGACATGGTGTGGTCTCAGCGACTGAAGCGAGTATTGGTATGAATGGGGGACCTCACTATGAAGTCTTCCTAACTTTCTAGAGTCTTGCTAAAAGAAATGAAGAGCTCGGTAGAATAGGGTGTGTTCAGGGTGACATCAATCGATTCCTGTCGAAGATGAAGGGCCTTGGGGTAATGTTTTGCCTTCAGTAAAATGTCTCACCGACACTTGGGTGTCTTGCCGACTGAAGAGGAGCTTGGGGAGATGGTGAAATTAAAAGGAAAAGGAGACAAGAGGAAGCTCGGTGAGAGGTCTCGCCAACCAAAGAAGGATCCGATCGATACAGATGAGCCCGGGTAGAAGGATCCGACGTCACTATGAGATCCTGCCAACACGATAGTGTCTTGCCGATGTTCTAAGCGATGACAAAGCTAACTTTAGTATGAATTTGTGAGCTTGATAAGAGCTCTCATCGATAGTTTCATGTTATGTCAATAGCTTCAAAAGGGCATAATCACATCGGTGAGACACTTCCAGTGTCTCACCGAGATGCGATTCTACAGGAGGAGTTTGTGACCGCCTGAGGAATCTGTGTGGAGTTTACTTGATCAATCAGAAAGATCTGAAAGCGAGCCATGGTAGTCTGAAAACATGAAACAGGATGAAAAGCAACGTGTATCTATTTTGAGCTTAGGAGCATTCAAAGCACTCGGCCGAAGAGATTCAAAGATCGACACGAGGAGCAGAAGTGAAGGCGGTGGTTGCAGAAAGATCAAGAAAGTTCCCCCTAAAGGCAATCTTTCAAACCGACATGGACAACAACGATTCAACTGAATGCAGCATTTTAATTTCAATAAAAGGATCTAAGGGGCAGATCTTTCTAAGCCCTAATTTTTTGTAAGCCCTAAGGGGCCGACACATTTTGATATATAAGGCATTTTTTTCCTTTTTGTAAATAGTTCAGATATACACTCTGAAGAGTTAGTGATTTTTTATCAATCCTTTCTTGACTAAATGTATGTTTTTTGTAACTCAAACTGGAATCTGGAATACAACACAGAGTTTACCTTCAAAGCTAGTGTTCATGCTTGTATTGCTCTCATTTTTGTATCTCTCTTTTGATTATGCAAGTCTTTAACTGTGTTTTATTAGTCTACATTCATGCCTTGAAGCCGTGAAATTTATCTTTCCTCCCTAAGATGTGTATGTAGATCGAGCCTATTAGGATTGATGCATAAGTCTAAAAGAAGTTGTGTTGAGTGTGTGAAACAGTTGAAGTTAAGCTTCCCAGTGTATGTTCATCTTGTTTTCATTTCATGATTCCTCATCAATTCGGTGTATCACCATAGAGTTTAATTTTCATTTTTATGCATTATCTCTCTCCCTTTTCCTTCAAAACAATCAGTAGTTTTAGGTGATACCCAAAGGAAGCCAGCCTTCTCCAGAGGTTAACCTCTGTCTATAAGAAACCCACATCTTTAGAGGTCTTCCAATGTTACACTGAGGTGTTGAACATCAAGTTCAACAGGGTGCAATTTTAGGGGATAACAGTTCTGGCATGCCCGGTGGGACAGTGAACTAGATTGAACTGTTGGTTTGGTATGCAACCAGCAAGTCCTAGACTTTATAGAAGTCAATTGTGCATACTTGGCGACTCCGTAGAGAGAAAGAATTTCAGAATCAATGCCTTCAACAGTTTATGAGAAGAGTTCAGACAAGGAGCAGCTCGGGTACTTTCGAATATTTGCAGTTGTCACCACCAAGAAGACAAGGCAGAGCAATAGAAAGGTGTGGAACAACAATTATCTATTCTAGAAGAACTCAATCCACTCCTCCATCTGTGGGATCACACATTGTTGTTCCGTCTTTGGTTTCATTTAGAGTACCAACAAATCCTCCTCAGCCACCTCCAATGGCCGCTCCAAGGAATCAACCTTTGTTGCTTTTAATGGAGGGAACCCATTGAATTTGGCACAGCATAATGACATTCCAATGGCAGCCTTGAAGAGTCTGCCAACTTTCATGGGAGAAGATCAAACTACCCCGATTGAACACATGAGAGATGTGGCTTCATTATGCGGAGTCCATCACATAACCCAAGAGGATGTTGCAGTGAGATTACTAGCTACTTCAGTGAAGGGAAGAGTTGTCCAATGGTATAGGAGCCTACCCGTCAGTTCAATTGCAACTTGGGACGAATTTGGAGACAAGTTGCATAAGCAATTTTAGGACAGATCTGATAACTTGTCTCTATTGGAACAATTAACTACAATTAAGAGGGCTCCACAAGAACAGATTGAATGATTTCAACTTTAAATTTCAAAGAACTTGGGATAGAATCCCTACAACGGTGAGGCCACCTCCAGAATATGCATTTTTATACTTTTTGAGAGCTCTGAACAACAATATAGCTGTCATGATACAGTCAATGGGAGGAGTGTCTTTTCCAGATGCTTTCGAAATAGAAATCAGAGTTGAGAACAACTTGATACAAGCTGGTAAACTCAAACCTAGGCCTCCAATGCCTATATTTCTAGAAATTCATGCAAACATTCCTTTGCAAATGCCTCCTTTCACACCTCTACCAGTTGTACCAATGCTGCCAGCTGTTGTTCCAGTTGCTGTAACGCAAGAAAATGCTACTTTCGGTTCTCCAAATGAGTTACAGGAAATCAAAAGTCTATTGTAGTCTTTTGGTAACAAGCTTGTAAGCTTAGAGAAGCAACAATCATATAGTAGGCCTTATCAGCAGCAGAATCCAGGCTAGCAACAAGCATATCAAGGTAATAAACAATAGTATCAAGGCAATTACCAAGGCTTAAGACAAAATGTTGCTACAAGACCTTTTCAGGCCTACAATCCAGTCCTAATTAATGTTGTCAAAGAGTTTGTTCCTGTTCAAAACAATCTAGCTACTGATTATGAGTGGTGTTATCCATGTAATCAGGCACATAATCAAGCTACATGCTCTAATGGCATCATCAATCAAGATCTTATGGTGCAAAGTGTTGTAGGTGCGCAAGATTTTCCTAAGGAGGGGTATCCACAATAACAGGATCAGCCTGGAGATGATTCAACTCTCCTGAATTGGCAGAGAGAAGAATTTTGTGGAGTGAACCAAGATGACACATCTGTTGCTACTAATACTATAGCCAAGAAGAGGGCTTTCAAGATTGAACAAGCAACGAATAAGAATAAGGGAGTTGTTGGTCCATCAAATTAGCAAGTACCACGCACTTTGCAGCAAGGTTATGACACTAGTAAGGAGCAGCATTCGCGTGCTTCATCTGCAAGTCAAGTGCAACCTGACCATGTTGTTATAAAGACACAACCAAAGGTAAATATATTTGCACCTTTCAACATTGTTGAAAGTATGAAAAAGATGAATGTTTCAATTTCGATGTGGGATTCGTTAGCAATCCCTGGTCAAATCAATTTGTTACAGTCAGCCTTATCAAATCCAGTTAGTTTGAATCCTCCAAATGAAGTCTCTTTAGGCCAAACAAAGTCAGTTTTAACCAATGCACCTTTGGATAGTACCACACAACAAAGTAATGGTGTCAAGCCCCCTCCTTTCTATGTTTCCTTAATAGTGGGGAGTAAATTGGTACATAATTGCATGGTTGCTAGTGGGGCTAGCAGTTCGGTAATGCCAAAAAAGATTGTAGACCAGTTAGGTTTACAATACTAGCCATTAGAAAAGGGAGTACTTCAATTGGATGGGACAGTGGTAAACACTATAGGTGTTATCAAAAATCTGAATCTCACAGTACATGCCTCTCCCAATTTTTCAATCCCACAAGATGTGTTGGTCATAGATTTGCCTCCATTTTTTGCTCTATGCCTATCTAGAGACTTCACGGCTAAAATTGGAGGGTATTTATCTTCAGATTGGTCCCATATGCTTTTTAGGACCAGGTATGGTACTAAGGTAACTATAACTTCTGAGTCCCTTGCGAAGGATCACATCAAACTTTATGTGCCATCTGCTATAAATGTTAATTCTATTATTTTAGAGGATACTGAACTTGTTGTAGCACAAGAGTTACAAGCTGTGAGTGTACCTGAGGTACTCCTGAATGAATGGGCAGTTGAGAACGTGGTTGATAATCCAAATGAGCTTATTCAGGATGTTGGTCTGGGCAATTATGTGTTGCATGAAGCTGGGATAGAAATGTCAAATCTCGAGAGAAGTGTAGAAAGTCATTTTGAGCAGCAAAATAAATTATGGGAAATGTATTTTGATGGTTCAAGAAGCAAAAATGGCACTGAAGGAGGTGCAATGCTTGTAGCTCCGCAGGGTGATAAGTATTATTCTGCTTTCCATTTTGCTTTCGCATGCTCTAATAACACTGCTAAATATGAGGGCCTTGTTCAAGGCCTTGAGTGGGAAAGAAAGAGAGGAATAGCTCGCTTGAAAGTATATGGGGACAGCGAGTTAATTGTCAATCAAATAAGAGGCCTGAATGTTGCAAAAAATGACACTAAAGTCTTATAGGAATAAAGTGTGGAACGTGCTTGAGGATTTTGATGCCTTTAACTTAGTGTCTATTCCAAGGAATCAGAACAAGCATGTTGATAGGCTTGTAGCCATTGGGGCACAGTTTGATATTCCGGGTGACATTAGAAAAGAGAAGGTACAACAGTATGTGAAGGTTGTGGTCAGGCTATCAATTCCTAATAACATTCACTGGCAAGTTTTTGACAGTGATGAACAAATCCTTTCTTTCTTGCTCGAAGAAGATTAGTTCTCCATGGTGAATCAAGCAAAAAGTTAAGCAATAGTATGATGATCAAGTCATACAGCTGAAGACAAATAAGTTACCCAAAGGCCTTGTTACCTTAGAGTCTATTTTCAGTACTGATGATCAGCTTAAAAAGGGTAAAGTTGGCTTGCAAATCAAAGAAGAGCATTATGAGGAACTGGAGATTTTCAAAGGTAAGCTCCTTAAGATAGGAAAAATTTGTTCACATGAAGATAAACAAGCTTTTGTTGATTTATGCCAAGAATTTCATGATGTCCTTGCTTGGGAATACTCATATTTGAAAGGGTTTGATCCCCATATTGCTCAACACACAATTGAGTTAGAACCTAATGCTAAGCCAGTCAGGTAGAAACAAAGGCCCTTGAATCCCAAGCTTGAGCCCTTAATGATTAAAGAGCTGACCAAATTAGTTGAGGGGGGTATTGTCTTTCCTATTAAGCATACTTCATGGGTTTTTAACCTTGTACCAATTAGGAAGAAAAATGGTGAGATAAGACTTTGTGTAGACTTCAGGGATCTTAACCGAGCATCTTTGAAAGACCACTACCTGTTGCCCTCCATTGAACAAATCTTGCAAGTAGTTTCTGGTTCTAAGAGATTTTCTTTGTTAGATGGTTTTTTCGGGCTATAATCAAGTGCTGGTTAGAAAGGAAGATCAGTTCAAAACTGCTTTTACAACTAAGTGGGGCACCATGGCATACAAAAGGATACCTTTTGGTTTATCTAATGCTGGCGCCACGTTTCAGAGGGCCATGGACATGGCATTTCAAAGTTTGATCAATAAGATTATGTTGATTTATCTAGATGACATCACAATTTATTCTAAGAATGCTGATGAACACTTGTCACACCTTAAGCAAGTTTTTGAAAAATGTAGAGAGTTTGGCATCTCTCTCAATTCGAAAAAGAGCATCTTTGTTGTTCATGAAGGGAAATTATTAGGCCATATAGTATCAAAGGATGGAATTACTATTGACCCTGAAAGAGTTAAAGCCATACTTGAGTTGCCATCACCCAGTCACAAGAAGGGTTTGTAGAGATTTTTGGGGCGAATCAACTTTCTGAGAAGGTTCATCCCAGATGTTGCAAACTTGTTACAACCTTTGACAACTATGTTAAAGAAGAATGTAGTTTTCAGTTGGACTGGAGAAGCAAAACGCAGTTTTGAAGAAATCAAGGAAGCTTTGGCATCAGCTCCGACATTGGTAAATCTAGATTTCTCTAAAAACTTCTTTTTGTATGCTTTTGGTAGCAGTAGTTCAATCTCTACCATGCTAGTTCAGAAAAATAGTGATCACTTAGAACAGCCCATAGCTTTTTTTAGCCAGGTACTTACTGATTATGAGGAGAGGTACACTTTTTTTGAGAAACATGTTCTTTCCGTGATCAGAAGCCTAAAGAAGTTTAAGCCTCTAGTGTCAAACAATAAGATTCATATTCTGGTGGCCCACTCAAGTGTGAAGGCATTTCTGTTGAACAAAGATTTGAATGAAAAAAGAGTAGGGTGGGTCACCAAGGTCATGGAGTATGATGTAGACATTAAGATCACCAAACTGGTTAGAGGTAAAGGTCTTTGTGAGTAGCTTGCTACAGGGTCAAGCAGTAAAACTGAATTAGAGAAGGATGATGTGCTTACTAAGACAAATGAGTTTCAGAATGCTCAAAAGGATGTGCCTATGGGGATAACTAATTGGGTTCAAGATATGACCCAATTTCTACAAACTGGTGAATGCCCATTAGGATTAAACAAAGCTAAAAGAATATACTTTAGACTACAATCCATACCCTATGTTCTGGTAAATAATGTTCTTTTTAAAAAGGATCTAAATGGTGTTCTATTAAGATGTATTCACAGTGATCAGATTGAAAGGGTACTTCATGAGTTTCATGATGGAGCTGCGGGAGGTCACTTTGCCCCAAGAACTACTGCTTGGAAAATAATGAGTGCTGGTTACTACTGGCCCAACTTATTCAAAGATGCACATGCCTGGGCAAGAAAGTATCAAATGTGCTCTATTTTCAGGAAAGGAAAAGTTGTCTGCTATGCCCCTACATCCAATTCAAGTGGAGCATCCCTTCATGAGATGGGGCATTGATTTCATTGGGCCAATAAATCCACCTTCTAGTGCCAATCATAAGTGGGTGCTCATAGCTACAGACTATTTCACATGGTGGATAGAAGCAATAGCTTTGAAAGAAGTAAAGGAGTCTTCAGTTTTGAGCTTCTATGAAGATATAGTCACCAGATTTGGAGTTCCTGACTCTATCATATCTGATAACGCTCTTGCATTTGTGGGATTAAGATTAACTGATTGGGCTGTTAAACATGGCATTCATTTGAATACATCCTCAAATTATTACCCTCAGGGTAATGGTTTAGCTGAAAGCACAAATAAGAATCTCATCAGGATTATCAAAAGAATAATGGAGGATAATCAAAGGACCTGGCACACTAAATTAAAGTATACACTTTGGACAGATAGAGTGACTCCTAAGAAGTCTATTGGTAATTCACCATATATGTAAATTTATGGCAAAGAGGCTAGATTACCTCTAGCTGTGGAGCTTCCAGCTCTAGACATTGTTCACCAGTTAGAGATGTTTGAGGGACAAGATCCCATATCTGTGAGGTATGCAAAGCTCATGGAGCTCAAAGAATCAAGGGACAAAGCAATGAAAGCTTTGGAGTATCATCAGCTCCAAATAAAAAGAACATTTCACAAGAAGGCTACAGAAAAAAATTTCAAGGTGGGAGATCTCGTGCTGAAATGGGATGTTTTGAAAAGTAAGCTAGGCCATCACACCAAGTTCGATAACATGTGGACAGGTCCATTCCTTATTAGAGACTGTAAGGAGCACAGTGCTTATCAGTTGGCTACAACAAAAGGGGAGGTACTCCCTATTTCTATCAATCGGATACATCTTAAGCCCTGTTTTCAAGTTTGATGGGGTTCCTTTTTTGTATATATTAGTTTAGGTTTATGTTTTTAAATAAGTGCTTCTACGCTTCAGGTTAATTATTTTCTATTTCCTGGGTGTTGTGATGGCATAATATTTTCTCTTTCGTTTTCCCCTTTTTTTTTTCTTCTGGCAACTTGCTGTGTCTTGTGGATCTCAAGCAAGTTGTGGCCATGTGCAAAACTGATATTTTTATTTGTTTTCTAATCCTCCTAACGACTCCATGCCCAATGGATAAGCCTAGACTACTGGTCTTCATGTTTAGCAGGAAAACATCTAGCAAAGGTCACCAGAAATGTTACCTAATTTTCACCCTCAGGCTCAATCAGGCAAGGAAAATTATGTTTAACAGGTTCGAGAAGGCCAAATGGAGCATTCAGCCTAGGGAAAAAGTCATGAATCTGATGCTAGGTCACATGGAACTCAGTGAAGAAGCCTGCCTTGTTCAGGTTTGACATGAAAATCTTCTAAGGAGAGAGTCAGCAAGACCCCAGGAATGTCACAGCGAGTGGGATTCACCTACAAGTCACTATCAACAAGACATCAATCATCGTCCTAGCGACAAAAGGATATTCATTTCAGCAGAAGTTCTTTTCTTCAAAGAGAAGTCTCGGCAAATGCATCAGGTCTCACCGACAAAGAAAAGCAGGATCCCTTTAGCGTATGTGTGCGGGTTTCAGTAGGAGGTCTTACCGATCGGAAGAGGTCTCGTCGAAGCCAGGCAGTGTCGGCAAAGCAAGCGAGCTTCGCCAAAGGGTCTCGCTGAAGTCACAAGGTCTCCCTGACTCTAAAATCTCTAGGCATAAGGATTGAGTTCTACAAGATTTCTTGGCGAACAGGGGGGTCTTGGCGACAAAAGGGGGCCTTCGATGTAACAAAAAGGTCGCTAAGAAGTCTCGGCGACCCGGGTATGTCTTGCCGACTGAAAAGGAGTTCACTATGATATCTCGGCGACAAGCATGGGTCTCGGCAAAGGATATTTCCTTCGGCAAGATGTCTTGCCGAAGGATGAAGGTCACACCAAAGATAAAAACGAGGCCTTGCCAAGAGTTGAATCCTTCGAAGTGATGTCCCGGTGATCAAGAATGTCTCGCCGAAGGCCAGAGGTCTCGCCCAAGGAAAGTCAAGTCGGCATGATGTCTCGACGACCGACAAGGGTTATGCCGACAATGTTTCACTAGAGAGTTCTCAGCATAAAGCTTCCTCTTCAGCGAGATGTCTTCCTAAAAATATGGGGTCTTGCCGATAATAAGATGGGCTCACCCAAAGATTTAAGGCTCGACGAGAGGTCTTGCTGAAATAGCAGTGTCTTGCTGACAGTAAAGTGGACAGCTCGGCAGAAAGAGAGGACCTCGATGTGAGGTCTGGGCGATAAAGAAAAGCCATGTTGACTGAAAGACCCTCGCGAAAGAAAAGCGCCTTTGGTATGATGTCTCACCGACCGGTGAGAGTCTCAACAAATATAGGAGAGCTCGGGCAGACAGGAGGAGTTCGCTATGATGTCTCGGCGACCGTGTGATGTCTCACCAACTAGAAAGTAAAGACCTCACCGAAAGAACTTGACATCGACATAAGGTCTTGCCAATATGAGGAGGTCTCGCCGAAAGCAAGCTAAGCTCGCCAAGAGTTGAAGACTTCACCCTGAGGTCTCATCGAGATGGCAATGTCTCCCTAACCAAAGAAAAAGTAGCTCATCGCCGAAAGAGAAGGAGCCTGACAAGAGGTCTAGCCAACAGGCCAATGTCTCACCGACAACAAAGGAGATCGCCAAGAGTTGAAGCCATCGCCATGAGGTCCCAGCGACCAACTAGAGTCTTGCCGAAGGGGAACCAGCTCAGGAAGAAAGATCCAACAAAGCAGAAGGTGTCACCGACCAATAGAGGGTCTCCCCGACATAAAAGACATTGGTGTAGCTTCCAGCCATCAGAGTAGTGTCTTGCCAACATGGTGTGGTCTCAGCGAATAAAGCGGGTATTGGTATGACTGGGGGACCTCACTTTGAAGTCTTCCCGACTTGCCAGAGTCTTGCCGAAAGAAATGAAGAGCTCGGTAGAATGGGGTGCATTCGGGGTGACATGAATCGACTCCTACCATAGATGAAGGGCCTCAGGGTAACATTTTTCCTTTGGTAAAACATCTCATCGACACTTGGGTGTCTTTCCAATTGAAGAGGAGCTCAGGGAGATGGTGAAATTTAAAGGAAAATGAGACAAGAGGAAGCTCAGCAAGAGGTCTCGCCGACCAAAGAAGGATCCGACCGATATAGATGAGCCCAGGTAGAAGGATCTGGTGTCACTATGAGATCCTGCTGACTCGGTAGTGTCTTGCTGATGTTCTAAGCGATGACAAAGTTGACTTCGAAATGACTTTGTGAGCTTGATAAGAGCTCTCATCGATAGTGTCATGTTATGTCGATAGCTTCAAAAGGGCATAATCGCATCAATGAGACACTTCCAGTGTCTCACCGAGATGCGATTCTATAGGAGGAGTTTGTGACCGCCCGAGGAATCTATGTGGAGTTTACTTGATCAATCAGAAAGATCTGAAAGCGAGTCGTGGCAGTCTGAAAACATGAAACAGGATGAAAAGAAACGTGTATCTATTCTGAGCTCTGGAGCATTCAAAGCACTCGACCAAAGAGATTCAAAGATCGACACGAGGAGCAGAAGTGAAGGCAGTGGTTGTAGAAAGATCAAGAAAGTTCCCCCTGAAGGCAATCTTTCAGTCCGACATGGACAACAAGGATTCAACCGAATGCAATATTTTAATTTCAATAAAAGGATCTAAGGGGCAGATCTTTCTGAGCCCTAATTCAACAGTGTTACACTGAGGTGTTGAACATTAGGTTCAACAGTGTGCAATTTTAGGGGATAATAGGTTGTTCCGAGGATGTAAAACCATTGAAAAAATCTAAAAACAACACAAAATGTCCTGAAAAAATCCAAAAACATCATAAAACTTCAAAAAGACAAAAAAAATCAAAACATGTCAAAAATCTAAAAAAAACATCCAAATAACTTTCAAAAACCAAAAAATAGAGTCAGAGCCAGTCGCACTAGTTAGTCTTTGTCATTGCTGAACTACGTTGCCTCTGCGACTAGGTGTAGGCAAGGCCATTTGTTGATTTTCCCCCAAGGCATTAGGTCAATAGGTTTGTCAAAATAAAATCGTGAGTCATTCCTTAGTCAATAAGACAAAGTCATTGGTCATGTTGAACTACAAGGCCTATGTGTGTATAACATAGGCAAGGCCATCAATCGATGAGCCCCGAAGGCTGCACTAGGTTAGTCCATTAGGGTTTGTCACATTCACTATCACACATGTAAGATATCTTCAAATAAAACAATTTTTTTTAGTCAATCTTGTTGGTCAAAGTCTAGTCAAACTACGAGGTTTCTGTGTGTATAACATAGGAAAGGTTGTCAATCAATGAGCCCTCGAGGCTGCACTAAGTCAGTCCTTTAGGGTTTGTCATGTCAGTCAAAATAAGTCAAACATTGTCGTCAAACACAAACAATTGTCAGAACATCAAGACAAGTCACACATCAACAAGACAAACAAGTCAACAAGGTCATCAAGTTAAACAAACAAATTGCCAAAGCAATAACCAAAACAATCAACCTATGTCTTATACAGGATTTGTCTTTCCTGAAAACATACATTATCATTTTTTAAACAATCATCATTGCCTTATACAGGTGGTCACATGATCAAAACCAGACTCAACGACTTGTACAATATGTGTCATTCCTGAAAACCAGGCTTTATCAAACAATCATCTTATCAATCCCCTAGACAATTGAACAACAAACATTATCAAATTTTGGTAAATATTCTTACTGGCTATTGACATTGTGGCTTATTTTGTCTTATCTTTTCTTTTTGGTTTTGTCTTTGAATCAGGTTACTATCTTTCTTGAGGATATCCCATGAAGGATTTAGAGAAGCAAGGATGTCTCAGGACTCTTTTTCATTGATTTTTGTTTGTCGTCTGTCTTTTGGCTTTGTCTTCGAGTCACATTACTAGCTTCCTCGAGGATGTCCTATGAAGGATTTAGAGGAGCGATGATGTCTCATGACTCATATTTTATTTGATTGTTGTCTGTGGTTTGTCTTGAAAAAAAGACTGGGGAAACTTTTCCCTTAGTATGAGTTAGGACATTTCTTGTCTACGACTATCTGTTTTTAGAAGGTGGATGAGCTTACACTCCTTGGTCTATCTCATATCATGGTTTTTGTTATCCATTTGTATCATTTAACGTCCAATGATGATTAATGCAAGGCCTATTATGATTTGGTAAAATATTGAAGGCATTCTAATATACTAACATCCATGTCTTCTATGCTACTATTCATCTTTTCTACATCTTCATCATCCTTATCTATTTTCCCCTATCTTCTAGTCCTCTCATTGATTTCAAGAGCACACTCATGTTCTTCAAACTAGCATGTCCTCTTAACGGGGCATACCACTACTTCCTTGTCATCCTTCCTCATCCTACTTTCACTGGGGCATATCTTTTTTCTATCTTTCACTGGGGCATATCTTTTTTTTCTTTTTCTTTGACACAATGCGATAAACTGCATTGTATCAAAGAGGGGAAAAATGTAGACACTAAAAATTGTCCTAGGCCTGTGACCCTTAATTTCTTCATATTTCTTATCTTCATTTTTCATAATTAAATAATGTTAATTATTTAATATTTTCTAAAATCATTTGTCCTCTATTAATTAAATAACTTTAATTATTTAATTAATTCATTATTTCCTTTTATTCTTTCCTGATTAATTAATTAAATATTATTTATTTAATTACATCACTAATTAAATCTATCTTCTTTCTAAAAATTAAATAATCGTTTTAAATTATTTAATTATTCCTTAGCCTTTCTCCCTTTAATTAAATAAATCTTTGTTTATTTAATTTAATCTCAAAATCTTGAATGTTGAATTAAATCATTATTTAATTCATATAAAGATTTATTCATAGCATATTTCTCCATAATTAGATAATCTCTTTGTTATCTAATTAGTCATTTATCACTTAAGTTTAGATATAATTAGATCATTCAATTATTTGGTGAGATAATATCTGATTATCTTTAATGAACAAATTTTTTGTGTTAATTAGTCCATTATCTAGATTAGATCTTATCTTCTACGTGCAAACCTCTATTAATTAAATAAATTTCATTATTTAATTAATTTATTCTTATCTTCTATCCATGTCAATCTTTATTCTTATGTGTCTCGACCAGTTTCCACTAAATATTAAATTATTATTTAATTTAATCCCCACCGTTTATGCTTTATCACTCACACTAATTCAACCTTAACCCTATTGCATGTCACATCTTTTAATCTAAATTATCAATTAATTATCTTTAATCTGAGCTTGTCATTCGAAAATTATATTTTCTATAAATTGGCTTTACCTTCATCATTATTACTCCTCCCGAAATCTTATGAGTTTTGGAAGCAACTTTAGAATCTTCAATGTTTTGCTATTATCTTGATCATGAGGCCATACTTGCATGCTTAATGAAAATCTAAGGGCAAGTATCATACAATGGAAAAATGGAGAAGGATAATGAGGGTTATTCATGGAATCGAATGTGTGTTTGGTAAAATCCTTTGTTTATGCATGTTTTTATTGTTTTCCATTGTTCTCGATTAGTTAGCTTGGGTTTAGTTTAAATTACACTTTGAATTGCTTAACCTATGAATTTTCCCTATGCTACACTAACACTAATTGAACTTTATTCCTAAGCCTAGCTATAATTTAACCCTAAAACCCTAATTGAATTAATTAATCTAAGTGTAAATCCAAGTCTCATGAGAGGTTAGGGATAGGGTTAAATATTGGGTATATGATTAGGGTAAAGATTATGGTTATGGTTAGGGTTAGAGATCAAATTAGGATTAGGGTTAGGGTTATAATACAAATAGAATTAAGGTTGGTGTAAACATAAAAACTAGGATTAGGGCTATGATTACTAATAGAATTAGGATCAAAGGTAGGGTTTGGGTCATGGTTAGAGATATAATTAGGGTTAGAAATAGGGACAGGGTTAGGGTTATGATTAGGGTTAGGAATAGGGTTAGGATTAGGTTTAGGGTTGGAGATAGAATTAGGGTTAGGGTTAGGATTAGGGTTACATATAAAATTTGGGTTAGGGATAAGGTTACAATTAGGGATAGGTTTAGGGTTAGGGTTAGAGTTAGAGATAGAATTAGTGTTACAGTTAGTGTTAGAGTTAAAATTATAGTTAAGGTTAAGTTTAGAGGTAGAATTAAGGTTAGGGTTAGTGTTAGCAATAAAATGAGGGATAGTTTTTGATTTAGGGTTGGGGTTAGGGTTAAGGTTTAGATTAGGGTTAGGGTTAGGGATAAGGTTAGAATTAGAGTTATGGTTTATTGCTTAAACGATTGTCATTTCACCAAAAGATTTACATGTTAATGCTCGATACAACTACTAGAGTTAATGACTCCACAAGAGGTGGTTAAGACATTTCACGAACCCAAGCACTTTGTTGCACAATACAAGGAGACCAAGGGCACAGAACTCTAATTGAAGCCTAACCTTAACAATAACCCTTACCTTAATTAAACTCTAACCCTAACTCTAACTAAACCCTAACCCTAAGTGAATATTAACCCTAATTAAAGCCTAAACCTAACCCTAGCCTTAAGTGAACACTAACCCTAATTAAACTCTAATCCTAACCCTAATTAAAATGTACCCTTAATTGAATCCTAACCTTAATATTGAATATTAAACCTAACCCTAATTAAATCCTCCCTAATTGAACTCTAACCCTAACTATAATTGAATTTTAACCTTAATTAAACCTCCAACATAAACCTATTTGAATTCCAACTCTAACCCTAACCCCAAGCTTTATTGTAGAACCCTAAACCTAACCCTAATTGAATAGTAATCATAACCCTAAGTGAATACTATCCCTAATGAAACCTTAACCCTAATTAAGCACTGAACCTTATTTAATTCTAACCCTAATTAAATATTAATTGAACCCTAACCGTAATTAAATCCTAACCTTAATTATACTCTAACCCTATCCCTAATTGAACCTTGATTTAACCATAACCTTAAATCTACCATAACCCTAACCTAGAACCATAATTGAATCATAACTCTAGTTGGACCTTAACCCTAACACTAACTCTTACCCAAGTACCCCGATTGAACCCTAACCCTAAACCTAATTGAACCCTAACCATAACCCTAATTGAATCCTAACCCTAATTAAACACTAACCCTAATTAAATCCTAATTAAAAATTGAAAATATAGTTAGTGTTATTTTTCTTTTTATTGGAGAATAATTGTCCTTGTATCCAACACACCATTCATTTATCCATAAGTAAATTCTTTTCATTATTTGTAAGAAAATGTAATGTAATATATTTTTGTTCTTCTTAGAGTTCTCCTCCTTCATAAAGCAACTTGTGTGGTAAGTAAGTTCTCTTGATTTGTAATTATTACAAAATATATGAATCAAAATTTATTTTAATAGTAAAAAATTATGAAAATAATCTAAAAAACATACAATTATATCCCACCAAAATTAATGTTATAAGAATTCTATATCAACCACATAAAACAAATTGATTACATCTGCAACTCTATTCCACAAACATTAAAATTAAAAATATTCTATATCAATTACATAATACAATAATTTATTATAACATTAATAAATACAATACATCTTATTTCTTTATATTTACTATTATATAAATAATTAAAAAGAATTACTGATGAAAATAATGTAAACGCCATCTTCTTCCTAGTGAGCGGTGTAATAAAAAGACACAAAAATTAGCACCACAAGATAATTGTGTTTGTTTTATTATTTCAGTTAATTCATTAAAAGAATTACTCTTTATACATATCAACTCGAAACACAGTGAATATATATTCTATCCTGCAGGAAAAACATATGGAAACTAAACTAAATCTTCATTTGCAATCATCTTATTAAATATAATATGTAACCCCTTCTTCAACCGATAAGAAGAGTTGTACTATAAATGTAAGCCATTACAAAATTTAAACACATGTATTCAAAAGAGTCATCGCATAATTCAATGAAATTAATGTTCTGTTGTGCAAGCGAATCATAGAGGAAAATATATAATTTTAATTATTGATTATTAATGTAATGCTAACCCATCTATGCCGTGAAAGAACCCAACCAATTAATCTCCTTTTCCAATTAAAGATAAATGTGAAAATCGTTTCCAAGTACGCATTAACTTCTATTAAGGAATAATGAACAGGAAAATGGAAATGTTTCTATTTTGTGTAATCTTGTAGAGAGGAAGAATCATATTTATTGGGGATAAGAACAATGTAGGTAGAATAGGTATTTGGTTCAATAGTCTTCCCGATTTGAAAAATCCCTAGCAGCATTTAGAAGGTTAGTTGAAATTATCTCCCAAAAATATTGAAAAAGGTAGGTGGGAAACCATCAGGCCCCAAAGCTTTGTAAGCTCCAAAATAAAATACTTCATTTTTTATCTCTTGTATTTGGATAAGCTTCCCCAACTTTTTAAGGTCCTAATCAGAGAGCATAGTAGGAATAATATCAATGAGATTTTCTAGACTAGAGAAGTCTAGATTAGAATCAACAAGGGAATCTCTAGAAAAGGAAATAGTAGCATCTACAATATCAGTTTCTTCAGTGAAGAAAAAACCATCATCTTTAACTAGATATATTATTCTATTCCTTTTTATATGTTTCATGGTGGAATGATGATTTTTTGTTGTATTTCTATCACCCTCTGTTAACCATTGGATTCTCTATTTCTATTTCTAAAAGATTTCCTCCATCTTTGAAAGTATAGTCCATTCCATACATAATTCCCTTTCTTTAACACAAGTTTCCACGCCATTATTTCCTTCCTCCAATATTATCTAAATCTCCTTAAGGATGGTATAAATGTTCTTTTCTTATGAAAAATATTTCCAAAGGAAATCTTATTCCAACCTTTAACCTTTTCTTTAACCTTTTTAAAATTTTGAGCTAAATAGTACATAAGAGTACCTTGACATGCGAGAGAATCCACCAACTTTGCAATAGAGCTTTAAAATCAGGGTGATAAGTCCACATTATTTCATATCTAAAAGGAACGGGACCTCTAGTCACAACCTCCTCCAAATTTAAAAGAATAGAAATGTGATTTGAGCCCATTCTAGGAAGAGTAGATAAACTAAGCTTAGGAAAAATATTCCAGTTGTTAAAAATCAAGGATCTATGTAGTTTAACTTGAATGTGATTACTTTCATGTCTCCTATTGTATTAGGTTAACAAAGAACCTTGGAGATAGACATCCATAAGTCCCTGAGATGAGATAAAATCAACAAGGTCCACCATGCTATAAGAGAAATCATCCAAACCCCCCAAATTTTTGGAAGGCATATTAAAATCCCCTCCAAGCATCCAATGCTCCACATATTTTCTAAAAATAAAAGAGGATAAGGAATCCCAAAGATTAACTCTAGTAGGCCTAGAATTAGGAGCATAAATGCTGACAAGGTTCCATTTAAGTAAAGTATTCAAATCCTCCATTAAATTCATCAAGCTATTTTATAATAGTTTTCTTTGGCACCTTTGATCCTAACAGAATTCCACATGGTAGCTATTCCACCAGAAGCCCCCTTTGCATCACTAACATAGCAATTGGAAGAAGACCAAATGTTTTTAACAATCTAATGAAAAGTCGATTGTTGCATCTTCATTTCCTAAAGGATAAAAATGTTAATATTGAGATCAACAATACAATTTAATAAGATACTACTTAAAAGGGATATTCAACCCACAAATTTTTTCATTGAAAACATTATGACAGTCGATATCATCCTGACACTGACAGGTGGGGGCCAAGTCCCCAATATCTTAATTTCTTTTATTTCTTTTGCCTCGAAAGACAATCCAAAGTTTTTTGTTTACTTGAAGCCACATCAAAAGCTACTTCTCAATCCCGAGTTTCCCTCTAAGAAGGTCTCCCTTTTTTTTGTTTGCTTCCTACATTTGATTTTTTTCTTTTTTGTTTCCTATTAACTTGAGTCCAATCCTCATCCAAGTCTCCATCAAAGGACTTCATAGGAGGATTTGGGGAATAATTAAATCCAAACCCCAACAAAGAAATGGATTCTTGCATAACTCTCTTATGATCCCTAGGCAAGCTAAAATAGTTCTCAACCTTTGATTTAATTATCTTATCTTCCTTCACTTTTTGAGCTTTATTTAGATCTATGTCAATTATATCCCCTCTTCAAGACCCCCAAAATAATTTGGAGGGGAAGAAATTAACATACTTTCCTTAGGTGTATTTCCTTTAACTAAGTTAAGATCCTTAGGGTCAACATTATCATTCTTTTTGTTTGAATCAATTTCATCATTGTGGATACCACTTTCAAACATTTTACCATTTTTCAAATAAATAACTTCCACTTGAGATAAGTTGTTTAGTGAATCTTCTTTATTCTTATTAAAACCCTTCACTTCACCTGCCTTTGGTTCCTCTCTTTCCTTACTTTGTTGAGTATTTTGAGAGTTTTCCTTCTACTTATCCCCATTGTTAGAACTAACCTTTTCTATGGCTAAGTGGTCAACAATCACATTATGATTCTATTGAACATATTAATTTTTTTTTTTCCTATAATAGTTTCTTACAATAATTACTCAGGTGACCAAACTTCCTACAAATTTTGCAAAAAATACCAACATTTTCATATTTTATTATTTTGTTCCATGCCCCAAAACTCGATCTCAAGGAGATAGTGGAGGGTAAGACCTTATTCACAACAACATTTACATAGATCCTAGTAAACACCAATCTTGACTTTTGTTGTGGTACTTTATCAACTACCAACAAATGGCTAAAGAGTTGGCTATACCTTGGAATATTTTATGATTCCAAAACTCCAAGAGAAGCCCCAAAAGCTTTATCCAAGTTGGAGACTACCAAACCAAGATATGTTAAAATATCAAAACCAAGCTTACATTTGCATAAGGATAATAAGTTCTTGAAATTCTTATCATATTCTATGAGCCCCCAGCTACCACCTTTATCAAATATTCATGAGTCATGAAGCTAGATAGAAATAAACCATTTTCCATTACACTTATATTGACACTCCCTTTTAGTTTCCAAAAAGTTTCAACACATTTCATTGATCTATGTTAGGTATAAAATCAAGGAACTTACCTACAAGAGAGAGTTGTAGACCAATGATCATCTCATTCATAATATTATCAAGAACAACAATATCAAGACCTTCCACTCAACATGAAACCTCTAAAGGAATGAAAACCTTAGGTTTCACCATATTTGGAGATCTTCCACCAACCAACTTATCCACATAAGATACCGGATCTTCCTCTAAGAAAAATGAGTCAAGACTAAGGGGTGGGGAAGCAAGAGACTTTTCAACATCTCAAGAAAAGTCCTTGAAGGATGATGAGGCTTTAACACCATCTTTGCTTTCCATGGAAACAACATTCACTCCGTTTACTACCACAAAAGAATCCTTAGTGGATTGGGGAGCCTGCTAGGCCTCCCATTAGCCAACCCCATGACCAAAAATAAAATAAAAAAACTTGAAAGTTGTAAAGCACGCAAAACTCTTCCTTCCCAACAAATAATCTAATAAATATAATTATTACTATAGATATAATTAATTATACCTATACAATAAAATTTAATTTTATCATAAATATTTAATATTCTTTTTTTCATTGACATATGTTTTTAGTTTGCTAATCATATATTGTTGAAATTACTTTACTTATAATGTTATACTATTTACCTATATCCTTTTTTTATATTTAAATTTTTTGTTTCTCTAACATACACTATTTCCTTTTATAGTATAACATAATAGTATAACTAATAATTAATAATTAATAACTATAGTTTTTTTTTAAACAAAAAAAGTGGAAAGCCAAAAACTTTTATTAATAGAATAAAGAGAGATACATAGCAGATATGAGCAGATATAGAACAACAATTTGCCAAGGGGGATACGTAAAAAGCCTTACATCAAGAACAAATACAAAATTTTGATGAAAGAGTCATCTATCAAGAAGATAGGTAAAGCATTTAAGCATATGCTTCCGAAATTAGGGTTTACAATGAACAAGAAACCAATTGTATATGGACAAGAGAGTTATATGAACAACATGTGCAAATTCTTCAAAAAAGTGAACTAAACCAGTAGATATCTGAAAATAGAGGAGCCAAAAGGAAAACAAGTTCTACATGAAGAAGAGGAATCTATGTAGAATATGGCGGGAGCTGAAGCCATAAACGAAAAACCATAGTCATGCACCAAAATCAAAGAGTGTAAACCATGAACATGAGCTAGATTAAACACCACTTTTTACCGAAGATTCCAGGTCAACAAGAGGAGCAAAGTAAGGAGTGGAATGGGGTTCCACAAGAGCATGCCTTATCAGAAAATTGCACTGCATCAAACAAGTTTAATAACATATTGGAGATTGTATGCCCCAGCCATGGATTAAGCCTGTGAAGGCATCTTATGAATTCATAAGAGAAATCATCCAAAAGACCATGTGCCATTACACTTAGAAGAGAAGAGAGTGAGTGGTCAAAGAGAAGAAATTGGTGACATAAAATACCACCCACCAAGTTAGAACCATTCAAAATATCATATTCTTCCAAAGCATTGTGTAGAGAAGAAAGTGGGCAAACATGTGGAAGGAGATAAGTACCAGCCAAGAATTTTACCATTTCACCACACTAGAGCACATCCAAAAGGTTGGAAACAAAATGGGACACAATTTCATGTGGAAGAGACATTGCATGCAATTCCAGCTAGTCTTGACCCAACATTGTTATGATCACGTCCTCCATTGGTTTGCATTCCAATATCCAAGAGTGCTTGAGTTTTTAGAAGTAAATGGCTTGGCATCCCTTAATTCATTAAACCTTGGTGGGATGAAGACTCTAAAATAATTTTGTATGATGCTTTACACAAGTAACAAAGTTGTAGTGAGATGAATACCAAATGCAACCGATCAATAACAATTTCACATGAGTAAAGCTAAATAGTTGAGGTGAAACAATTAATGCAACGATAAGCTCATTGCACCAAAATGTGGTGTGAATTAAAATCCATGTACAGAGAATGTTTGGACATAAGGCATGACATCAAATTTTAGCCATGTGTCACCAAATTGTGATCATATTACCAAGAGGTATCATTTGAACTGCTTTCTAAAATCAGTGCTAGAGATATGGAGATCACCAAAAAAGGGTTATGACATACCAAACTTAAATCTAGAAAAATCCCAACAGAAATGATAGCCTAGATACTTCATTTCATTCCCAATTGTTGTGGGATTGGGTCATGCATTACCAACAATCACACAAGGCACTTTGTGTAAGGCCATATGACATTATTTACAACCAATCTAGCAAATTTTCAAAAACAAGTATTATCATTAGCAACCAATCTAGCAGCATTACTAGAAATAGAAAGATTTCAAAGAGCCTTATAAGAATTGTGCCCCAAAATTGGAGCCACCAAAATAAATTAACAGCCTCTCAAAAGTACAACCTTTGGAAAATATAAATGTCAAAAGTACTGAATTCCATATTATATGTTGTACATGAGTTTTTAAATGTGCGCCACCAGGACTGCTCCCCATTAACCCTCCAAGAGGAAAGAATCCCCAAGGGTGATTAATTCAAAGTAGGGGCCCAAAAATGGTAGAATCCTTGCCAAGAAACAAATATGTGCCACACAATACATTTTTGAAGCCCCACCAGACTGTTGGAGGAAAATTCAAAAAATTTCCAACACAACCAATGCCAACCATAGGAAGAAAATTTTGTGCTTACACAATACTTACTCAAAGAAGAATATTAAAGGGCCCAAACCTTAGGTTGAAGATTTCTTGGAAAACAATAGAATCAAGAGTCGACATAACCAACCTATAACACCCATAATATGAAAGAAAAATTGTTGTTAGTTAATCAAAAATTTCAAAGTATTCCTACCTTGAGAGGATTTTGCAAGAAAATTTTCCATCAATTGCTTTATTTTCTAACCGGTCTGTGTGGCTATTATCCTCTCTGTAATAGTGCATAACTTGATATGAAGAGAATTTTCTTAGAAGACATCGGATGTGGGATATGTTGGTTATTTTTTAGAACCAAAATTGATCTCACCAAATGCCTATGAATTTTCCACAATTCAATGATAATCAAAGACAAATATTGTCCAATGAACAAGTAAAGGATTGCTAAACCTCTACTTCTACTCTTCGCACTTTGTGAAACCTAGGAGGTTGATCCTGACAATGTTTATATGATTCTCTCATGCCATTTTATCATGAACATTGAAAGACACAGATGTATTCCCATTAGATGCAAATAGACAAAATTCCTTAAGGATTTGGCTAACCCTTTAACAAATTATTAACTAAAGCTAGGAATGAATGGTACTTCCTACCATTTTACTATGTTGCAGGTGTGTTAGAAATTGTAATCAAGGTTTGTGTTCTTTGTCAAGTATGACGAACTCACTAACTTCAAAGATAACCAAATAAATGGACCAGTGCCTTATCTATGGGCAATGAACTCACACTTGCAATAAACTGTAATACATCAGCAATGGAAACAAACATTTAAAGACTATTGTGCACTACTTTGCAACACACAACTCGATGCATCTAGAAATAGAAACTTCTTAATAATCTATGGATTTCACTTACAAATCTATGATCTCATTTAAGCAATTATTTAGCTCTTTGAACTAAAGCATAAACGACATCACACATTCAATCATAGTGATTGAAGACAAATAAAAGAACCTTGATCCCTTTATTCATAATTTGAAAGGAAAAATATACAGGAGAGAAACTAATTCTAGAACTTTCAATTATCCTTCACATTCCATTGCTACTGTAAAACCATTATGCTTATTACAAATCTAAATACATTCCTAAGACTCAATGCTAATCTATTTCTCTATGCTTGGAAATACAAAAAAACTCTTACGTGAGCTCAAAATTTGCGTAACCATCAAAAGACCCATGTAATTGGCCTTGAATTCCCATTTATAGAAACATGGGAGCAACAAGCATTGGGCCAAATTACAATTAAAGTCACATTTGCATTTGACATGCATTTCAATTTAATTTCAAATTTCCCCTAGAAGGTTATATTTGCACCCTTGAAAGTGGGTGGAAAGCATATAAGACAAAAGTTATTTTCTTTCGCTGAGGAAGATACACCCACCTTCCGAAAGGAATCCTTCATTAGTTGCATCAACATCAAAATATCTTCCTCACGAGCTAAAAGTGTTTACCACATGTGTTCCTAATTAAAAAAACTCTAAAAAGCATGAAAAAGCAATAGAAAGATATACAACCGACCTGTCCAAGCCAACATTCATGCCACCAATTTCCATGTTGGGGAGAGAACAATGTTTTACAATACTTCAACAAAATCCTAATTTGTACTATTTCTAGGCTATGCATTATTTCTCTCCCACTCGTTACTCACCATTTCTGCTATGACTTCACATGTACAGGCTCACTCAATAAACTTTTCCAACCATATGTTTTATTCATCTTCAGTGGGCCATTTTGCATCCAATAACTTCTGTATTTTTGTAATATGTTGATTATACCTTGCATCAATTAAAGCTTTGGCCTCTTTGATAGAAGTGTCCATTCTCATTTCAACTCCAGCCATAATATCATCATTAGGATTCAACATGGAATAATCAATTCCAGTCAACATCATCTTACCCTGTGGGAGTAACCCTCCCAAATCATTCTTCCATGTATCAAACTCTTTTAGCTCACCTTTATCATTCAATATTGCAGGCATACCAAACTCCTCCATTTCTATGAACATTTTCATTTTGTTTTGGAGTTGCACTCCTAACTTTCCATGAAAAGTTGTTATTTCATTCACCAGGTCAATAGCTTGTAATATTTCAGGAACATTTGTAGGAGCTTTAGGATCTTCTCGCATCTTAGACATCATTTCTTTTAATGCCCCTACCCTAGTGTTGCATTTGCTCCATTCAGTCTAGAAAGCTTCCTAAACCTCATGTAGATACCTTATGTTTGCTTCATGGATGTTCCTATAGGTAGGCCACACATCATCAGCTCTGTTCACAAGCTTTGTTACCCTATGTTTGAACACATCCTCAAAGATGTCATTTGCCACCTTAATAGTTTCAAAATGTTCCTTCCTGACATTTTCCTTCTGTATCTTTAACTGGTTATTCAAATCATTAATCCTTAAGGCTAAGGTTTCCCTATCCTATGTAGACAAGTTTGAAGAAGAAGAGGATGGTGAAGATAGTTCCCTTATTGATTGGCTATCCTAAATAGCGGATCTCATATTATTAATTTCATCTAAATCCTTATTGTACTCCTTCAATAAGGAATCATATTTCTTCTAAGAAATTTGTATTGTATCAACACTAAGCATTGCAGCATGTACAATTAACTTTGTTACTTAGACAAGAGTCATATCTATAGCTCTCTTCACCACCATTGAACCAATGAACTCTTCAATAGGCCTAGAAACCTAATGCTTCCCAATATTGGGTGCCATGGACCAAATTGCAAGACTATGCAATTTTGGACTATAACCAGACCCAAACACCTTGTTGTTGAAATGCTCCTGAGAAGCAAAAGCCTGGGGGTCTCTCCTTATTGCATCAAGTGTAATAGTTGAGGTGAGGGTGCACCGTGGTAGTAACATCATTCCACTTTTTGTGACAATAGTCCTGGCCTCAATAGGAGTAATAGCCACAATCTCAGCCATAATCTTTTCTTCCTCTGCCTTCTCAACCTCCTCTTATTGAGAAGGATCAACATTAGCCTTTGCTTGTTCAATCATTTCCTTTATTTCTATGCTTCTTTGCTAAACCATGAATTATTTGAATTCCTTAGTTTGCACAAATGCATCATCCACAAGGAAATCATGATAGGCCTTGATCCTTGGATCATCATTAGCCTTTTCATCATAATGCCATTAGACAATTCTATCCTGGGGAACCTCTGAATCAAGAGCATCATCAATATTAGGGGGGAATTTCCTCTCCACTTCCTCATCACTGGGCACATGCTCTACCATTTTTTCCTCACCAATTACTTGAACATATTCTCCTTGTAAGTTTGTAGGCTACTCTGGAATATCCATAGCCCGAGGTTGTTGCTCTAAGAGAGCTTATGCTCTCTCAGCAGCCTCCTTTACCTTTTCCTTAAAATCACCACTCTAATAATCCTTTAACTTTGCAAAATCCATTTCAAGAGGACTCTCTATTACATCATAGGGGCTCACATAAAAGGCATTTCTCCTCATAATGCTCTCCTTAATGTCACATATGGCCATCCATTCCTTTTTCCTAGACATCACAACCCCATCACTAGTCAAGTTCCTCAACACATCATCTGTGTATAATAAATGGTGGGAGAGCCCAGATAAACCCTCGCTTCTCTTTGCATGCACAAAACTCTCTGGGTCAAAAATCATAACCTCATTAATAGGTAACATGAGGTTATTTACCATTATTCCAAATTTTTCATACGCCTCCTTAAGAGTAGTTGTAAAGTAAGAAAAAGAACATTGGGGCACTATCATAGTGCCTTCCTAGGGTTTTTGAACAATTATTGGTCCATAAAATTGAGTTGCCACATCAACTCCATAAATTCCAATCAGTTAGATACATATAGGGGAAAGTAGTGTGGTGCTATTTTGGCTCCATAAGCCCTGATTAGAGCATATTCTAAATGTAGAAACCAGTCTTCCCAATTATGCTTTGTAGTTGTTCCTACCACTTTATTTGGGTGCATGATGTCTCTGATTAACTTTGAAAGCCTATGAATGGGTACCACACCCAAACTCTCCAGAATACCAATCCTAATGACATTACAAAACATCAAATAGTTGGAGTGGGGACAATCCTAGTCCCAAATATATGTCCACATTTGGACGGGAAAACCATTATTCAAATTATCATTTTATCTTAATCTTAGCTTCTTCGTCCATTTTTATTGTCCCACAAATTGAAGCATATGCATCAATAGAGAATAATGTGGAAAAGATAGAGGGATATTTTCCTTCTTCAGATTAATAAAATCCTTATGCATTTTTTCTGCAATATAAGCAACATAATCAAAACCTGTGTTTGAATTTGGACTCTATATGTCTGTCACCATCACCAACAAGTCAGTGGATATCCTAGCATAAAAAATATGAGCTAAAACTTGATTCAAACAATAATATGCGTTCTTGAAATAGTCAACGAATTCTTCACACTCAGAGGGTTCTATATCCTTAGGGTTGAATCTTTCCTTGCAATCTATTTCTGAATGCAAATTTTTTCTACTCATACTCACCATATAAATCCACATGCTTGATGTCAACTATATAATTTGGGTTCAACCCAAATGCCTCCACAATTTTATCCCTCATTACCTCGAGGATCTGAGTGCCATTTTCACTCTTGATCTTCCTATATTTTGGATTGTAATGCTTAGATAATTCCATCATTACATCCACTTCCACAAACACATTAGGCACTACCAGCTTCTCAAGGTTAAGGCCCCATAAGTAACAAGTCAACCTCCTAGCATACCTTCTGTTAAAAGCATAAAAACACAACTGCCATCCACTCTAAGGTTGGGCTGGTTCTCCAATTTCACTAGCCATGTCAATTAATCTACTTGTTACAACAACTTTCCCTGTAGGTATCTTTCCAATTCATGACCCACCCTCATTTATGTCTTTAGAGGCATGCTCCATGAATCTCTCTTAAGTTCTCTTCACACCCTATGACCTTGTGGACATCGCAGGGATATCTGACGTAGGGTTAGATGTTTCAGGTGCTTTTGGCTTAACCGTGGATGAAACATCCTGAGTCCTAGGTCTCTTTACCCTTTTTTGCTTGGGTTTTCTTTCAAGTCTTATAATGGATTTTCTAGGTTCAAGCTCACTCATTTTCACAATGTATCAAGACTAAGGTTTGCAATTTTTAATTCACATAAGGGTCTACTGTATATATTCTTAAGAGATAAATTATAGAAAAAAAACCCTCACCAACTCTCACCCAACCCAATTTCAAAATGCATAGAAGGTAAACCTAGTGAACCCTAAGCATTTAGAATTCTTAGACCTCCTATTAACCTAGACTATTTCAATTCAATGCAATTAACACAAAAACCTAATTGTTTGCTTACCCGGATGGAAACTACTGTTACTGCCTTATGTAATTGTTTGTTGGAGCTCTTCACTGCATTCCCTTGAACTCAACTAACTCCTTAGTTCTTGAATGATTTCAATTATGTGAAGAAACAAGTCAACTTCCTTCTTAAAATCTAGGAAATTGAACATATCACCATTAATGGTTGATAGAAATCTCATGTGAGCGAACTGACACTTAGTTGTTTGAGTTTAAATCCTGACTATTTGATCATCTTGCTTTAAAATAGATAAGTGGCTCACTCTTCATGGCACTGCTTTTCTCTTTTGTGTGAATTGATGCCCTCAAGATCCTACCACATAGCCCCTTTATACATCACACATTACTTTTCTTTGAGCAACCATCGCATATCACCCATGCATTCCTTAGACCCTCTTCTGCATCCACAATAGCTCAAAATGACACAATAAGCAATAGACTTAATAATGCATCACTCATTGTAGATGTGCCTTCTCTTTCCATATTCCTATTAGTGATGTGAACATTATCATGACAAAATCTCAAACATTGGATCAAGGTCCACCTTTGACTATACTTTATCTCACATCATGCATCACAAATCCATGATCAGCGATGGGAGAATGGTGGCAATGGAACAAGATCAGGCCATGTGTACCTATTTCAAAATCAAAGGCACAAAAGGTATCACCCATATCAACACTTCAAATCAACGACAAAACATTAGAACAAAGGACCTCATCGCTCATCGCCAATTTAAAAAGGATAAGCACACAACTATTCGCGATAAGTGATCAAAAGAATCATGAAGAGTCTTAAAAGTCATCTCACATCACTAATTTAAGACTTAGGACACAAAAGAAATTGGCGATAGAAAAACAACCAGTAATACAAAGGATATCTCATATCACTCATCACTTATATGAAACATAAAGTTAGAATTCTAACTGGGATGAGCGACCAACAAAGCAATGAATGGGGATTTAAGTGAGACAATTTTGCATGTGCTTGCAATTTGTTTTAAAAAAAGGCCAATCTCCTAGGACAACGTAAGGTAAGGTCATGAGATGAAAAAGAAACATTTATGCAAAGGATGTAAAGGCCAAACAAGGTCGATCAATCAACCTTATTAAATAAAAGAGTTCCTCAAACCTTGTCACGTGAAAAGATTTATCGACTAGTAACGGGAAACCCTAACCACAAGAGATCGGTCATAACATGAACTTCAATGACTTCAAGTTATGTTAACATGACCAAGAATGGACCACAATAGGTCAAAAAAGGAATAGACCACAAGACCAAAGGTTAAGATATAAGATAAAATATTCAAAGTAAAACAACACCTTATATAAAACCCTAAACACTAGTCACACTAGACCCAATTGACGCCTAGGAAAATGCATCTTTAGATAAGTGGAACATGAATTTTTTTTTAGGGTTTCACCAAGATAAAAGATAGTTCAGATTTCATGAGTTTGAATAACCATTCAAAACATTAGACACCACCACCATGGAATCCCCTTCAATCAAAATTTGGGGAATAGATAATTTTATTGCCAGTTCCAGACTAATTTTGAGTGCATTAAATTCTACAATATTATTAGATTCATCTAGAAGAATGGAGAATATATCTCCAACAGAATTGCCTTGCCAATCCCTGAGAACTTAAGCAACCCCTAATTTTCTAGGGTTACCCCTAGACGCTCCATTGAAATTTAGTTTAATAAAGTCCCTAGGAGGAGGAAGCCATTTGATTATTGCTCTATTCACTGAAGGGCTCTTAGGAGAAATAGAACCTACTTTAGGTATTTTGAGGAGAGACCAATTGTTTAATATGAATGAATCCCAACAAGAACACATTATTCAAGTTTTAATTTTTATATATGCTTGACATTGGTGTTTTAGAATGGAAATTTCAATTTTTTGAATGATTTTCCCGAAAACCAATTGTTCTTTTTTGAAGATATGTCTATTTCTCTCAAGCTAGATATTCCATATAAGAATGGATGGAGATATTTCCCACTAGAAAGAAAATTTAGAGTTTGAATGCAATTTTGGCCAACTTTGGAAGTGTTGGAGGATCGACTTTTGTAAGGGGGATTTCCAACCAAGTCTCCTCATTAGCCAGGTCCAACATTTAAGAGAAAAAGGGGATCTAATGAGGAGGTGATCTATAGATTCTAAAGCTTGGCCACACATTACACAAGTGAATAGAGGCACAATGCCTAATTTTTCTAGCCTCATACCCAATAAAATTCTATCTTTGATGGCCAACTAGGAAAAGGAGCCTGCCTTCGAAAGGAATTCAGACCCCAATAGAGATTAAGAGGCCAAGATGAGGTGTCCTCAAAGACAACTAGGGAATTGTACCCTTCTTTTACTGTATAACTTCTAGACTTAGCTCTTTTCCATATTATTTTATCTGGTTTCTTAGAGAAAACAATTTGTCTTCTCTGAAGCTCTAAATCAAGGGAATCCTTCAAGTGTGTTGGAATAGGGAGAAAGCTGAAATCCTTCCATTTAATGTTGTGCAATGGATCCCTCGAATCAAAAACAAAATAGTCGTTTACCTTATCACCCCAGAGATCTTTTAGTTCATATTCTATTTGATCCCAATCATCGAGGAGTTTGAGGGGTTGATGACCATTCCAAGCATCGTCCTAAAATATAACTTTCTCACCATTATTGACCAACCAAGAGAGATGAGGAAGGATGACCAATCTACATGAAACAATAAAATTCCATATTTTAGAACTAGGTGGAAGATTCCTTTGAGTGAAGATCCTTTGTCTATCAATGGAGTCCAAGTATTTATATTGCATGATTTGACACCATTTTTAGTTTGGTTTGGAATTAAATTGCTAGACCAATTTGGCACCAAGAGCCTTGTTTTCTAAAAAGAGGTCCCTTAGGCCAACATCCCCCAATGCTTTAGACCTACAAACTTTTTCCCATACAACTAATGAGAGTTTCTTTTTCTGTGTTACATTTTCTGCCCAAAGAAACTTTATAAACAACTTTTGTAGGCAAATTCCTTTTTCATGTGGTATTTTTAGAACCGACATTAAATAAGTAGGAAGATAATGAAGAACTACCTTTAATAGTACCAACTTTCCTACAAAAGAAATCCATTTTGATCTCTAGAGCAAGATTCGATTAGAAGTGGAGGAGATTAAATTGTCCCAAAAGTCATGCTTTTCTCTACCCAAAAAAAATTGAATGCATTAATACTTGCAGGGTAAAGAACCACATTGGAAACCCCAAAATTTTAGTCGCTTGGTTTTGACTAGGGGGTTGAAATTAATGAAGAGTATCTTTGACTTATCTACATTAAAAGATTGACCTGAAGCCAAGCAATAATCAGAAAGGATAGATTTGATTTCTTTTTCTTCATCTATGGAGGCCTGACTGAAAAGAAGAGTCATTTGCAAAAAGAGAGTGGGAGATTGGTGTGGGAAAGGGCTTGAAAAAAATTCCTTTCCAACAACGATTTATCCTTGATGCAATTATTGATCTGCTTAAACCTCGGCCATCGAAATGAATAAAGATGGGGAAAGAGAGTCACCTTGTCGCACACCCTTTGTAGGAGTGAATTTTCCAATAGGTGAGCCATGTATTAGTATTGAAAAAATTTCTCTAGCAAGGAAAGATGAGACCCATATACACCAACTATAGTTATTGCTATAGGCATACTTAATTATACATATGTAATAATATATATAACTTTAGTATTCTTTAATATTATTTTAAATATTTAATATTCTTATATATGTTTATTGATATAAGTTTTTAGTTTGATAATCATATATTTTAACATATAACTAATAAGAGAGTACTTTAGTTATAATGTTATACTATATAGCTATATCTTTTTTTATATCTAAAGTTTTTGTTTCTATATATTTTTGTTTATATTTTAAAGTTTTTTATTTAATATATTTTTTATAGTACAACATAATAGTATAAATTCAACTAATAACCAATAATTAAAGTATGTTATTAAAGTATATAGTTATTAATTAATAAATAATAACTATTGTTATTACTATAAGTATAATTAATCATACCTATACAATAACACATAACTTCAATATTATTTAATAATCAACTATTATTATTTAATTACTTTAATTAATAATATAACTATTTACCTATTAGTTATAGATAATATTTGATAGTACAACCATTAATTAATAATTAATATTTATCAATTATAAATATTCTCTACATTATTTATCTATTAATTATTTATGTAGTAGTGTATTTTATGTTATTAATCTCTCTCTTTTGTACATATTAGGTAAAATTTATATATGTTTGAAACATAGAAAAATATGGAAAGGGTGGATAGAAGGGTTTACCAAAATGAAATGATGATCTAGGAAACCCTCACTTTTCCTAGTTACATTAGAAAAAGAGATCTCCCAAGGATAGAATTGACTTTGAACCTTGAGGTGATTCAACTCTACAGGGATGAGGATCTATTGTTTCCTAATGACAAAAATGACTAAAATGCACTTTTGGGAGATAAAAATAAAATACTTAATGAACTCAATTGTATGATGTAAAACTTGAAATGCACAGTTTAAGGATAACACAAACAAAAATAGTAACTTTTAGGTAGGTTTGAGACAAATAGACTGATGTGTACCTAACACCAAAAGCGGGTTCTAAGTGTCTTGCAAGGACAAATTCACCCTAAGGAAAATAGATCTCTATGTAGGGGTTCAGAATTTAATTTCATAGTCCTCTAATCCCATATCTAAGCTCCTGATTCCTCCAAGTTCTACTGTTGGAAAGTCATAAATAAATTATATAGGTGAGTTTTTGTGGCTTGACAACTTTGATGACAACTTTGACAACTTTGCAAAATTGCTCTTTTGATCCAATTTCAGTCCTTGTTCACCTACAAATGTACATACAAAGAGAGGGAAAATGTTTTTTTTGGGTGAATAGGAATTTTCCTTGCTCAAACCCTAGTTTGGTAATTAAACCTTGATAATGAAACAATGACAAATGAAAGGAATTTGATGAATGAACAATGTTATGTCACAACTCACCAAAACCTTAATGGCTTCCCTTAGAGGACTAAATTCTAACACATCTCTCTAAGGATTGGATCTTGCTTGAATTGGCTTGAATGATTGCTTGATTTGACACTTGAATGCTTGAAACCTACATCACAATGTTAGCTCCAAAACATAATATGAACACACATGAATATTGACATGATGATATGATCTTGATTGTTGTTGTAGATGCTTGATATATCTACTCTTTAATGCTCCTGACAATAATATTTTCTCTTGTGAACTCTTGATTATGCATGTTCTTGCTTCTAGGTTTGAATTGACAAAATAACTATGTATTTATAGGTGTTTATCTAGTTTCCCAAAAAATAGATTCCATAAACCAACATTTGAAACTTGAATTTGAAACATTAAAATACTATCAAAAAAATATTAAAAATTGGGTCTTGGTACTTAAGGAGGACCCATTCACCCTTGGGCGAATGGGTCCTAGGACCTAAATCTAGGACACAATTTCCAAGGTGATTTAATTACTATTAGCATTTGTTTAAAATTGATTTCCCTTTCAGAAAATGGGAATAATAAGGCTTAGGAATGCATAATTTAGGAAATTAGAAGCTGGTTGCAACCTAGGTTGACAAACCCCTCACTTTATCAATTCAAAGGATTTTAAATCACCTTTCTACTCACAAACTTAATCTTGGCTTATTTTCCACTTTCTCACCTAGACACCCTTGTAGGTCAACAGACCCACTTTTCCCAACTTAACTCTCATATTTCCTTAACAACCTCTACAAGTAACCATCATTCTGGGCACCCATTAAAGCCTTCTACAACATACATCAACCCCACATCTGACTCCTTTGGAACAACTTCTACAAAGCATGCAAACTATGATGTCCTCAAGGCCAATTAGGCCTAATTTCCAAAGAAACCACCTTAGGAATGCCTCACAAAACCCAAAAATAAATTGGGCAACACTCATCTGCCTAAGAAACCACAAAATCCACAGTCTTTAGGGAAAGTTAGGCCCTGCAACCCCCCAAACTCCAAAACCCTAGGGTTTAATGAAAAAGCTACTTCCAAACTTCACCAGACCTTACCACCAACTCAAACTCCCTTGAATAACCTTGCAAAAGCTTAAAATAACATAAAAAGTGACTTCCCTAAGGTATTTCTCACATTTTCCCTCTCTAACCTCTCACTTTCATCAAAAAACACACTAAATGCCATCTAGGGCATCACCAAAACTCATAATCCAAACCTACCTTGCACATGAAACAATGAAAACATGTTTATTAACCCTAACTAAGCCTATCCACTGAGTTATAGATGCATGCAGTGGGTGGAAGGCTTAATATGCCATTTTAAATGCACTCAAAACCCCTAAATAGGGTATACAAATCAACCCTTAGTAAATTGCCTCTCAAATGCACAAAAGTGAATGAAATTGCTTCAAAACAAGTCCAATATGAAGCTAAGCCTGCTGTCCACTGAATTCAATCCATTGGAGTGCAAGATTACCCTGTACAGAACCGTACAGTACCAAGAAACTTCATAAATTTTGGAAAAACACAAAAAATTGCAAGGAAACAATATGATTTTATTGATTTTATTTCAAACTCAGTTTCTCCAACCTCAAACTCGAATATATGAGGCCTTCTTAAACAAAAAAGACACCAACTACCATCCCTCAACTAACTTCAACCACCAAACAACAACTTCTCAAAAAACTAACTGTTTCCTATCAAATTTGTTGCAATTTTGAAACTTACAAATTTGACAACTTTTCACCTTTTAACTCTTTATTGCTCTATAAACTCTCTAATCACCTAATTGACACAAAAATGAACCCTATAGCACTAAAATGGACTTGGCATGGCCTTATTACATTAAAATGACCCATTCTCACAAAAAAAAAAACTTGAACCTTCCTAACTCAAGGACTAGAACTTGGTGCACCTGCACCATGCACCCCCACTAAAAAAACTCATGTCCCATGAGGACCAAACTGACTCAAACCTAACTCTTTCATAGTATGACTTTGTCTTACAAATGCTCCATGATGTGGAAGACTCCTCCATGGGAACAAATGCCCTGTTCCTACTTCATACCTTGCATTGTTGAGCTTGTTTCCATCTTGCCATTGCCTCATCCCTGCAAGTACCACCTCTTCCTCTTGTTAGTACCGCCTCTTCCTCTTGTTTCCTTCTCTTGTCTTCTCTTCATTTTCTCTTCAACCCTTATATCCATTTGAAAACATTCTTCTACTATATTTGGTGTCATCAAACTGATTTAATCTTGTATATTGTACCTTAGACCATTAAGATACCTCGCCACTCTTTCTTCTTCATCTTCCTCATGTTTTGTTCTTATACTTAACCTATAGAACTCCTTGGTGTATGCTTGCACATCTAAGCCCTTTTGCCTAATATTTTGAAGTATTTTAAGCAATTGCACATTGTAATCATTAGGAAGGAACTTACCTTTGGTTTTTCCCTTCATTCTCTCCCAAGAAGTGATCTTAGCCTTCCCCTTTTTCTTCCTTTCTTCTTGCACAAAGTTCCACCACAACAAAGCATGTCCTTTCAACTTGAGTTTTTCCTTCTTCACTAATTCTCTAGCCTGGTTATCAATCTTCCTAGAAATAGTGCTTCCTTTAGGAGGCATTTGATTCCTCCAATTATACCTTTTCCTTACACTCAAACCTTTAACCTTCTTCCTCAAGAGACCTACTCCCTTTGATCTGATACCAACTAATAGCAACTTAGGTTGAAAAACCCCTCACTTTATCAATTCAAAGGATTTCAAATCACCTTTCTACTCACAAACTTAATCTTGGCTTATTTTCCACTTTCTCACCTAAACACCCTTGTAGGTCAGCAAACCCACTTTTCCCAACTTAACTCTTAGATTTTCTTAACAACCTCTACAAGTAACCATCATTCTAGGCACCCATTAAAGCCTTCTACAACATACATCAACCCCACATATGACTCCTTTGGAAAAAATTCCACAAATCATGCAAACTATGTTGTCCTCAAGGCTAATTAGGCCTAATTTCCAAAGAAAACACCTTAGGAATTCCTCACAAAACAAAAAACTCAATTGGGAAGCACTCACATACCTAAGAAACCACAAAATCCATAGTCCTTAGGGAATGTTAGGCCCTGCAACACCCCAAACTCCAAAACCCTCTCTTTCCCCAATCTACCTTAGGGTTTATTGAAAAAGTTACTTCCAAAATTCACCACACCTTACCAACAACTCAAGCACCCTTGAATAACCCTTCACAAGCTTAAAATAACATAAAAAGTGATTTCCCTCAGGTATTTCTCACATTTTCCCTCTCTAACCTCTCCTTTTCATGCAAAAACACACTAAATGCCATCTAAGGCATCACCAAAACTCATAATCCAGACCTCCCCTACACATGAAATGATGCAAAAATGTTTATCATACCTAAGTAAACCTATCCACTGAGTTATAGATGCATACAGAGGGTGGAAGGCTTAATATGCCATTTTAAATGCACTCAAAACCCTTAAACATGGTATACAGACTGACCCTTAGTAAATTGCCTCTCAAATGCATAAAAGTGAATAAAATTGCTTCAAACCAAGTCCAATATGAATTTAATCCTATTTTCCACCGAATTCAATCCATTGGAGTGCAATATTACCCTGTACGGAACCGTACAATACCAAGAAACTTAAGAAATTTTAGAAAAACACAGAAAATTGCAAGGAAACAATATGATTTTATTGATTTTCTTTCAAAATCAATTTATCCAACCTCAAACTCGAACATATGAGGCCTTATTAAACAAAAAATACACCAACTACCATCCCTCAACTGACTTCAACCACCAAACAACAACTTTTTAAAAAACTAACTGTTGCATTTCAAATTTGTTGCAATTTTGCAACTTACAAATTTGACAACTTTTCACCTTTTAACTCTTTATTGCTCTATAAAATCTCTAATCACCTAATTGAAAAAAAAGTGACCCCTATAGCACTAAAATGGCCTTGTCATGGCCTTATTACATTAAAATGACCCATTCTCATGAAAACACAAACTTGAAACTTCCTAACTCAAGGACTAGAACTTGGAGCACCTACACCAGAAGCTGAAGTAAGTCCAATTAATTAAAGGGATGAAAACATACTGTGAAAATGTGAAGGAGTACATTTTTCAACACTACATGTAGCCCCAACTTTAGTGAGAGTATGAGTCCACACTCAAACTCACACTAAAACAGACAAATAAGTCAAGAGAGGTCTAATTGTACAATTGTTAGAAAGAAGAGATGACAAAGATCAAGGATGATGATCAAGCCCCCGAGATCAAAGATCCCATGGAAAATCAACAAAGACACAAAGAGACATACAAATGTAGCAGCGACACAAGATGTAACATTATACAATGCCAAAATTAATGCAAGAAAAGATGAACTAGCAAGTTGTGTTATTCCAATTCCATCAAACACACTCACATGGCTCCATAGGCAAGCAAGTTGGGTTATGATAGGTGGCCATGAAAAATACACTCACAAGGGATAGTGTAGTCTGATATACACTAGGTGATCCCCAAGGAAAAATTAGAAACACAAAATGGTCTAGTGCAATCCGATATACACTAGGTGTGTACCCATAAGTATACCAAAGTTATACTCCTTGATAAATTTGATAAGGTGTCACACGACAATCACAAGGCTAGGAAGCTGCGTTATGCTAGAAACTCATGAAATAAACGCATCACAAAGCAAGTTGTGTTATGCTTAGTGGCCAAGAGTTTTCTTTAGGATAGTCAAATGGGTTTTACTTAGTTCATTAAAGAGAGCATCACACTCGATATCACCATCAAGAGAGGAATAGTTGAGAGATAAAAGATTCACACCTTAGGGAATGCAAGCCATAGCATTACCACTAAGAGGAATTTCATATGCCAAGAAAGGTCACTCTCTTGAAGGACATAAAACCAAATACAACCAATAAGAAGACACATCATGTGAAATAAGAAGACCACACTTTGAATGAAGGTTATGTCATCAAGCAAGCAACAAGCAGGAGGCATAATGCCCCCACTTTAAAGAAATTGCTAAATACCATGCTATGAGAAATCACTTTAAAGTAGAATATGAGAAATGGTAATAGATAAAAGAGACATGAGAGATATTTTGGAAAGCCATATGCCAAACATATGTTTCCAAATAAAGCTACATCATGAAAAGAATGTTGCCTCCCATGTGCAATCCTAAGATGATACATAAGGGATCCATGGATTTGAGGTAGTGTATGTCTTTGCTACAGTGATATAATCAAGATTGAAATCATCATCATTGCCCAAATAATTCATGGAACAACGAGCAAAAAGGAAGAATGACACATAAAGAGAGAAGACAAAGGAGAAGCCTTTTGGGTCAACATGGAAGAGACCTAAATGTCTTGACACTTTACATCATCCCCAAAAGGAAACACAAGAAAAATGGAAGAAAAAAGACAATAGTTATGACAGATAGAAGAATGAAGATATAAATAGAAGAATGACACAACAAATTCACTTCCTTTGTATCCTTGCACTGAGTGAAAAGGTTCATCTAAAGTAGGATCACAAATATAAATACATGCCAAGTAGCACAATATGAGGGATCAAATTATGCACATGAAATCACACAAAGAACATGAATAGACATAAAGCTAGTATGACACATGTGAGCCAACCTAAAGCAACTCATCTACATCCCAATCTTGTTCATCATATATAGAAGGTGGATGACTAGCCAAAGGGGAAAAAGCGTGCATTGTACTAGGACAAGGCTATCTAACTCCTTGCCCCCCAAAAGGGAGGACTATGATGAGTCAAGATAGGTGATGTTAACGTGCTCCTTGCAATAGGGAAATGATTTGTATTAAATGTAATAAATGTAATAGTGAGTTTGCTATGATTCTACAACTATCACATGGCAAGGAGCAAAGTGAACAATTCTTAGTCTATTATATGATCAAATTGTCTTGTAGGAGGATCAAATTCTTTCAATACCTTATTTAAAGCATTACATTCATCAATAAGATTCCCAAGAGTTCTATGATATACATAGTAATTCATGTTTGTACTTTTTCTATTTTTGTTCTCTCAAATAGGTGTCAATGTAATCAATCCTAGATAGAGGAGCTAATCCATTTTTCGTTTAGTTTCTGTTATGGTATGCAAAAATGGTAACTTCTTGGGTTTATAGGGCTTATATTTCTTACTTGATTGAAAAAATTGTTGAGGCGGAGGTGGAGGATCTAAGGTTACCTAATCATGCTCATGAGCCATTAAATGGGTTTTTGAAATAATCTTGTGAAAGAGAATGCCTTTCCCATTAGGAGAGGTAGCGAGAGGAGGAGATCCTTGATATCCTAGTCCTTTGGTATCTTCTAATGGTTATTGTTCTATCCATTGATGGATTTCATGTTCATTAGTTATGTCACATCCTTGTTTTCTTAATATTTTGAAGCCTTCACCATAACTCTCTTCTAAGTTGATGGGTGTCTTAGTAACTCAATGAGCATAGGATAGAAGAGTGTCACTATTATCCTTGTTAACAAGTTATTTCATTTTTGATGGTTGAGGATTTCTTTGTGTTTCAATTTCGTGATGCAAAAGGTTAAACATTTCAAGTGATGGGATGATAGGAGGTGTTGGTTGTTGCATGGATAGATAAAAGGATTTATTATTCTCAAGGTTGCGTAAGGAGTCTTGTATGAATTGTTGCATTCTATCTTAATCTTGGCCTAAGATGTCCACCTCACGGGGACATTCATTAGGAAGTGGAGATTCATGAATGTTATCTATTACATTAGGATTATCTCCAAATATACAACTTGAAACATCAACTAAATATTTTAAGGACATCCATATGTTACCAAAACACATCCTTAATGAAGTTTAATGCAAAGTTTTACATCTAATATGATAATTGACCGATTGTAAAATGTAAGAACCTAGAAATGATGTCTTTTGAATGCAAATTTTATGTTTGAAACATGCACATGTTTTGACCAATTAACTTGAATGCAAACAATTTCAGAAACTACAATTCCAAAAACTAAAATTGAGATCAGCAAACAATAAAAAATAAGTCAAACTAAGACAAATTTATGCCCAAAAATCTAGAAATTGGCCTGTATAATGACAGATTCACCCTAGGGTGAATGGGTCCTTACACAGGGGTTTGAAAATTTTAGTTTTGAAACTATGAGTTGATGTCTAAGGTTGTTGATTTAGGTTGTAGATAAACACTTTCAGATACAAATTTCTAAAAAGTTATGATGAAATGCAAGTGCAATTTGATGACAAACAAAAAGCAAAAAGACAACTTTCTAGATGTAATTTTCTTTGAATTTTCTTATTTAAATGATTGAAAAACACTAATATGCAGACTACTATGTAAAATGGATGCAATATGTATGAAATTTTTTAAATTTTGTGATTTTAAAGGATGTAAAATGCAATTTTAAAACCCTAAATGAAATGAAAACTAATGCAATTTTGAAAAACCATAAATGAGATACAATACAAACTAATGCAAATCCTAGATCTAGGGTTTGAAAGACTACCAAATCAGAAAGCTTATAGTGTAAGAATGCTGGGTTCACAAGAATGAAACATCAAACAAAATGGAGAGAGTGGATAGAAGGGTTCACCAAAATGAAATGATGACCTAGGACACCCTCACTTTTCCTAGTTTCATTAGAAAAAGAGATCTCCCAAGGATAGAATTGAATTTCCACCTTGAGGTGAGTCAACTCTATGGGGATGGAGATTTGTTGTTTCCTAATGACAAAATTAATTGAAATGCACTTTTGGGAGATAAAAATAAAATAGTTATTGAACTCAATTGTATGATGTAAAAATTGAAATACAGAGTTTAAGGATAACACAAATAGAAACAACTTTCAGGAAGATCTGAGAAGGGAATATTAATGTGTACCTATCACTAAAAGCTAGTTTTGAGTGTCCTGCAAGGACAAATTCACCCTAGGGTGAATGGGTCTCTATATAGGGGTCCAAAATATAATTTCACAGTCCTCTGATCCTAGATTTGAGCTTCCAATTCCTCCATGTTCCACTGTCGAAAAGTTGGAAATAAATTATGTAGGTGAGTTTATGTGGCTTGAAAACTTTGATGAAAACTTTGACAACTTTGCAAAATTGCTCTTTCGATCCAATTTCAGTCCTTCTTCACTTGTAAATCTGCACATACAAAGAGAGGGAAAAATAAATTTGTTTGGGTGAATAGGGGTTTTCCTTGGTCAACCATCGGTTTGGTAATTAAACCTTGATACTAAAACAATGAAAAATGAAAGGAACTTGATAAATGAACAATGTTATGTCACAACTCACCAAACCCTTAATGGTTTCCACTAGAGGACTGAGGTTTAACACATCTCTCTAAGGATTGGATCTTTCTTGAATTACCTTGAATAATTGCTTGGTTTGACACTTGAATGCTTGAAAACTACGTCACAATGTTAGCTTTAAAACATAATCTGAACACACATGAATCTTGACATGATGATATGATCTTGATTGTTGTTGTAGATGCTTGATAGATACACTCTTCAATGCTCTTGAATATGATTTTTTCTCTTGTGAAATTTTGATTATGCATGTTCTTGCTTCTAGGTTTGAATTAATAAAATAACTATGTATTTATAGATGTTTATCTAATTTTTTGAAAATTAGATTCCATAAGTTGAAATTTAAAACTTGAATTTGAATCATTAAAATTCTACCAAAAATATATTAAAAATTAGGTCTTGGTACTTAAGGAGGACCCATTCACTCTTGGGCGAATGGGTCTTCAAACCTAAATCTAGGACACAAAATTTCCAAGGTTATTTAATTACTATTATAATTTGTTTAATGTTGGTTTCCCTTTCAAAAAATGGGAATAATAAGGCTAAGGAATGGAAAATTTAGGCAATTAGAAGCTTAATTAAGTCCAATTAATTAAGGGGATGCAAATATAGTGTGAAAATATAAAGGAGTACATTTTTCAACACTACAATGTTTATCAACATACTATAATCACTTTTCTTTTTAGACATAAAATCATATTATGTTTATATATGTTTATATATTTCTCTTTATATATACATATTTCCTTGTGGGTTATGCTTTGTATCTATATTTGTATATATTATATTAATTTCTTTGATTTTTTAATTCCTTTCGCTGAACACATCTCCCTAACCCTTTATCAGACTTGATCTACACTCCTATTCAATTTTTTCCTCTTCTTGATGATGGATCACTGAGTGTGATCTGAAATATCGATTAAAACATATACACATTAATCCAAAAGTTGAACATTGCAACTTAATGGACTGTGTAAAACTCATACCACCTATAATTTTCTCATTATGAGAAATATATTCTATAGTTTTAGCCTAGGACTTAAGGATAGATTTAATAACCTATGAAGTTCTAGTATATGTTTCTAATGGTGATAGTATTGATTCCTTCCTTGGTCCACTCATCTTTTTAAATAGGAATCACTCATTTTTCCTCTAACTTCTTGTTGTTTTATTCTATTTTTCTTCTCAAATTATAATTTATTTTGACTTGAGCAACTATAGAATCTATAAGTTCTTTGTCTCTTTATGAACTAGTATCACAATTATATACTTATTTTATAATATTTTTCT
>VDFB02000002.1:38805543-38826799 GCA_007258455.2 Sequoia sempervirens
AAAGTGATGGATTTGAAGTGCTTTTCAATGAATTATTGATGGAGTTGAGTTTGTAAGAATTTAAAATGTCAAGGAAGACCCTATGAAAGGTTTTTGAACCATTTATTTTTTTATCTAAGCCTGGGAATGAAGATTTTAAACAAACCCTTGTTTTTGCATTAGAAAAGGAGGTTTTTTGAGTTGGGAGTGTTTCTGCCGTACAATGTGAAAACCAATTGTGGATTCTATGGTTTTGGGACATTTAATTTTCTGCCCCAAGGTTTCAAGGTGATTGGATAAGTTTGAAGGGTACTTACTTTGTTAAATTGACCTCTTTTCCTTGTTTTTCCCATGGTGAGTGTATTGGAAGTCTAAACTGGTCCAAAGGAGTTATATCTGATATTGAAGTATGTTGTGTAAGTCCTTAATGGGTGTCTAAATCCATTATTTATTTAGCAAGTATTTTAGGAAAGTTGGGTGAATAGTCCCTTGAAGCTATTTGACTGTGTTGGTGAAAGAATGCATCTAACAAGTGGATTTGAGAAGTTATTTTGATTTGCTTTGAAATTTGGGTTGAACATATGTTATTTCTCATTTCAAGTTTATTTCCATCTTGGGTCTATACCAAAGTGGTATCAAAGCACCAGGCACAAGATCTTGTTGTTGGTTGTTTGATTTTGTAGGTTGTGAAGCATGTCTCCAAAGGCTAGTGCAATGGCTAAAGAAATACAAGAGTTGAAGGAGCAATTGGAAAGGAAGGAGAGGATATACAAAGAATATCAAGATGCTACTATAGCAAGGATAGCTGCTTTGGAGAAGAATTAAAGGAGAGGAGTTGTAGATGAAGAGAAAAGTGATGAAGAGGCTGAAGGGGATCCTCTAGTTCCAAATGAAGAAGATGAACTAGATCCTAATGAAAGAAGAATGCTTAAGATGCTGAAAGTGGTCAAGGGTGACAATAATCCTAAGGTAAAAGTTGATGTGCCCATGTATGGAGGTAAGATGGATAGTGAAGAAGTTATAGCATGGATTGATGCTTTGGATAACTTTTTTGAGTTTGAAGATATTGATGACAGAAAGAAGGTTAAGTATGCAAAGACAAAGTTGAAAGGACCAGCTCTTACATGGTGGAATTTTGTGCAGGAGGATAGAGTCAAGAAAGGTAAGCCTAAAATATGTTCTTGGGATAGAATGGTAGCAAAAGTTAAGGCTCAATTCTTACCAACAGATTATGCTATTCAAACTTTCATGAAATTGCAAGAATTAAAGCAAAGAGAAATGGATGTGATGTCTTGCACTGAAGAGTTTCATAGATTGTGTATAAGAGCAGGTCATAATGAAGATGAAGTGGAGAGAGTGGCTAGATACTTGAGTGGTTTGAGGTTGAATATAAGGGATGAGATCAACCTCAATCCACCTAAAACAGTTGAAGAATGCTTTCAAATAGTAATGAGGGAAGAAGATAGAATCAAAAGGAGACAAGAGAGACAAGCAAGGGGCAGAGGTGGTGTGAATAGAGGAAGAGGTTCAAGGCAATCCAAGGAAGAACATGAAGAGGCTGATAAAAGCAAGGAACAAGCTCTTGAATCAAGAGGTGGATGGAGAGGTGGAAGAACAAACTTCAGGTCAAAGAGGAATTCCAATGATTTTTCAGGTAGATGTTTCAAGTGTAATGAATTTGGACACTCTTTCTTTAAGTGTCGTCAAAATCAAGGTGCAACTTCAAGTGGTGATAGGAGGAATGAGAGAAGAACACAATTGGTTCAAGAGGAAGAGTATGAAAGTTCTACAAGTATAAGTATGCCTGCAAATCCAAAAGTGGGAGAGGCACTCATGATGAGAAGAACATTGCTGCAAACACCAAAGGAAGAAGACATGAGCCAAAGAAGGAGTTTATTCAGAACCTCATGCAAATGCAAAGGTAAAGTGTGTCAAGTTGTTATTGATTCAGGTTCTCAAGATAACATGGTGTCTAGGGAAATGGTAGATAAGTTGAGTTTAGAAAAGATACCTCATGTAGCACCCTACAAGGTTTCTTGGGTGAATGATAGTCAAACTTTAGTGGTGAATGAGCAAGCTTATGTCGATTTCCGGATTGGAGAGTACAAAGATAGAGTCCTATGTGACATATTGCGTATGGATTGTTGTCATCTTCTCTTAGGAAGACCATGGCAATATGATAGAAGGTCTATGTATGATGGTTAGGCCAATACTTACACAATATGGAAGGATGATCAAAGCTATAAGTTAACTCCTTTGTAGGAAAGAGAGCAGATCAAAGGTAAGGAAAAAGTGATTATGTTTGGTAGAAAGCAGCCCTTAAGGCTTGAAGACAAAAGGGACAATGCGTTTTCTGATTTGCAGCAGGGTAATAATGTTAGGACAGTGATTGGAACACCTTCAAATGGTGTTAAGGCAGTGAACAATCTAATTTTGCAAAGGACAGTAGCAAAACTCATGTCAAAGTTTGATTTTAACACAATAAATGCTAACAAATCTGCAGGTATGTATGAGAAACAGGGTGGCATACTTAAGGAGTTCAATGAGCAGGGTGTAGTGATTGTTGGGACCATAGTCTGTCCTATTGTTGAATGTAAAGTCACAAAGATAGTGGGATGTGCTGATGTAAAGGTAAATAGAGTTTCTAATGCTTTGGAATATGTTGATAGAGGTGTGAAAGGTCTGAGGACAGTAAGGAGTGCACACAATCCTTCAAGGAACACAAAACTGATCACAAGGCAGAGCATGCATAAAATGAAGAACAATTGCAAGTATATGAATGAAAACAAGGAAAGTGCAGGGTTATTTCTTGCTAATGACTTTTTGTGTGCAGGTATGAGGTCTGGAGAAGTGGTATCAAAACATGATTTAAGGACAAGAAGGCAGCAAACATAATTGAAGAAGCATGGAGCAGCAGGGTCAATGCTTGGAGCATATTCTACCACTTGGGACAAGGGTATTTTTCTTGGTGGGGTGTATGGTGCAGGAGCAACAACACCTTTTAGTGTCAATAATATGAGTTCAAAAGGTTTATAAGGTCATTTTAACGTGATTTCATCTTTGTTCCATGAAGACATTGGAAAGTGTGTGAAAAATTGAAAAATTGTCAAAATTGTCAAAGATGTCAAATTGGGTAAATGAAGGGATTTTGTTGTTTTTGAGTCTAGAAGTCTTAATAAGAGTTAAATAAGGTATAAATGACCATATGTCAGGTGTCTAAAGGTATTTAGAGACTTAAAAGTTCAATAATGGCAAAAATGCAAAATATTGCAAATGTTGTCAAAATTGTGTTGATTTGCAAAATTAGTCATTTAAAGGGTGATTAGGTGAAAGTTGGTTGTTTTGGAGGTGGTTATGGATTGTAAATGTTATAAGAGGCCTTCTAAGGCTCGAATCAAGGTTGATGGAGGTGTAAAAAACTCACACAACAAGAATACCACATTTTTTGGTGCATTTTTTTATGTTTTTTTCACTATTTTCTAGAATTCTTTACTGTTGTATGGACCTATGCAGTCTCATAATGCTCTAAAAACTTCATTGAACGTGTGTATATGTGTTTACTTCCATCTGATTTTTATTTAGAGTTCTCATTCATTGTTTTGTAAGAGAAATTAAAAATTTGCTGCAAGTACCTTGTTTTCCTTGCATTAAGGGCTTTGAAGGCAAAAAAATAAGATTTTGACCAATCCACCCACTATTTTCTCCTATAACTCAATGGATTGGTTCAAAATATATTAGGTTAGATGTTACAATTAATGTTTCATCAAAATAAATCATTTTTGTGGTGAATGTGTGATGCCCTAGGGCTGAAAATGTAATTTTTCCTTGAAAAGTGATGGTTTTGAAGTGCTTTTCAATGAATTATTGATGGAGTTGAGTTTGTAAGAATTTAAAATGTCAAGGAAGACCCTATGAAAGGTGTTTGAATGATTTATTTTTTTATCCAAGCCTGGGAATGAAGATTTTAACAAAACCCTTGTTTTTGCATTAGAAAAGGAGGTTTTTTGAGTTGGGAGTGTTTCTGGCCGTACAATGTGAAAAACAATTGTGGATTCTATGGTTTTTGGATATTTAATTTGCTGCCCCAAGGTTTCAAGGTGATTGGATAAGTTTGAAGGGTACTTCCTTTGTTAAATTGACCTCTTTTCCTTGTTTTTCCCATGGTGAGTGTATTGGAAGTCTAAACTGGTCCAAAGGAGTTATATCTAATATTGAAGTATGTTGTGTAAGTCCTTAATGGGTGTTTAAATCCATTATTTATTTGGAAATTATTTTGGGAAAGTTGGGTGAAAAGTCCCTTGAAGCTATTTGGCTGTGTTGGTGGAAAGAATGCATCTAACAAGTGGATTTGTGAAGTTATTTTGATTTGCTTTGAAATTTGGGTTGACCATATGTTTTTTGTCATTTCAAATTGATTTCCACCTTGGGTCTGCATCAGTCTCTTCTCCTCATACATCTGATCCCTCTGTCTCTCAAGCTCTTTAACCTTGTCTAATGCATCTTTAGACCTTTGTTCATACAAAGCAAGTTCTTCAGCCTCGTTTTCTATTTGTAGGAATTCTTCCTCTTCTTTCCTTCTATGGGATTCCTCAACATCCTTAAACTTAGCCTCAAGAGCTTCTCTTTCCCTCCTTTTTCTAGCTTTCTCCTCCTCTAGATCATGGATCTTCTGTAACATTGCTAATTTGTCCCTCTCTTCTTTGGTTTTGAGTTCATATTCTCTTTGTTGTTGTTGCTTAGCCAATTCATCAACCTTGGCTTTAGCCTCCAATTCTTGTTGTTTAATCAATGCATCAGCTTGTTCATTAGCATCAATTTCCTTCTATTTGGAAAATCAATGCATCAGCTTGTTCATTAGCATCAATTTCCTTCTATTTGGAAAGTGCCTCAGCTTGTGCCTTGGCATCTGCTTCTCTCTTGGCATCCTCAAACAACTTCCATTGATCATCCTTAGTCAAAACATGCTTAGTTCCTACATCCTCAGTTTCCTTAAGAGAGGCAACCACATTAGTCTCCTTATCCGATTGAGTAGCCTCACAATCTGTATCTATGTCATTAATTTCAATTTCAGGCTCCTTCTCTTTCAAGGATTTAGCTTCCTTGTGAAGGGTTCCCATAGGAATTTCCCCACTTGGCTGCTCTGTGAGAGGAGGTTGAGTTGAGGCTTCTCCTTCAACTGTTGTTGAAACACCAAGTTGAGATGAAGTCTCCTCTCCAGGTTCTATTATGACCTCTTCTCCATGTGTGTCAGGAAGAGCCTGAGCAGGAATCACAGGTTCAATCTCCTCCCCAGAATTGGGAGGGAAAAACTCCAAGTGCTCCTTAGGAGCCATTCTTCTTTTTGTTCTCTTGTATCCTTGGGTGGTGCCTGCAACCTTTCTCTTTTTGGAAGTCTAAGTCTCTGGTTCCTTGATTCTCATAACTACCCATTGTATACTTCTATCAAAGATCGACCTCACAATATGTTTTATATCAATGGACTCCTCTGCCTCCAAATCTACTGGATCTAAGTCCTTAGTGCCTATATTTTCAACATCATATTGGGGATCCAAGGTTACCCCATAATCTGATAATGAGTCAAGAATTTCCTCCTTCATCCCATATTCAACCATGAATGGAATGAGAAATCTTTAATAATTTCTTCTTCTTAGATCATACTCATCCTGCATATCTATCCAAAAAAATTCTAGCAGATTGAAATGTTTATCAAAAAAAGTAGGAAGCTAACCCTGCATCTTGTGCTTGGGATCAAAATACTTCCTAGAGGTACAAAAAACCAACTTTGAATGGATTAGCTCATCACAGATTACGTTGGCTACCACATTGTGTGCACAACTATACTCACCCAACTTCATGGTGAATTTGTGACAACCAATCTTGTGCTTATTAAAAAACTTGAGATTAATTGATATGGCTTGGTAAATGAACTCCATCAAGACAACTCTATTGCTGCAACACCTGGGCAGTAGATGAGGGTGGCCATCAAAACTAGCTAGCCTGAAATAAGTAAACTTGGGGTATTGGATGTACCAATGTCCCCACTTTGCAATAAATGGCATAGCATACCCGCTCAATCTATAGCATGCATCTCTTGTTAGTCATTTAATAATAACATACATAAATGCATCATTAACTCTTCTAGAGTGGGACTCAGAAGTCTGCAAGGTAAGTTGATCATAGTGATCCCACACCCTTTTCAATCCTTGGGCTTCTCCCAATATTCCAACTGCATTTAATCCAGGAAAGATGCCCCTTCTTGCAGCTACATATATGACATAAGAGGTCATAAAGAAACACTTGGTCTCTCTCACTCTGAGCATCTGATTATGTATGCATTCTGATACAATCATCAGCCAATCAAATTGCTTCCTACCATCTAGGATGGTTTGAATGAATGGAAACATCCATTCCTTAAACTGGGAGGCATCTCTCTTCCCAAACACCCTAGAGAGCATCATAATTATATGTCTAATCTCCTTATAGAAATCTGATCTTTTAGGCTGATCGGGAAGCTTGGCTAGGGAATTCTTTTCAACTCTAATCCAGTTCTTGTTCATGTGAGCCATGCTAGCCTCCTTCTTATTGCTATATAGTTGCAGGGCTTATGCCTCATTGAGTTCCTTGGGGCTTTGTGGGGTAGGTCCATTGAACATGAACCTTATCATATGTGGTGTAAGGTCAATAATGATGTTCCCTTGCAAGACCACACATTGTCTGGTAGCAGGATTATAAGCTCCAGCTATAGTAAGTATTAACTTTGGATAGTGGATAGATAGAGGAAAGAGGGAAACGTGTGACAAACCAGATTGAAAAATTCTCTATGTTCTCCCCGTCACATCTTCACTAAATGTTTCTTCATACAACTCTTCATAGTTGAATGAGCCCAAGTTTGTGTCTGTGATATCTTCCCAATCTGAGTCCATGTTGCTAGCTGTAATGGTAGGACTTTGATGCTTATACCTCAAAGTATAGGGGAGTTTTTCCACCTTGATATTCTTAGGCTTGGTTCCCTGCCTTGACCTCTCTACAGGTTGGCTTCTTTGAGAAGCCTCTTCAGATGCTCTTTACATCTCCTATTTTTGTAATAAAACCCTGGATTAGAGGAACAAAAGCATGAAAATAATTACATCATCCAATGCCATTCTCTACTCCCTCAAGATAACTTTCCATACTTAGTCAAATTTCATATTCAATGGAAGTGGAGTCAAAGAAGAATCAGGAATGAGAAACAATTAAACACAAAGGGGGATCGAGACCGGGACCAGAACAAAACTAGAACCAGGATCGAAATGGAAATCGAACCCGAAACCAATCAATAGTTCCAAATTCTACCTCCATTCTAGTTCTGCTTCTGCCAAAGGGAAAGGGTGAAAATTAGAGTCAACAATCATCGAAAGCGGGATCATTTTGGGAATGTACCCCAATGCAAACTCTCACAAGACAAGTTCGTTCCTGAGTTTGCTTCTACCAGTTTACCATTCAAAAAGAAGAAATTTCTTAATAGCACAGTCACATGAGCTTTTGGAATTGGGTCACATGGGATCATAAGGGAACTTCAAATAAAGTGGCTTAACCTTACCCTTTAATAGAATAAAGACCAGATTTAACTCAAGGAGCTATATATTGTAAAGGTCATCAAACAAACCCTAGTTTGCATGGCGTGTCTACTCAGATAATTAGGGCATCAAAAACCCAACATGAAAATCACTGAACCAACACAAGAATAATATCAAAGGGGTCTCCAAACAAATTCCAATGCATTTAAAGCATAGAGGACCCCATCAAATAGAACCCTAGTTAGAAACAGGGGCACGACAAAATAGACCTACCATGAAAACAATAGCAATGGCAAAAGAAATAAACAAAAAAGCAAAAAAAAAATGGAAAATAGAAAAGGACAAAAAGAAACTAGAAACACACCAGGGAATGAGTGAAGATTCAAAGGAAAAGGTCCCGTGAACACACAAGAACAATACAAACACAAACATGAAAGCAAAATGACAAACAAAAATGGGAAAAGAACAGGAAAAGACCCTACCTCAAAATGTCAACAAGGAAAGGTTGAAACTTGATAAGAATCTGCTCACCAACGCACCTCTGCAATCAAATCATGCTCCTCTCAAAGTTATCCTAGCTCTCGTTCACTAAAACAACTTTGAAAATAAACATAATGAGCCAAATAACCTTGATTAAGGTTTAAAAATCATTTTGCATGTGTGAGGAGGCTGCAATTAATGTCATAAATGCGGTTGTTCAGGGGCAGAGCAAAACAACGTAAAAGAGTAATCAGCCAGTGTGGAAATTAAAGGTAGTGCATACGTGGACTTGGATCTGAAATAGAACAAGAAACCTTAACCATGTCTCTTATCTAGCTCCAGTTCTAGTTCCAGTCCCACAAAAAGGACAAACAATGAAGGGAAACAGGGGCGAAGTCAGAACCAAAACCAGACCTGAAACTTTTACAAAGTTCCAAGTGCAGTTCTAATTTTGGTTCTGATCCCAACAAAGGAACAAAATACTGAGAAAAGGACAAAGAAACAATGGGAAGCAGGACCGGAACAAAAATCAGACCCGACCCAGACACCAACGAAGACAAAAAAAAGCAAGCAAGCAGGAGCAAGAGCAGGAACAAAACAAAATTTATAACTTTTACAAAGTTCCAAGTTTCGTTCCACCTCTAATTTTGCTTCCGCCAGAGCAAAAACAAAACACAAGGAAACGAGAAACAACTCAAGGGAGAAATGGACCCAGGATTGCAAGACCAACCAACAGACATCAAAAAGAACATGAAACAAGATGGGATCAGAATCGAAATCAAATCTAGACTTGGAGCTTTGTAAAAGTTCTAAGTCCAGTTTCCATTCCGACTCCACTTCCAACAGACCAAAGGAATCAAGGACTTAGGAGGAAAAAGAACAACTCGTATGACCCAAAAAAAAACCAAAGACAAAACAAAACCAAGGGGGACCCATTTTAATCCAAAACAAAATGGGGTGGTTATGCAAGGCATAAAAAATGGCGGCTTGATTGGGAAAATGGTTTACCCATTTTTAAGATACTGAAAAAATTCAATCACCCAGAACCTGTGGATTATAAACATTCTAACTCAAGTAGGATCAGATATATTGAGCAAGGTTGAGCTAGGATCTCAGATGTAAATCAACATGAACTAATTTGAATATGAGTGTGTGCATATGGTGCATCTTTCTTCATAAAAAATTTCTTTACCCATGAACAACTATACCTAACGTTCAAGCTACATAAGTTGAGTCCTTTAACTATCGTGCAATGAAATCTTGGGCATTGCTCTGCTGCTAGCCAGGCATTCATAGCCTCAATGGAGATACCTCTAGTTCTCTCAAAGTATTTCTCTACTTCCAGAAAGGTGTCCATAGCCCCAATAGAGATACTTGAATCACCCATTGGATATTGAGTTTTCCTTCTTTCAATGGCTTTTTTTTTTCTTTTTTCTTTTAAAGGCTTCACTTTTGGAAATTCTTTATTAAATTTTCTCAATACTCAGATATAACTAATCTAAAATGTGGGTTGAGAAATACAGTGGACCTTATGATAGTATTGGGAATTGGATTTTTCACTTGAATCAGAGATACAACTACCCTAAGAGAAATAGGAATTTTACATAGACAGGTGTTTTTATCTATTTTGTGACAAATTTCAATCATGATTCATGAGATTGTTTACAATATACCTTATTCTTAATAAATTTTCACACCATTGTTTAAAACAATCATAAGACACAATTTTAGAATAAAATATTTCAACAGACATCTGAAAATACCTAAATCAATTTCTCCCCTAGTGCCTTTAGCATATTTTGAATAACAACCACTTCATTTCAAAAAGGAAGAAAATGAAGGTCCCCAACAAAACAGCAGCCACGCAAGATGGCTCAGCAGCCAGCCTGAATGCTGGAAGTCCATGGTCTGCCAGGGAAGTCCCAGAACCCCATGTCGTGTTTTGAAAACCCAAATCTGCCACGGAACAGGTTCTCCTATTAGGGTGCGCAAATGAAAAGCATTCTCACCCAGGATTTCTGCTATTTGATATGGACCCAACCAAAGTTTATCAAAATTCTGGTGGTCTCCTTTCTTCTCCTTAGCTTTATCCCATAGCAACATAAGATTTGATATCCTAAAGGCCTTAATTTTGGCCCTCTTGTCAAACCACCATTTGATGACAACTTGATGTTTAGAGAACTATTGTAAAGCAACATCTCTTTGTTCTTCCATGTTTAATAGATTAGTTAACCTAACCTCTATCCGATCATCCTTTGAATAGAATTCTTGCATGAACCTAAGAACAGGTATCTGTAAATGTATAGGGAAGACTAGCTCTTGGCCGTAGACTAACTTAAATGGTGAATTCCCCTAGGGTGACTTTAATGCGAGTTCGATTTTCCCGTAAGGAAAATCTCAATTGGGTATGCCAGTCTCTAGGGTTATTTTCTAGTAACTTTTTAATCACTTCCAATAGGTTTTTGTTAGTAGACTCAACTACTTCGTTTCCCTAAGGGTAGTAATTAGACAAATACTTCAAGACAATTTTTTGTTCATAGGCCCATTGAATGAAATCAGCAGAAGAGAAAGCAGGGCCATTATCACATACTAGGGTGAATGGTACTCCAAACCTGGTTATGATGCTTTCATTGAGAAATTTGATGACCATGTCTTGGTGTTGTTTTTGCAGGGGTGAGCCTCGGTCTAGCATGTGCAGTAGTCAGTTGTCGTCAGAATGAATTTATGACCTGCAGATGAGTTTGGATTAATAACTCCAAAAAAATCTAATGCCCATTGGGAAAATGGTTTTGCCTCATACACAGGTTGTAAAGGCATCATTGGATTACATTCCCTGGATACATAGGTCTAACATGTATGACATGTCCTTACGTGCTGGTGTGCATCTCAAAACACATGGGGCCAATAGTAGCCCGATCTAAGAATGTAATGTGCTAAGGAATTAGCAGATCCATGCCCTATGCCATGTCTACCATGAAACTCAGTAATGGCATGCTTTGCTTCTTGTTGATCCAAGCAGCGCAGGTAAACACCTTCAAAATTTCTTCTATATAAGGATCCTCCTTTAAGCATATAATGAGCACTCTTCATCCTCAATGCTCTCCTTTGAGTAGCATTCATCCCATCTGGGAATCTATTATTAAGAAGGAAGATCATATCTATATACCAAGGCATGCTTTGCTTCTTGTTGATCCAAGCAGCGCAGGTAAACACCTTCAAAATTTCTTCTATATAAGGATCCTCCTTTAAGCATATAATGAGCACTCTTCATCCTCAATGCTCTCCTTTGAGTAGCATTCATCCCATCTGGGAATCTATTATTAAGAAGGAAGATCATATCTATATACCAAGGATCCTTTGTGAATGATTGCACTCTGTATTGCTGGCAAGTGATATTCTTATCAACATCCGCCATGGCTTAGATAAGCACTATCCTCAAACAAGCTTCATTGGATGTATTTCTAGATCAAACTCTTGTAAAATGGCCATCCATTTTCCTCTTCTCTCTCCCAATTCACTCTGCATGAGGAGAGACTTCACAGTGGGATCAGGAACTATGGCAACGACCTGACTACGAAGGATGTAATGTCTTAATTTTTTTACTGCTCGCACAAGTGCAAAAGCCTACTTTTCTAGGGGCAGATATCTAACCTCTGTATTCTTAAATGGGGAACTCATGAAATAAATAGGCCTTTCATCCCCCTCTCCTTTTCGCTGTGTCAACACAACAACACATGAATGATCAGATGCAAAAGAATAGATATAAAAAGGCTTTAAATAATATGGGCTAGTTACAACTAGTGCCTTAGAAATTGACTGTTTAATCTGCGAAAAAAGAAGATTTAGCTTCATTACTCCATTCCATCTTTGCATCCTTTTTCATCATTTCATTAAGAGGTTTGACAATCTTTGCAAACCCCATTATAAATTTCCTCACAAAATTGATCCTTCCGAAGAAAGATCTCATTTCCTTCTTACTCCCTGGCATTGTCAATTTTAGGATGGCCTCAACTCTATCAAGGTCTATGGATATCCCATTTTTTTGATATTACATGACCTAAGAGTTTCCCTTCAGAAACTCTAAACACACACTTTTTAGGATTAAGAGACACACTATAACTTATACATCTCTTAAGAATTTTTCACTAAATCTACAACATGGTCCTTTATGTTTTTAGAGAACAAAGTTAAGTCATCCACATAAATAATGATGCATTTACCTATTAAGTCTTTGAATTCCATGTCCATTGCACACTGAAAGGTAGCTCCAGCATTGATAAGACCGAACGAAATCCTCTGATAGGAAAATGTTCCCCACTTGGTAGTGATGGCAGTTTTCATTCTATCTTCATGACTAACCAAAACTTGATTATATCCCAAATAGCCATCCAAAAATGACATCATCTAGGATCCATTAACAGTTTGCAATACCTCATCAAGAGAAGGAAGTGGGTAATTATCCTTCTTTGAGGCCTTATTTAAATTCCTGAAATCAATAGACAATACAATCTCACCATTTTTCTTACGCACAGGGACCAAGTTAGCAACCCACGTGGAATGTTCTACTAGGAAGATTATCCTTGCAGACATTAGATTTTGTACTTCCTTCTAAATTAAAGGCTCGATCAAGGCATTCACCGGGTGCTACTTTTGGAAAAAGGGCTTTGCCTTTAGCTTCAAAGGTATGGTATGTGTGATGACTGAAGTATCAAAGGTCCTCAAATCCTCATATCCCCAAGAAATTGTTGCAATGTCCTCTTTCAGCACCTTAATTATTTTATCTATGATTTCCTCAAGGTAGGTTTTTCCTATATACACATTCCTTTCCTGACTAGAATCAGCCAAATTGACATATTTGTGCTTCCCTCCATCAATTTCTATTGCTACCCTTTCACGAGCGAGAGGGTCTAAGTCAAAGATTCTCTCCAAGGCTACCATCCCTTTGGGAATGCTATTGCTTTTCAAGTTGAGTATTCCTTCGGTATCACAATTCTTAGGATCCCAATCTCCATGGTCTCTTTCTGATTCATCAGTTATTTGTCCCTCAATGACATCGGAACTTGCCAAGAAGGCAAGTATATGTTGGTCATCATCAAAGAACTAATAATTTTGGACATTATCCAGGATGGCTAGGATCAAAACCAACTCCAGCAAGAATCTCTTCAACTTGGAGTCCTGCATAGGCTCCAAAGTACTAGCAGCAACAACAAGTGCATCAGCAATCTGATTCTCTTCTCTAGGAATCAAAGTGATTCCAAAAGCGTCAAAATCTTCAATCAGATTCCAAACTCTATTCTTGTAGACAACCAATCTTTTGTTGTGACAAGTGTATTGACTATGAACTTGCTTAACAATAACTTTAGAATCCCCCATAACCATGAGAGTTGTACCCTTCTTTTGATGAGTAAACATCAGTCCTCGATGAAGCGCTTCATATTCTACCACATTGTTTATGCAATCAAACTGCAACCTATAAGATGCAAAATATATCTTCCCTTTCGGGTTGGCTAGTTCAATTCCTGCTCCAGTCCCTGATTTGGACTTAAATCAATCAAATTTAAGACTACATAGTTGGTCTAGAGCTGGGATTTCTTTCTTTTTTGGGATTACAGGTGTTTTCTTGCTAGAAGTAGGTGGTGGCTTAGACTAGTGTTGGATATCTAAATTTAAAGGTTGATGTGAACAAGGTTTATCAGAAGATTCTCCTATATTCAAAACCTATTTAGGAACTACTTCCTGAATATTTTATTGGATCATATCACAATTTAGTATGTTTTTCATCAATTCCTTAGGCATTGGAAGGTTATCCAGGGCAGGTGGGACAGACAAAGATTGAGATTCCTCAATCTTTCTTTGGAGGTCAGAGCATAGAACTTGGGTTTGCTCAAGCTGAGAAAGACCTTCCTCTTGAGTGGGGTTAGTTCTTGTTAGGATGGTGGCATCCCTAGCTTCAAATGCAAATTTGATTGGTGGGTGCTTGGGGTTGGCATTCACAAGTTTCCTCAGCCTGGCAAACATGATTTAAGATAACTACACAAGGTTGGCATGTCAACTCAGAATGATTCTGATAATGAATCCTACACCAATTAGGAAGCAACAAACTTCACAGATCAACCTCTTCCCCTAGAACCATCCTATTTTGTTGCAACTTTTTAATGGGAACTTATTGGTTGACCATGGTCATTGGGTCACTATTTTCTAAAGGCAGTGTATCATCAGAATTGAGCATTGAGAAGGTCATGATCTCCTCCCTCTTGTAAACTCCTATCTCAGTTTTGAAGTAATCTACCTTGTTAGGAGAATAATATTTAGTGATCATGTGTTTGAGCCTAGGCTCACTCTCAATCCTTATTTGTGATGCTATCCCTTTCTAGGGAAACCACATATGTGAGAAGTCTAAGTACAGATATCCCCACATGCTTTTCATTAGGTCTCGACTTAGAAGCATACCATATGTTTCTGGGATATCAACCACTTGGATATCCATGTAAGTTTGGACTCTTGGGTCAGATCCAACCTGTACATGAATATTTTTCAGTTCTCCTACCACAATGACTTCAATTTTATCCAACTGAATAACCTTTTTGTTAGTCTAAAGTGGACTCAAACCTAAATTTCTAAAAATTGAGAAGGGAATGACATTACCTGATGCTCCAGAATCCAATAGGAAGTTGTATAGATTCTTTCCAAAAATCCTTAAGCTTAAAAGGAAAGGTGGGGTCCCTGTCTTTCCTTTGTACATGGATGCATTCATTTCATTTGTTGGAGTCACCTTATTTTTTCCTTTTGAGTGATTTTCCTCCTCTAGGGCCCTCAACACAATTTCTCGTTGGGCAGGGCACCACTTCATAATGTCAAAGAATGACAATGAAGTCTTTTGCTTCTGCATCTCTGCAATAAAATCAAACTCCATATCATTTTTCAATGGATACTTAGTAATAAAAGGTGGATTACCTTTATTTTGAGATTCAGATGGCCCCTTTGGTGATGGCGGATTGTTTTCTGCATTTTGATTGGGTGAGACCATGGTGTTAGGAAGGGCATATGTTGTAAATGGGCCCTTATTCTAATTTCTCAAGAAATGGCCTCCTTTGGATTGGAAGGCCTGAGCATCATATACTTCTTCTACTGGTTCATTTTCTTCTTCGATAGGGAATGGAATTTCTTCATCAAAGATGTCATAAGCCATGGCAGTATCTGTGGATCCACCAGACTTGTGCGACGCTTGCAGTGGGCATCAGCCTGGCCACGTCTTGGCCATCGCTGCTTTTTGACATGCGGTTTGCAGCAGGGTGAGTTTGTGATCATTGCTCAATTAAAGTCATCAGTTGGTTTCCATGATGGTTATGCGTCTGCTCATCGCTCTTCGGCAGTCAGCCCATTATTGGAATACTTGCTCACGTTTTTGTGAATTTTTTGGTTTTGGTTTTCATTTTGATGGGGGTTATATCTCAGTTGAGCCATATAATTGGACATTTGAGATAGAGTCTTCTTCAGAGTTTTCATTTCATTAGTCAATTGAATAGTTCGTTCACTTTCTGTAATTTTCACAATAGATGGTTGACTAACAAGATTTGACCCTCTAGCTTGATTATGGTAATTTTGTGATTGTTGGGAGGAATCCTAAGCCCCATTAGTGAAGAATGGTAGGGGTGGTGGAGTTTGTACCTCAGAAATGGGTCCATATTGGGAATAAGACATCCATGGGACCATATTAAACATAGGAGTTGGATTAGGAATTTGATATCCTATGGGAGGGAGAACTCCTCCTAAAGTTCTCGAGTGTAAGCTTATCTATTGTTGTAATTTAATGTCCAGGTGATAAACTTTAGAAAGAGAATTAATCTCAATGGAAACATATGTCCTCTACAGAAATAGGACAATCAAGGGATCTACGGCCCTTAAATATGCCAAAATGGTGATATTTTCAGCAACCAAGTAAGGATCTTATAGCCTTCGGTACATCCTCTGGAATCTTGTGTCAAACAATGGTAAGGGTTCATGGGGTTCTTTTCTTATGGTAGCAAATTGGTGATACAAAATGGCAGGGTCTTCATAGACCCAAAATTGATTGATAAAGGAATTTTCTAGGTCTGTCCAACTCAGAATAGACCCTTGTGGTAAATTCAAATACCAATTATATGTCATGTCACCCAAAGAGTAGGGGAATAATCTACATACCACATCATGGTGGACTACTTAAGCACAAGTACAGGCATCTTGAAATGCCTATATATGCTCTTCAACACTCCTTGATTCTCTGTGCATATATTTGGGACAAAATATCTCTAGATTCTTTGGAAGATGATGTATACCACTAGGAATAATCCCCAATGAAAAGGGATTATTTACCAAGAAATCCATGGGTGGCAGTGGGACTGGTTGAACCAGTGGTGGAATAGGTAGATTTTGTGGAAATCCAGGTGGAGTAAGTGGTCATGACAATGGTGGAATAAAAAATATATGGGCTTGGGGTTTGTACCTAATAGGGGTTTGGAGTTCAAACAATGGTTCTGGATTCTGACAAGATTTGAGAACTCTTTCAAACCTTTCTGGTGAGAATGACCCAATTCAAGCTAGTTTGTTCCTCGGGCCCTCCTTCTAGCACTAGATCTGTTGATGGTCAAAATAGCACAACAACATTAAATAGAATATCTATATCCTATTTCTCCTAAAAAAGAAAGATAACATAAAGCAATCTATCTTCCAAGGTCCTGGTAGTTGGTTCTCAACTATGCTGATGTTACTCAATGGCCAATGCAACTGTAATATTTAAGGGGCTTGCTAGTATAAAGGAATACAAACTACATCATATCAATCAACCTACATTTGGGGGCTATAAATAAATAGAAAGAGATAGATTAGGGCTTCCGAACAACAAAATATGAATAAGACATCTTCACATCTAGACATGTACTTTAATAATGAGTGTTTCTTCAACTAACCAAAACCATAACATAATGCAATCCATAGCATAACCTACACCATTGCATACATCCACAATGCTAATTCAACAACCACAACCATTCATCAAAACTTTACTTCAAGATCAAAACATATCACCCACTCATTGCTAAAATCATATCAAATAGACATAAAAGTAATTCCACTCAGATAATTCAATGAAATAATCTCAAATCTAGTTTTCCCTATTGATTTGCATCAAATAGAAAACATTTAGGCACAACAACTCACTAGCATATGGATGATTATGATTCATTAACATTACCATAAAGGTCCAAAATTGACTATAACATGTAACTGTATAAAAGTGTAAAAGTATCCAAATATAATAGAACTTCTCAAAGTATCTTGCTTAAAACATGTAATATCCTAAGACTATAATAACTATATACTATCTTATCGGGTGGCTAATCCTTCTTTAATCAACTGACCTTTACAAAACGGAGACCAAAATTACATATAAGCACGCCATGCATCAATTTATCTCAATCAGAAACTGAGATCCACTAATCAAGGAGTTGGAACTGCATGAAGGAACTATACTAGTTGATCTTTAGTTTAGTAACTGATGGACCTATTGTGCAAAATTTGATGCCCAAGGAGGAAGGTAGAACTGGTGGATGAGATCTTAAGTTCAACTCATGTCAAAACCTTGCAAAATAGAAGAGGAGAGGAAGTTGTCCACCAAGAAGAGAACGTTTTGCTACTGGCTCATTCATGTGTTGCCTGGTCAAGGAGATATTCATCATAACTAGATAATACTTGTTGAAGAATTTCCTCATCAGGTCCATCTACCCAATTATCCTCAAATTTAATTCTTTTTAACTTTGTTGAGGTGAATTCCTACATATCTTTCAATTTGATCAATTCCCTACTAGCAGCTTTCACCTCATCTTTAATGTCCATAAGTCTATCCAATAACAAGTCTTCTCCATCATCTTCTTTCTGTGTCACTTCCTCAAATCTATTGCTCCATTTCTCCTTCAACTTATCCAAAGGAAGACCTTCTTTGACCGAGATGTCCACATTGACTAGAATAGCAACCACCACCTCCAATTCATCAATTTTTGCATTCAAGTCCTTACTAGCTTCTTGAACTTCATTCTTATGCTCATAGATGAATTTGGATCTGAACTAGATTATACTCAATGTATTGTAAATAAAATTTGGATTATCTTCATCAAGGATTGATTGCTCCAAGAGAGTTGGCTTTGGCACTTTGTTGATGTCCTTTATTTTCTAAACATGTTCTCTATAATCCTCATCTTGTTTATCCAGGACCTCAGCATGTTGATTCATCTCTTCTACCAACTCAACTGCACCTTCATGCACTTTAAAACAATCCACCAACACCTCACCAACCTCTTGATTGAGCCTATAAATCCACCTATCAAGCATCCCCACCTTACTTCTCATTTGTACTAAGTCATCAGCTTGTTTCTTGCTTAGTAAAATTGGGGTCTCTGGAGCAATAGCTTGTTGAGAAATTGGAGTGGAGACATCCATCAAGAATTTGTACAATTCATCCAATTAAGCTTTAAGTTCATCCTTCTTCTGCTTATCTTTGATCATTATGGATTTGGTTGAGGATGCTACAATATCAATGAGGTTCATCTGTTGATTCCTTGTAGGTCTCCCCAAATTGACAGCGCCCAATTAGTAATCAGTCAATTGCATTTCTCGTTTGTCTTTATCCACCATTAGGATTGCACATTCAACAAAAATCTCTCCTACATCTGTGAGCTTAGTGGAATGAAGAACCCTGGCCTTTTTCTTGGGTCTTTCCATCTCTATTTCTATCATCATTTCATCCCAATTTAGAGGATGAGGTTGAACTATTTATTTTCTCTCAAGATTAATTTTTAGCCATGTTGGAGCAGTAGGATTGGTTACCACTTGTGTTGAAGAAGAGGCAGCAGTGGCAGAAGAAATAGGTTGCAATATGGTGGTCCTAGGTTGAGAATCAACCTCTTGTACATGCTGATGTTCCCTTTCTAAAACTTCTTGTGCCAACATTTTAGCTTCTTCTTTATCCTCTTGCTCCTGCAACCTTTTAGCTTCTAACTCCTTTTTCAAATGCTCTTATTCTAGTCTCTTCTCCTCATACATCTGATCCCTCTATCTCTCAAGCTCTTTAACCTTGCCCCATGCCTCTTTAGACCTTTGTTCATAAAGAACATGTTTTTCAGCCTCCTTTTCTCTTTGTAGGCGTTCTTCCTCTTCTTTCCTTTTGTGGGCTTCCTCAATAGGCTTATACTTAGCCTCAAGGGCTTCTCTTTCCCTCCATTGTCTATCTTTCTCCTCCTTTAGATCATGGATCTTCTACAACATTGCTAATTTGTCCCTCTCTTCTTTGGTTTTAAGTTCCTTCTCTCTTTGTTGTTGTTGCTTAGCTAGTTCATCAACCTTGGATTTAGCCTCCAACTCTTGTTGTTTAATCAATGCATCAGCTTGTGCCTTAGCATCAATTTCCTTATGTTTGGCAAGTGCCTCAGCTTGTGTCTTGGCATCTACTTCTCTTGGAATCATCTAAAAACTTCCATTGATCCTCCTCAGTCAAAACATGCTTAGTTCCTACATCCTTAGTTTCCTCATGAGAGGAAACCACATTAGTCTCCTTATCCGATTGAGTAGCCTCATAATTTGTATCTATGTCATGACTTTCAATTTCAGGCTCCTTCTCTTTCAAGGATTTAGCTTCCTTGTGAAGGGTTCCCATATGTATTTCCCCACTTGGCTGCTCTGTGAGAGGAGTTTGAGTTGAGGCTTCTCCTTCAACCGTTGTTGAAACAATAAGTTGAGATGAAGTCTCCCCTCCAGGTTCTGTTATGGCCTCTTCTCCATGTGCTTCAAGAAGAACCTGAGTAGGAATCACAGGTTCAAACTCCTCCCCAAAATTGGGAGGGAAAAACTCCAAGGGCTCCTTAGGAGCCATTCTTCTTTTTGTTCTCCTCTATCCTTGGGTTGTGCTTGCAATATTTCTCTTTTTGGAAGTTTGAGCCTTTGGCTCCTTGATTCCCATATCAACCCATTGGATGCTTCTATCCAGGACCGGCCTCACAATATGTTTTATATCAATGGACTCCTTTGCATCCCAATCTACTGGATTTATGTCCTTAGTGCCCATATTTTTAGCATCATATTGGGAATCCAAGGTTATCCCATCATCTGACAATGTGTTAGTAATGTCCTCCTTCACCCCATATTCAATCATGAGTGGAATGGGATATTTTTCATAATTTCTTCTTCTCAGATCATACTCATCCTGTAGATCTATCCAAAAATCTTCCAGCAGATTGAAATGTTTATAAAAAATAGTTGGAAGCAAACCCTGCATCTTGTGCTTGGGATCAAAATACTTCCTAGAGTTATACAAGCCCAACTTTGAATGGATTAGCTTATCACATATTACATTGGCTTCCACATTGTGTGCACAACTATACTCACCCAACTTCATGGTGAATTTGGGACAACTAGTGTTGTGCTTATTGGAAAACTTGAGATTAACTGCTATGGCTTGGTAAATGAACTCCATCAAGACAATTATGTTGCTGCAACACCTAGGCAGTAGATGAGGGTGGCCATAAAAAAAAACCAGCCTAAAATAAGTAAACTTTGGGTTTTGGATGTACCAATGTCCCCGCTCTACAATAAATTCCATAGCATCCTTGCTCAATCTGTAGCATGCATCTCTCGTTAGTTGGTTAATGATAATAGACAAAAATGCATCATTAACTCTTCTATAGTGGGACTCAGAAGTCTACAGGGTGAGCTAATCATAGTGATCCCACACCCTTTTCTGTCCTTGGGCTTCTCCCAATATTCCAACTACATTTAATCCAGGAAAGATGCCCCTTCTTGCAGCTACATATATCACATAAGAGGTCATAAAGAAACTCTTGGTCTCTCTCACTCTGAGTATCTGATTATGTATGCATTTTGATACAATCATTAACCAATCAAATTGTTTCCTACCATCTATGATGGTTTGAATGAATGGAAACATCCATTCCTTAAACTGGAAGCATCTCTTTCCAAACACCCTGGAGAGCATCATAATTATATCTCTGATCTCCTTATGGAAATTTTATCATTTAGGCTAATTGGGAAGCTTGGCTAGGGACTTCTTTTGAACCCTCATCTAGTTCTTGTTCATGTGATCCTTGCTAGCCTCCTTGTTGCTATATAGTTGTAGGACTTCTGCCTCATTAAGTTGTCTAGGGATTTGTGGGGTAGATGCATTGAACATGAACCTTATCATCTATGGTGTAAGTTCA
>VDFB02000002.1:38826899-38883902 GCA_007258455.2 Sequoia sempervirens
ATCTTTTAAGGACATCCATATGTTACCAAAACACATATCCATAATGAAGTTTGATGCAAAGTTTTAGATCTAATATGATAATTGACCGATTGTAAAATGTAAGAACCTAGAAATGATGTCTTTTGAATGAAAATTTTATGTTTGAAACATGCACTTATTTTGACCAATTAACTTGAATGCAAACAATTTCAAAAACTACAATTCCAAAAACTAAAATTGAGATCTACAAATAGTCAGAAATAAATCAAACTAAGAAAATTTATGCCTAGAAATTTGGAAAATGACCTATATAAGGACATATTCACCCTAGGGTGAATGGGTCCTTACATAGGGGTTTGAAAAATTAAGTTTTGAATGTCTGAATTGATGTCTAAGGTTGTTGATTCAAGTTGTAGATAAACACTTTCAGATACAGATTTCTAAAAATTTAAAATGAAATGAAAGTGCAATTTGATGAAAAACAAAAAGCAAAATGACAACTTTCTAGATGTAATTTTCTTTGAATTTTTTGATTTAAATGATTGAAAAACACTAATATGTAGACTACTATGTAAAATGGATGCAATATGTATGCAAAATTTTGAATTTTGAGATTTTAAAGGATGTACAATGCAATTTTAAAACCCTAAATGAAATGAAAACTAATACAATTTTGAAAAACCATAAATGAGATGCAATAAAAACTAATGCAAGTCCTAGATCTAGGGTTTGAAAGACTACCAAATCAGAAAAGCTTATAGTGTAAGAATGTCGGGTTCACCAGAATGAAACATAAAAAAAAACGGAGAGGGTGGATAGAAGGGTTCGCCAAAATGAAATGATGACCCTGGACACCCTCACTTTTCCTAGTTTCATTAGAAAAAGAGATCTCCCAAGGATAGAATTGAATTTCAACATTGAGGTGAGTCAACTCTATGGGGATGGAGATTTGTTGTTTCCTAATGATAGAAATGATTGAAATGCACTTTTGGGAGATAAAAATAAAATAGTTAATGAACTCAATTGTATGATGTAAAAATTGAAATACAAAGTTTAAGGATAACATAAATAGAAACAACTTTGAGGAAGATCTGAGAAGGGAAGATTAATGTGTACCTATCACTAAAAGCTAGTTTTGAGTGTCCTACAAGGAAAAATTCACCCTAGGGTGAATGGGTCTCGATATAGGGGTCCAAAATCTAATTTCACAATCCTCTGATCCTAGATTTGAGCTCCCAATTCCTCCATGTTCTAGTCTCAAAAAGTTGGAAATAAATTTTGTAGGTGAGTTTCTGTGGCTTGAAAACTTTGATGAAAACTTTGACAACTTTGCAAAATTGTTCTTTTGATCCAATTTCAGTCCTTCTTCACTTGTAAATTTGCACATACAAAGAGAGGGAAAAATGTTTTTTTATTTGGGTGAATAGGAATTTTCCTTGGTCAACCATCGGTTTGGTAATTAAACCTTGATATTAAAACAATGACAAATGAAAGGAATTTGATAAATGAACAATGTTATGTCACAACTCACCAAACCCTTAATGGTTTCCCTTAGAGGATTGAGGTTTAACACATCTCTCTAAGGATTGGATCTTGCATGAATTACCTTGAATGATTACTTGATTTGACACTTGAATGATTGAAACCTACATCACAATGTTAGCTCTAAAATATAATATGAACACACATGAATCTTGACATGATTATATGATCTTGATTGTTTTTGTAGATGCTTGATAGATATTCTCTTCAATGCTCTTGAATATGATATTTTCTCTTGTGAAATATTGATTATGCATGTTCTTGCTTCTAGGTTTGAATTAATAAAATAAATATGTATTTATAGATGTTTATCTAATTTTTTAAAAATTAGATTCCATAAGTTGAAATTTAAAACTTGAATTTGAATAATTAAAATTCTACAAAAAATATATTAAAAAATTTGGTCTTGGTACTTAAGGAGGACCCATTCGCTCTTGGGTGAATGGGTCCTCGTACCTAAATCCAGGACACACAATTTCCAAGGTTATTTAATTACTATTATAATTTGTTTAATGTTGGTTTCCCTTTCAAAAAATGGGAATAATAAGGCTAGGGAATGGAAAATTTAGGCAATTAGAAGCTTAATTAAGTCCAATTAATTAAGGGGATGCAAACATAGTGTGAAAATATAAAGGAGTACATTTTTCAACAATACAATGTTTATCAACATACTATAATCATTTTTCTTTTGAGACATAAAATCATATTATGCTTATATATCTTTATATATTTCTCTTTATATATACATATTTCCTTGTGGGTTATACTTTGTATCTATATCTATATATATTATATTGATTTCTTTTATTTTTTAATTCCTTTCTCTAAACACATCTCCCTAACCCTTTATCAAACTTGATCTACACTCCTATTCAATTTTTTCCTCTTCCTGATGATGGATCATTGAGTGTGATCTAAAATATTGATAAAAAAAATACACAGATTAATCCAAAAGTTGAACATTGCAACTTAATGGATTGTGTAAAACTCATACCACCTATAATTTTCTTATTATGAGAAATATATTCTATAGTTTTATCCTAGGACTTAAGGATAGATTTAATAACCTATGAATTTCTAGTATATGTTTCTAATGATGATAGTATTGATTCCTTCCTTGGTCCACTCATCTTTTTAAATAAGAATCATTCATTTTTCCTCTAACTTCTTGTTGTTTTATTGTATTTTTCTTCTCAAATTATAATTTATTTTGACTTGAGCCACTATAGAATCTATAAGGGCTTTGGTCTCTTTACGAACTAGTATCACAATTATATACTTGTTTTATAATATTTTTCTAGGAGCACATAATTATATAAAAAAACCTTTGTTTATTACTGTAATAATAAAAATGACATTACATTACTACATTCACCCTCATATGGGCCTTCTTGATTTCACGGTCTTCCAATCTTCAAATTGAAGCTAACTCACCTTCAAACTCTATGCCTTCACCATGAAAAATTAACTCGATCCTTCATCACTGCTCTCTCCTCTCTCCTGGTTTGATGTATTTTTCCTTTTTGAGCATCCATGACCTAGGGTTTCTGCCCATGTTCCATGTGTTTTTTTCTCTTTTTCTTCCTCTTGATAGAATCTGCATTAAATTATGTCACCCATGCTTGCCTTAGCACCGTCGTCCACTTCCCCACAACATTAACATTACTAGAGTTCCCATTCCTCCTCTGCGTCATCATCCATGCAACCATCGAATCAAACGATTTGAACCATGACTAGCATTAAAACTTATCTGCAACACTTTAAAACATCACTATTCAATTGAAATCCTAAATCCCTTGTGATTCAAAATAACGATGTGAACCCGCCAACCATTTCATGCCATGTGTCACAGCATCAATCTATGCTGGTCAACCAAGTCAAAATTCATTTTGGTGAAGTGGTGGAAGTCAAACTTGTTTGGAGTCAGGAGTCACCCTTCCCTCATACTCCATACCTTATATACCAGGAAGAATTCATGGAACAATCCCAAACAACGAAGTTCAAAGCCTTCTAACTTGTCATTGGGGCTCAAAGTTTCAGAGTTCCCTTTACCACTTAACAATTAAGTTAAAATCTAAGCCATAACTGTGAAGCCCGATGTCTGCCCACTTAGTAAAGAGTAAAAGAGTACGACAAAAGCCTGAAGTTTGAAGTCCGATAAGACTATGTAGAAAAATGACTAAGTTCAACTTATTTGAAAAGCAATAAGAGATACCTCTGAGGCCCGAAGCTCAAACTTCTACAAATATTCTTACTTAGCAACTCAAATCAACTAGCCCTTATTCAAAAGAAACATCACCTTCTTTTTTTTTGGTTGATGCAAGATTTCCCTTACACCTTGGATGCTCCTGCATCAAACACCCAAGGTAGAAGAAAAGTGATCTCATCACTGTCCAAGAGGATATCCAAGATGAGTAACCTCAGTCTCAAATAACCATGAATAATCCTCCACATTCCTCCCAAACCATTTCATAAAATACTCCATGTATTGCTTCCTCGTACTCCTTTTCACCCAGCTGTCAAGAATTGTCTCAATATTTTCATCCCCTAAAGTAGGTGTGAGTGCTTGAGGCTACTTAATTGTTTTAACTTCATCATTTTTACCTTCATGAAATATGGTCAAATCTAAAATATTAAAAATTGGAAAAATATTAAGCTTGTTATGCAATTCTACCTCATATGCATTACCAGAATCATGCCTTTTTACAATCTTGCACGGGCCAATCCTCTTCATCCTGAGCTTGTTATATGTACCTAGTGGAAATCTATCCTTTCTTAGATGCACTATCACTTCATCTCCAACCTAAAATTCCTTGTGTATCCTCTTCAAATCAACATTAGTTTTATAAGAAAAAATAATTTTGTTGATATGTTTTCTCACCTCATAATGTAGGCTTTTCATATGCTCTACAACAAAATCCTTTGCATCTACACTCCTTTTCATGTCTTTATCAATCTTATTTAGGTCTAATATAAGTCTCAGATTTCTACCATAAACAATCTAAAATGGTGACTTACCTATGCTTCTATTGATTGAGTTGTTGTAGGAAAACTTAGCTTGTGGTAGGATCAAGTCCCATCCTTTTGGTTTATCTCCAACCAAGCATCTCAACAAATTTCCCAAACTCCTATTCACCACCTCCAAAGGACCATCAACTTGAGGATGGTAGGCTGAGAAAAACATTAATTTAGTTTTGAGCTTCTTTCATAAATTCTTCCATAAGTACCCAACAAACTTGGTATCCCTGTCAGAAACAATGCTCTTTGGAATCCCATGAAGCCTCACTTCCTTGAAAAGAAAATCTATAACATTCACAACGTCATTAGTCTTATCACAAGGGATAAAATGTGTCATTTTAGTGAATCTATCTACCACAACAAATATGGAATCATGTCCTCTTTGTGTCCTTGGTAATCCAAGAATGAAATCCATACTTATATCCTCCCATGGCTTCTCTGGTACTAGTAGTGGCTGATGTTGATGACAATGTTACAACAACAGTGCAAATAAAATCCTCACAGTCAAACAAAGAAGAACCTATCTTTATTTGAAAGACTAAACCAAGGCAACCTAAGGTGTCTATATAATAGGAAAAGGTTGGCTTAGCTTAATCCCAATGCTCCAGTAGTTAGGTCTTAACCATACTAGGTTCGCTTCAGGGTATGATGTGATATTGTTGTTAATCTCAAGGGATATATGGTTATCTCCAATTTCATTAAGAATCATAAGCATTAGATACAATATTTCTAGTTTTATCATAAAATAATCTCATGAAATCAAAATATTTGCAATAATATTTCATGAACATCAACAATTTTGCTATCACTTAAGTAGATTTAGCTTTAAGCATTCAACAATTTCATAGAAAATGAAATATTTTTAATAAATTTTCATTCATTCATCTTTTTTTTGGAATATTTTCTGAAATTTAAACATCTAATCTAAAACAAAGCATTAAAAATATTGAAAAATAAAATCTCTCCCAGTTATTCTCCACGCATGCCCCAAGATTTAATCAAATCAAAGAAAACTGTTTTATACTTCACCAGATTATTTCACAGCTAGGCATAAAATGATGCGAGCTTTTAAAGAATGGGGTTTTAGTTTGGACATCGAGTAGGTTTTGTATGCACCCTTAAATGGTGCAGCACATAGTCTTGTTTAGTTGAACTAACAAAACTAGCTACAAAAGATACATGAGATAGGTAGCTATAAAATTGGATTCAATATTGATTAAGTTCTATGTGCATACAAGTGTTTAGTCCAGAATGATTTAGAAAACAAGAAAAAAAAACAAAAGTTATAGAATTTTTGGCTCTTTTGACATCCATAATTCTTAACTTAAAAATAAAAGTAAAGCAATAAATGAACTTTTATAAGAACAAGGCCCCAAGATTTCAAACTTAAAGTCTATCAAGAGAATCAGAAATAGAAAATCAAAATGTAGCACGTGGCATATGCCAGTTGTCATCGGAATCTTTTACAAAAAATTAAGGCTTTGACTTCCTTAGTAGCAACAATCTTTAACTTCAAACTCTGATGCATAACACTCCACATAAGACAATGTTATCAATATTCCTTAGAATATCAAACAGGAAACTTCTATCGAGACCAAGAACAATCCTGCAAAATCAACTTCAACAAAATGTCTTTGTGTCACTTCCAGTATCTGATATTTGGTACTTCCTCATATCACTTAGAGCTCAGACTCTGAGAAGCTTTCTTCATTTTTCTTCAGCTAATACTCTCATAAAGCACTCAATATTTGAAACATTCACTCTTTTTAAATCCCCTGTATTGCCTTTTAACTAAAATTAAGCCTAGTGTAATCTTCTGATATCTAGATTATATTGGCATTCCTTTGCACTTTCTCTATTTCATACCTGACTATAGTGTTTCTGTAATGTATGATCTCATCAATGACTTCTCAGGTTAACAATTGAACAGGGTCTTTGTTTATTCTCCCAATCCATTCCTTGAAAGCTTTTTCTTCTTTACCCTCCTGTCCTAGTGTTTGGGAATCACAATCTTGTCATGCTAACACTTCAATAAACTTTTGATCTTTATCAATCAACTTACTGCATTTCTTAGTGACCTTTTCAAATCCTTCTATACATTATACTAAAGTGTCACCTTCCCAACTTAATTATTTCTTCCATTTTTCATATAATGGAACTTCTTATTTTGAAATTATATTTTCTCTTATCAATTCTTGGACATCTATTTGCATGAGAGCTTCCACATTTTTCCTCTTAGCATCAACCTATTCCTAGAAAAATCTACATTCTCTTTCCAATATTCTAGATTTTTCAAACCAACAGTGTGCTTCCTTGTATTTCCCAATTGCATATGTAATGAGTTCTTCTCCTTGCATTACCCAATACTCAATCTATTCCTCAAATACATTCATCCTATGGAGAATTTCTACAATTGCATCCACCTATTCTTGTGACATAAGTATTGGATTCTGAGGCAATTCAGTCTGTGCTTGACCAAATTGGGTTAATGATTTTACAAAATTCTCTAGGCTAGCAACCATTCTTTCAACTCTCTTTTCTTTTGTTTATTTTTTTGTACACTCGCAATAGTTGTTTCTAAATTCATCTTCATCTCTTCTAATTCTTGCATCCAGGATGAGTTTCCAACATTGATACTTCTTATCTTATACTCCTTAGGCATTATATCTCATGTCTATTTTTATCTGCTATCAGGGTAGCTATATGGATTTTTTTTCCTCCATTTGCATTCTTCTGTATGACATGTTTCATTTTAGCTCTTCGCCTAGGCTTATGAGTCTCTGCTTCTTGCATAAAAATTTTAAGATCTAGAAGTACCAATTCCACTTCCAATGGGGATGTTAATTCTCTGATTAACCAATCAGGTGCATCTTCATTATGTTCTACCTCTATATTTCTACTCCATTCCTATATTTTAGTATGTTTAGGAACTTCTTCTCTTACATCTTCAACTTTATCTGTTACGTCCTCTAAAATCATAACATCTTCAGTATTCTTTGGCATAGATTTTGGATTACTGTGATTCAACACTATCTCTTCAGCTCCAAGACTTATATTTTCTTGTCCAGCTAGGTGTTCAACATCCATTCCTAGGACATCACCTTCTTCATATCCTGTCACATCAGGATTTTCTTCATATCTAGAATTATCACCTAAAACTTGTGAAGGTTCTTCATTTTCCATTTCAACCTGGTCCTCCTTTGATTTCTTAGAGACCTGTGGTTTCTCATTATCATTTTGATCATTCCCTAGCAAAGGTTGAGAATCAAAGGTATCTTCAATAACAATATCATCAATAGGATCATGTCCTACAATCTCCCATGTTTCCATTTCAAGAACACCAGGGTTCCCTGCTTCTGAAGCAAGTGTTCCTTTTATGAATTCTTTTTCTTCAACATTTATAGGAATTGACGTATCTAGAATCTCTTCCACTACTAGTTGTACCATGGGTTTATCTTTAAACTTATTTTCTTTTGCTCATTCCCACATGGTGCCCCACTTATCCATTTGTTCCTTAATCTTAGCTTCATCTGCCTCAAAAACTTCATCCAAAAGCACAAGATTTTTTCCTAATGTCTATTTTACAATAGCCATATTAACTGAAGGGGAAGAATTGAATAATGTTGTCGCTCTCTGAGATGCAAACCTTGTCTATGTACCAGTATTTTCTATTATCCCTACCTCTTCATTAGTAGTAGGCTTGGTCTTTGGTTTTGTTGTGGAAGAAGATGCCACTTTTGATTTTACTTTTGATTGAACCTTGCCTAATTTTGCATCTTTACGCTTACCAGCTGGTTTTAATGAAACTCCTTGGCTTGGAGCCTCAGGGGTTCTTTCTTCAATAAGTATACCAGAAGTTGATTTACAAGCTTTCCTCTTTTTCTTAGTAGGTTCCCCATACTCATACTCATTTTATCCTCTTTGTTTCTTTCTTATATCTTGTGAGTGTGTGGGCTTTATTCCTTTCTTTCTTAAAACTTTACAAAAATCATTTATCCAATGTTGAGTCTATAGTAGAACTGGTGTAGATAATTCTTCAACTGATGTTATTTCTTCATTTTCATAATCTGGGTCTAGGATAGGTTCATCATAAACTCTATCTTCATTGTAAGTCTTATTCAGCACTTCACCATCATCTTCCTCCATCTGATCTAGAATATCACGAATCTTGAGAATTCGTGCAAATTCTAATGACAATCTTTCATATTTTCTTTTTCTTACTATGTACTCATCTTCACAATTTAGCCAATAATTTTCTAGATGTTGAAAATGAGCACAATAACCAACTATATTCTTGGCAATATTCCCTTTTGGATCATAATACTTTCTTTGGAGTGGAAAGTACTCCAAGTTATACATTTTCAACTCCTCTTCACACAAATTGGATGCTCTAATTGCACTGAATTTATAGTTCTTTATTACAAAAGGAAATCTAAAAGAATCCTTTTTATGAGTCATGCTATAAAGACCTCGAGATGACTTTAACTATCTTACCAATTCTAGTAGCACCATTTTATCTATAGGGTACCTAGGCAACATGAAAGGATTTCCATCAAACCCTTCCACCCTAATATTGGTGAAAGTTGGAAACTGAATGTACCAGCCTCCAATTAATTTAATAACACTCTATGCTTCCAAATACAATCTTTTGGCTGTCACCTTCCATTTTTCTAACTAGCTTCATGGAAAACACATCATTGACTCTCCAATAATGATCCTTGTATCCATGGATAGTAATTTGGGGTAAATGAGAATATATTAAATTGGTTCCTACTTCTCTGCCTAGAGTACCAATCATTTTCAACCCTTGCTCATTTTCCCTTAATACATGGGAATAAATCACATATGACGACATATAAAAACATCTACACTTTGGAAATGCTTTTATTTGATCATGCAGTCTATCACTAATAAATTTTCCCCAATGCATTGGAAAAGGACCTTCCATCAATTTGGATATAATTACAAACATCCATGACTCGAATTTATTGGCATCTCACAATCCAACTATCTTGCTTAGCATAGTTATGATATCTTGAACATCTGGGTTGAACATAGATCTTAGAATTGGATTTTTCTACTTTGTAATCTTCTCCTAGCACCACTATGTGTTCATAATTTCTTTTTTGTGTTCTTCGGCAGTCAGGTAGGTTTTTGGATTTCACCTTTATATCGATATGGTACATCTGAGTAAACATAGGAACCCCAAATGTATATATAATTCCTTTCTCAGAGAGATTTACATAAGCTCTTCCCTCCCTCTCAATGACTCTTTTGTCTAGTTCATAGTGGTTTAGACATTCCATAACCAATTCAAGGGCCTCTATTGATGGCGGAAACCCTTTTGCTAAAAGTAACCCACTTGCAATAATATTCCTTGTACACTGAGAAGCATTTTCTTGTCGTTCTTGTGTGAGGAATTCGACATCAGAAGAACATCCCATATGAGTATCATTTGTTATCCCACCTATTGGAATAGCTTGTGAAGTGCATTATTTGAATTCATCTTCTGGTTTTACTTCACAAGTACTCATTTTTGTCAGTGTATTCTACATTTTCAAATATGTACCTTGTGTTTGAGTTAGGGTTAAATTTAACCAATTTCTAACAAAATTCTTAAAACTTTCAATTCACCTTTCAGTTAAACTCAAATCAAAATAATCAACATTTTAGTTTTCAAAGGGAAATACCATCTTCTCAAGATTTTTGTGTGTGAAAATGATCAACATAATTTATGTTATTCGAGGCATACCTAGTTTTCACTTGTGATGAAAATCTTTTTAGAACACAACCTTGAAACCCTTAATAGTTGTAATCTTAGTTTCTCAAAATTTACCTTTCCTTGCATGCCACAATATTAATTTCATTCATTCAATGTCCTTTACAAGTTTGTAGTATGATGCGAAGTAGAGTGTTATAAAAGCAACTGCATGCTCAAGGTGATGTCAAGTATGTGTATGTAATTCACCACCTTCATTAATTCCCTGTTTTGATTGGAGGTAAAAAATAGGTTTTGAATGGGCTTGGAACCCTTTACAAAATAAAGCAACTGATAAAAATAGAAAACAACATTACGCAGCAATCAGCCCAATGATAGCAAACCAACAGCCAAAAAGCAGCCAAAAATAAGGCAGTCAGCCAATACCACTACCTATTGTTCAAAATCTCAACAACCTCCATTTCACTAGCAACCATCTTCTACACATTATCCATAGTATAAAACATCTCTAAACCAGAGGCCCCACCCTGAGCTTTCATTATGTTTCTAGTTCTGGCCCCTGGCCCACCAATTTTTACCTCACCAGTCAAAACACTACCTTTAACACCACTCTTCTCACCAATGCAATCCACATCCAACAACTTACCCGCAACAACAGTATCATCAACAGACACGGTATCCTTTCTCTTTTTCATAGTAATCACAAGGGAGATCACCTTGGAAGAATTAGAAATAGCCAAAACCTTAGGGACATCTCCAATCTTCATCACAACATTCCACATTTTATCAATTTTATCCTCAAGGGATAAGATTCTCCCTTCCAAGTTCTATTTCAAATTGATGGTTTCCTCCGCCACAGTATTAGCCATAGTATTAAGAGATTCCATTAGATCATCAATTTGGATTTGGATAGAAGGATCCTCAACCTTACTAGAAATACCTCTAATTCTTACATTATTCATATTAATCTCATGGAAGAACCACTTAAAAAGTTTAAAGAACACATTAGCACTATCACGAGTTGAACCCAACACGTCAACATTCTCTCTGTCTAAGTTCTCAATCCCTTTCCCCACAACCACATCCTTGTCAGAAGAACTAACATGAACCTTATCAGTAGAAATATCCTTACCTTTTCCAACGGAGATAGGAGTCTTTATCTTTCAAATGGAGCAGGTGATTTCCTCCGCAACAACCTTCCTTTTCATCATCTTATCCACATTTGCTTTACTAGTTCCCACAGTATGTCCTCCACCCACATCCCTTTCCTTCCCCTACTTCTGCATCCCAATGTTAGCACCCGAAGAAGCCTCACCAAAGATACCTCCAGCCAAGGAAAGAGGGAAACCCTTCTCCAAGAGTTGGCCAGTAGTTCTCAACACCCTTCTCTTCTAGCTCCCATCCTCAGTCTCCTGTAGTTGTCTAGTCATTGGGGGAGGAGAGGAAGCTTCCCCATAATGTACATTTTTGTCCTTAACCCCCTTATAATGAACATTCATTGCCACCTCATCACTGCATGTTGTGTAGCCATCTTTTTCATCCTGCTTCCTTTTCCTAGTCTTACCCGGAACAAGGGAATTGGGGCCCTCCTCAAAAGAGGCATACAAATCCAGGACATAATCAACATCATCATCCCTATCAGACTCAGACTCTTTGTTCAAAATAAGCCTCCTCTTCTTACATTTTTTAATAACCCTTTCCTCTTCTGACACCGTCTCATAACCCTTCCGGGGTTTCGTAATATCTTCCTTCGATGACACAAGAGGTTTTTGCACCTCATGAAATTTGACATGCTCATAGATCAGGAGAATCAACCCCACATGCAGGATAGGGTTTCTGGGGTTTTTCATATGATCCTTAATCCCCAAGTCAAGTGACATCAACAAGTAGTGTGGAAAGGAAATCCATTTCTTATGCCTGAAATGGTTAAGAAAAAGGAAATAGTAAGTGTTAATTGTCGTATGCCTACCTTCCAAGGTGACATACCTCATAATCTCTTCAACAAAATCACATCACAACACTTTTAAGGAACTCCTCTGATAACCATCACTCTTCGATTTCTTCAAATCAACAGCCTCATTCCCTTTAAAGAAAATAGACATCGCAGCCTAGGATTATTTTTTGTCTTTGAACACCTTCATACCCTGCACAGCCAAGCCAATAATTTGAGCTATGAATTCTTCATCAACCATGACTTCCCTTCCGCCCAAATTCAAGGTTCTATCAATATTCCACCATTGAGCAACCAAATCAGTGACATGGGGGTTGTTACCATGCAATTTTTCCATATATGGAGTTAATCCACCCTTCTCTAAAATCTCCCACAGTTCCTTTTGCTTAGCAGAAATGAAGAACTTAGGCTCAACACAGTTTCTATCCCCGCCCATCATAGAAGACTTAACAAATAGAGGCCAAGCACAACGCAAAAACCTCAGAAAAATAAGACAGATACCACCCAGAGTAGAATTATAAAACAAAAGACTATGGAAACTAAGGTGAATATCACCCAAAATCCGTGCGAAGCCAACAAAATGACATATATGAAATGATGAACTTGAACTCTGATCCATGTGAAAGCCATTCCCCATACTTAAAACTTGAGCATCCCCATTCATAATATTAGGCCACGTGATCAAGGACATGCACAACTCAATACAAAATAAGATCAAAAGAAACTTGAGATTAACATTCATTGTTAATAATAGTCATTTCCTCATAAGGAATAGGATAATTTAAATCCCACTCCTTTCTTTCTCTAACACCAAATTTAGCAAAGAAATCAGCTAACATATTTCCCTCTCTCAAAATGTGAGAGATATAACAAGTATCAAAGGAATTGATAATTTCAATGGAATCCTTAACCAAGGCCTCAATAGTCCAAGACGGAGGTGAAGCATTCTTCAAATTATTTATAATGTTCAAAGAGTCACCCTCCAACCATACCTTCCTATACACTTTGCTTTGAGCCATTTTGATTCCATGATAGGCTGCAGCTACCTCTGCATAGTTGTTTTTCTGGATTCCCAAAGGGAGCGCCACAGCAGAGACAAGCCTACCATTAGAATTTCTAATCACTCCCCCACATCATGTAAGTCCCAGATTTCCTTTTTCTGTGCCATCAAAAATTATCTTAACCCAACCATCCAGTGGCGCCTTCCAAGCAACATCTTCTCTTGGAGATTTCCCTTTAGAGATCGGAAGAGAAATATCACAAGGCAACTTCCACTTTTGTGCAATACATATATCATAGGAATAGAGGATAATCTTTTGTCCAGCATAAAAGGAGATCCCAGAAAGAAAATTTTCCTTAATACCCACACAAATCTTATGAGCCACAAATAAAGCTAGAAGAGAAAAATTTCTAAAACTTTTATTGTTGCACGCCAGCCAAACCCCTCAAATCATATGAGGCAAAGTGAGAGACAACAAAATCTCCAGAGCTGAATTAGATGAAGGGACAACCCATTGATACCATAAATATTTGACAGAACCAGGAAACACCTAGCCAAGATTCCAAAGCGAGAGCACATGATTCCATATCACACCAACATATCTACACCCAATCAACAAATGACAAATATTTATGCTTCCTCTTCATAAAGAAAGCATCTATTGGGCATAACAAAACATCTTTTAATCAGATTATCAGTCGTTAAAATGTTGTTATGGAAGAAGAGCCAAAAGAAAATGTTGACCTTAGGAATCAATCTAGAGGACCAAACAGAGGCCCAAAATGGAGGCGGGCCAATAAAGGATTCATTGAAATGAAAATCCAAAGCAACAAAGAAGTTACCCGTAGAGGGAGGCTTCCAAACAAACCTATGAGGACAAGGGATAGAAGGAATACGAACCAAAGAAATGGCCTTATAAATAATTTCCAGAACAGGGTCCACCTCATGCAACTTCCTCCAACAACCTCCATCAATATAGTCAGCAAAAAATCTACCAAACTGTCGCACACATAGGTCCATAAAGGGTTGAGCCCATGGCTCATCCTTTAGAGGCCCATTGCCATACCAATTATCATCCCAAAAAAGAATACTCCTCCCATTACCCAATTGCCAAAAGAGACCCTTAGCCACAAGCCTTCAATCCTTCAACATACAATTCCACAACAGAAAACCATACGGAGGATTAAACTCATGAGATAAAAAATATCTAATCCCAATAGCACCATGTAAGTATTTGCTCCAAGCAATTTTTGCCCACTCACTTTTGGCTAGCAAGAGATTCGACAACTGTTTACCCAAAAGGGCCATGTTAAACATTATAATTTTGTGAATGCCTAGCCCACTAGCCTTTTTTGGCCAACATACATCATCCCAAGCAACAAAATCAGTTCTTTTTTTATCTTCAACACCTGTCCAAAGGAATTTTTTCTAAATTCCTTCGAAGATATCCACAAATTTCCTTAGCATGTGAAAGAGACTAAGGGCATAGACTAGAATATTTTGAAAGGTGGATTTAATCAACTGAACTTTACCAGCTTGGCTCAATAAAGCCCCCTTCCACCCAACCAACTTGGAATTCAATTTTTCAATCAACCCCCTCCATAAGGAATTTGGAGCCTTAGAGCATAAGGGGAGTCCCAGGTAAGAAGTAGGAAGTTCACCAATTTGACACTGTAGAATCCTAGCTATCTTATTTTGTCTTTGAATCAGAGTGTTAAAAAAGAAAATCACACTCTTTTGTAAGCTAACCTTCTACCTAGAAGCAGCCTCATACATTTTCAAAATCCATTTGATAGCCTTAGCTTCCTTAATAGACACCAGCCCAAGCAAAAGAGAATCATCCATAAATTGTTGATGAGAACAAACAAGGTTAGCAGAAAAAGGGTCTAACCCAGTCATAAGACCAAAATTAACAAATATTTGGATAAGATGACCCAAGGACTCAACCATAATAATAAACAGGAAGGGAGAGATAGGATCCCCTTGCTGCAAACCCCTAGAGCAATCAAAGAGAGGAGAAGGAGACCCATTAATGAGCACAAAGAACCAAGGAGTTGAAATAAGTTGATGAAAAGAGCCACCATTTTCTCCCCAAAACCAAAGGAGAGAAGATCTTAGACAAAAAACCCCAATCCACTCTATTGTAAGCTTTAAGTAAATCAAGCTTGAGGATAAACCCAGCCTATTTATTGACAGTAAGAGAGTGAATATTCTAATGAACAGTGAGAATAGAGTCCAAATTTTTCCTACCAACCACAAATCTGTTCTGCTGAGGAGAAATGATGAGAAGCAAAAAAAATTTCAACCTCAATGCCAAAACCTTGGAGAAAATCTTATAAATCGAGTTGCAAAGACTGATAGGTCAGAACTCCTCAAAAGAAGCAACACTAGGATTTTTGGGAATCAAAACAATAAAGGAGGGGTTCAACTCCTTTAAAAGGGAACCCGATCTCAAAAGCTCCTTAGTAGCCACAACAACATCTTTCGCAATAATTTCCCAAAAAGACTAAAAAAAGAACATGGGAAAGTCATCAGGGCCCAAAGCCTTATTACCTTCAAAGGAGAAAACAACACACTAAATTTCATCTTCTGAAGGAATACAGACTCACTGCCTATTGAGCTCATCATCCACCAACTATGGAATATCCCTCAGAACATCCTCTTGATAGGCCAAATCAAGCTCCCCCTCCACCGAAAGTAGCTGAGAGAAATAGGAAGCAGCCGCAAGCCGCAAGCTGCAAATCAAAATCCTTCTCCAGAGCTTGATTATTATAGTTAATTAGATTAATCATGTTAGAAGCCCTGTGTTTCAGCATAGAGATATGAAAAAACTTAGTATTACATTCACCACTTTTTAACCACATGATCCTCGAACACTGCTTCCAAAATTCTTCCTCTTTTGCAACTATATTATGCAACTTGGAAAGAAGAACATTTTCCTTCAACATAAAATCCTAATCATACCTAGATGATTGAATGACTTGCTGAATAGAGTGAAGCTCCCTAGAAACCCCATCTTTCTCCATAAAAATATGACCAAATGAGGTACAATTCCATTTTCTAACATTATGCTTAACATTAGCCAACTTTTTAGCAACTCTATACATAGCCAACCCCTCCACATTAATATTCCACCAGTCCTTAACCAAATTACCTAGGTCAAGATGAAAGTCCACATTTTCTCAAATCTAAAAGGAAAGTTCTTCTTGCCACCCAACAAATCCATAGACAGAGCCAAGGGTAAGTGATCTGATCCCAATCTGGTTAGAGCTGAGAGGGAGCAGGAGTAGTGGACTAACCACTTAGGGGTTAAAAGAGAATGATCCAACTTAACCTAGATAAGGGCATTACCCACACGCCTATTTGACCAAGTAAAGGAAGCCCCTTTCATATCCAAATCAAGAAGAGTCGAGTCATTAATGAACTGCATTAGATTGAATTTGCTATCATCCACATTCTACAAGCCACCCATCTTATCTGCATCATGCAGAGGAGTATTGAAATCTCCAATGACCAACCAATTACCAATGTTATGACAAACTTTAAAAGAAGTGAGATTCTCCCAAAGCCTTTTTCTGGCATTCTTACAATTCAGAGCATAAATATTAGACAAATTCCAAGAGAACTTATCATGAAGGTGGAAAAAAGAGGTAGCCACATGATTACTTTCATTAAGCACCTCCATGCCTCTAATCACCCTAAGATTCCAAAAAGTCACAATCCTGCCAGAAGCACCAACCGCCTCAAAAAAATGCATCCCACAATCCTTGAAAAGCTTCATTTTCAACCTAGAAAGTTTATCCAAACCCATTTTAGTTTCTTGAATTAAAATGATATCAAGATGATGATCTCTTACTAGATTAGCCAGGAGATCATGCTTATGAGGGTGATTCAAACCCCTCATATTCTAGGAGATAATCTTCATGGGATTTTATAGGAACTTCTCTTAGAGCACATATCTAGTAGAGTTCTATGTGTGTCATCAGCTATATCCATCTGAATCTCGTTCTCCCTAGCAAAATTAACTGGAGGTTGACCTCTACCACATTTCTTAGACCCATAGTCTGACCTCTACCTATTCCTTCTCATAACTCCTAGCGAAGGAGAGTGTTTCTTCCTATTATGCCCACGAACCTGAGTGTAAGGAAGATTGTCCACTTCCTCCAAATCCACAAACTCCATAACATCAGGCCTCATCTCCAACCACTCCATTTTCAACACCATACTTTGAGGAATCCCCCCAAAAGAAGATTTAGATTCAACAATCATAGAAGAATGATTTTCCTCCAACATCATAGACCTTTCCTTAGTAAACACAGGGGGCAAGCAATCCTTTTCAACTTGTCCCATATCCTAATTCATTTCCCCATTAGCAGGTAGGCATTCAAAACAATCCACCTTATCAGCCTCATCCAAGTGTGTGTCCCCATGAACCTCTGAGGAGGGCACACCTTCAGGATCCACCTCCTGAGCAAGAGGATTTACAAACTCCACCTCCTAAGTTGGAGGTTTCTCTTTCTCTCTCCATTGTTTTGTCATCTGCTTAGGTACTTTGAGAGGGAATTTTTAAGTCCAGTGGCCAAATTTTTTATAGTGAAAACATGCAAAGGCATTCAACTTGAATTCAACCATCTACTCCCACACCCCAAGTTTAGAGTTAATCTTAATCATAGAAGGAAAATCAATTGATTGCTCCACATTCACACAAAATCTAGCATAAACCAGTTGCTTCCTAGAAGTCATCATTTGTTCTATCGATAACAAATAGCCAAACGTACTGGAAATCCCCTTAAACACCTCCTCATCCCAAAATTCCAATGGAAGGCTAGGCAATCTAACCCAAACCAGAGCAACCGAGAAAGAGCACGAGTTTGGATTGAAGCTCGATTCCCACTTCTCCAGCATCAAGGAAGACTTTCCAAGGAACCACGGGGGCCACTCATCAATGCCACCACCATATCATCTTCACAGTTGAAGGAAAAAGAGAAGAAATCTTTGGCCATAGCAGCCACATCAACTTGTCCTTTAGGTTTCCAACGATTTAAGGTAAAATTGTGCACCAACTCAATATGATGCCGAGGACCAACAAACTTACCCAACAGAGCCATGTCCATATTAAACATTCTTTTTTTCAGCAATACAGTCTAGAATAGAAACAAAGTACTCACTAGTCTTTTTATTAGCAACAAAAGGCACCAGAGGGGAAGTACTTTTTCCTTTAGGCTTAGAACCAAATAGATTTGACCATTCGAGAGATGAGCTCAACAAGAAAGCATTCTTAGTCTTGTAAAACCCAAGACCCTCGACAATAGGAGTCCCATCACACCCATTCGAAGATAGGCCATTCCCTAACTTATCAGAACCGGGTACCACTTTTTCAAAGCCGGGAACTTGGGAATGCGTTAGACACACACTCTTCGAATCCCCTTTCTGGTCAAAAAAATGTTATCCACAAAAGGGGACCCACTCAACTTACCTGCAGCAAGGGCTCCACTTGACATCACCCTCTCATCAACAACCCATCCTCCATTACTGCCTGAAGCATCATCCTGATCTCCCGCCTTTTCAGAATTTGAAAAATTGCCACCACCCGAGGAGCTTGACATCATTACATTTCAATAATGGGACTGATTACCTGTTACAATGCATTAAATTCTTGAATAAAGGTGTAATCATGGTGAATTAGGGTTCAAATTATGAACACCTAGGTTTCAGCATTGGCTCACTAATAGAGGAAAAGATGGCGTGAGAAGCTTACGTGGCACTCTTGTGTAACTTTGATCTTTACAAGGAAAAATACTTTAAGATACGTGATCATTTGTGATCACTACGATTAACAACCTTTGGTACTGAACATTGGGAAGATTATTGAGAACTGGGACACTTACCTCCAAGCTTTAAAGAAAATCGAGAGCAAAGAGAGGAATCGAGAACCGAGTTCAAGAGAGATCAAAAGTAATTCAAACATTTCATAACAGAACCTTTTGTTTCTAACATCTAGCTAAAGAAAATGAAAAGCAACCATCGGACTAACCAATGCAAGAAAACACGACCACCAGGATTGACAGCTTTTGGGTGATGACTTACTGGGTGAGACTAAGACCAATCAAAGATACATCATCCTTGATGCAATCGCAACAAATTTGGGATTCTGGTTTATGGTAAATTGATCAAACTTTGTGAAAAAATTAGAACACCAAATCTGGGAAATAACAAGGACTTAAGCAAAGACCAAGAAAAATGAAAATGAAACTTACAATTTTACCAACCCCCAAAACGATGCCAAAGCAAGTGAAAGTGAGAGGGAAAAAAGTAAAATAAAAAGAAAAATGGGTCCACATTTTTTCGAGGAGAAAAATGGGGCATGTTGTGAGACCACACAAAAACTAACAACCAACAAAACTAAACAAAGAATAGAAATTCAATTTTGGGCATAAAAACCATGCTCCAACATTTTTTATTCTGCTAATTATAAATAGTCAGATCTTCATTCTAACATTCCAATTCTACTTTAGCTAGCATACAAAATTAAGTATTACTGAGCTCACATGTGTGCAATTGATTATTTCCGCTACAACAAACTTAGAGCATAACAATTATTTGCATTGACCTACATAATATGGCAATTCCCTTTTTATCCAACCATGGATAGAGCCTTGTTGTCAATCATGCCTTTATAGCCCCGACAAGGTTATCTTTGTAATTCCCCCAAACATAACTCTACTACCAGTCAGGCGTCTATATCCTTGATAGAGATATTTGGTAGCCTAAAGAGTTGATTTCTTTCTTTTGATATTTCTTTTATAGCTCATTTCAGCTTGTTTTTTTTCTTTTGATCTTTCATTGATAGCTCATTTCAACTTGCAAGCAATGAAGCCCACTATTAGGTTGGGAATTACAGTGGTAGCAAAGGTATCCTTTTGATTTTTCAATCAATGCAAATAATTGCTATCCCAAATTTTAGTAGAATGATTTATGATATGGGCGTTTGTAGCTCAAAATCAACTAAATGATTTATGCTAACTAGAGTAAAAAGAAATGAACAATTCCCCAATTATTTATAACCAAAGGACTACTTCCAGTCAAAACATAGATCAAATTTCTAGAATTGACATTCTATTACTCTATTCACCTTGAAAAGTTGTCAACTATTGTATAGCCTAATGACGCAACACCCAAAAAAAGGGAACAAAACAAAGCAAAAAATGACTATTTACAAACCAATAGAAAAACTAAAAAAAAATATTTACAAAACTATTTACAAAAACTATTTACAAAAATTATTTACAAAAACTATGGCTAGAAATAATGGTTCAGAAATTGCCCACTGACAGGCAATGGGATGTCCTCACCAATCAAAGTTTTGAGCCTATAGGTGTTATCACCTAAAATTTTAGAAACTTGATAAGGACATGTCCATAACTTGTCAAACTTACCATGCTCGCCTTTATGTTCATGGGCTTTGTTCCAGTACAAGACTAAGTTAGATATTCTAAAAGTTTTTAATCTAGCCTTTTTGTCAAACCATCATTTTACAATAGATTGATGCCTAGCAAAATGATCTATAGCTCAGATATGCTTTTTGTCTAAATGCATTAATTGCAACAACCAGGCTTTAGTTTGATCATCTCATCCAATGTATTCTTGAGAAAATTTCCAAGTAGGTATTTTCAAGTTCATTGGCAATATAGGATCTACTCCAAAAACTAGGTGGTAAGGAGAATTTATCAGCATGGATTTCATCCTAGTATGATCTACCCAAAAGGAAAATTTTAATAAAGAATGTCATTCTCTAGGATTCTTTTCAACCAATTTTTTAATTATATTGAGCATATTTTTATTTTATGACTCTGCAAATCCATTTCCCTATGGATAATAGTTAGATGAGAATTTTAATTTTATACCGTATTCAAATGCCCAATTGGAAAAATTTAATGAAGAAAAAGCATGGCCATTATCACATACTAGCGTGTATAGTACTCCAAACCTGGTAATAAGATTTTCCTCCAAAAATTTGATTACCACCTCTATGGTGCATTGTTTGCTAGAACATGCTTGGTCCATCAGGTGCAATAATTTGTAGCATTTAATATAAACTTGTGACTTACAGACGATGGAGGATTGATAGTACCAATGAAATCTATCCCCCATTGTGAAAAATGGTGCATCTCCATCACCAGTTGTAATGGTTGACCATTGAATCTTCCATTATCTACCATAGTTTGACATGTATAGTAGTGTTTCACATGTTCGTATGTATCCTTAAAAATTGTTGGCTAGTACTAACCAGCTCTCAAGATGAGGTGTGCAATGGCTAAAGGTGCTCCATGAGTTGTTCCAAACTTCTCATGCAATTCCTACAACACTTCATTCACTTCCATTCTATTCAAACATCTTAAATAGATTCCTTCATGATTTATTTTGAATAGAGCTCCTCCTTTGATCATGTAACTTTGTGATTTTATTTTAAGAGCTCTTCTTTGATTTCTTTGCATATGATCATGGCAAGTATGACTGACTAAATAATGCCATATATCTAAATACCAATCTTGATCTTTTACATCCAAAGTATACTATTGGCTAGAGATTTGCAGATCTATTTCTGCAATAGATTTGACCAAAGCTTGCCCTTGAACTAGCTTCTTGGTTATAATTTTTAAATCAAATTATTGCAAAATAGTAACCCATTTGGCTCTCTTTTCTCTAAGCTCGATCTATGTTAATAATATTTTGACTATAGCATCTAGAACAATAGCTTTGACTGTACTCCTTAGAATGTAATGCCTAAATTCTCATATTGTTTTGACCAAAGCAAAGGATTATTTCTCAACATTTGTATATCTTAGCTCTGCTTCTTTAAATGGAGCACTCATAAAAGCAATTGGCTTTTCTTCTTTGTTCTCACCCTTCTTTGTTAGTATTGCTACACAAGAATGACTAGAAGCAAAAGAGTAAATATAAAAAGGTTTAGCATAATCTAGACTTACCAGTACCGATGCTTCTGCAATTGCAAATTTTATATTTTTGAAGGCGATCTTAGCTTCATTTGCCCACTCTATTTTTGCATCTTTCTTTAACATATCATTGAGTGGTTTTACTATCTTGGCAAATCCTCTGATAAATTTCTAGATGAAATTGATCTTACCGAAATATGATTTCAATTGTTTTTTACTTCCAGGGGGTTGTAACTTGAGCAATGCACTCACTCTGTCTGGGTATATTGAAATACCTCTTTCAGAAATAATGTGTCACAGCAGTTTACCTTCAGTCACCCCGAAAATACATTTCTTAGGATTTAGTGAAATCTGTAAGTTTCACACTTTTGCAATATTGCTCTAAGATCTCGAACATTATCTCCTCTATTTTTTGAAAATATTGTGAGGTCATCCATGCAGATGATAATACAGTTTCCTATCAAATCTCAAAAAGCATAATCTATAGCTCTCTGAAATGTAGCTCTGGCATTTATAAATCCAAATGGCATCCTTCTATAAGCAAAAGTTCCCCACTTCATGGTGAATGTTGTCTTCATCCAATCTTCCTTCGCTACCATTACTTGATTATATCTAGAGAATCCATCCAAAAATGACATCATCTTTGAACCATTAACTATTTGTAACACTTTTTCCAAAGAAGGTAGTGGATAATTATCCTTTTCAGATGCCTTGTTAAGATTCTGGAAATCTACGCATAGCCGTATGTCTCCATTTTCCTTCCTTACAAGTACCAAATTTTACACCCAAGTAGAATGTCTAATAGGAAATATTATTTGGGCTGATAGAAGCTTTTGGACTTCATTTTGGATTAGTGGTTCTAAGAGTGCATTTCCTAGTTGCTATTTTTGTCAGAAAGGCTTTACATTAGGATTTAGTGGTGTTGTATGTGTGATGATGGAAGTATCATATGTTTTCAAGTCTTCATATGTCCACGCTATAACCTTCCAATAATCTCTAAGTGCCTAAGCAATATTTCTTTTCTCTTCTTTAGTACAGACCTTTCCTATAAGCACATTCTTAGGATCTTCTTTAGTATAAAAATTGTAAAACTCATATTTCCCTCCATCACTTTGAGGAAAATATTTCTATCAGACTATCGGATCGATATCAAACAGTCATTCCAAATCAATTATCCCTTTCGAAATATTATTACTTTTAGCTTGGGATAATTCTTCATCTTGAATTTTACTATTGGGATGATCTATTTCTTCAATTATTTTTGCTTTGAAGATACCAAAGTTAGTAATGAATTCCAATGTGTGTCTATCATCTTCAAACACCTACAAATTTGTAACATTATTGAGAACCAAGGGTAACTATACCAGTTCAATTGTAAATCTCCTCAAATCCGAGGCATCTAAAGGTTATAAGGCATTGGAATTAGTAGCCAAAGCATCGGCTCTTTGATTAAATATTCTTGGAATGTGAGTAATGTTGAAAGCATCGAAATATTCTATTAGATCCCATACTCTATGTTGGTAATTGGACAATCGCATGTAATGAAAAATGTATTGCTTCTGAACTTGTTTAACTACTAATTTAGAGTCACCAAATACCTTAAGAATTTTGACTTTCTTCTTGATTGCAAGCATCAAACCATCATTAAGAGCTTCATATTGTGCCATGTTGTTAGTACATTGAAATTGCAATTGAGAAGCAGCAAGGAAAGATTTACCTTGTGGGCTAGTAAGTTCAACTCCAATTCCAATTCCTTGCTTCGATTTGGATCCATCAAACTTAAGAATCTAGGCTTGATCATTCGTAGTTTGAAACTTACCATTCTTAAGAGTTGTTGAATTAACCTTTTCAGTTTGTGTAACTTGGACTTTGCATCTAGGTATTTTTTATTCAGACCTTTTGATTTTATCATGTTATAGACAATACTGGCTCTTGATTTTGTGAATTATTTCCAAGAACATCATGCAACTATCTTATGAATGTCCAAAATTGTGTAACCTACACCAATCGTGTAACAATTTTTTTTTAGTGAAATTCCAATTTTATTTCTCTTTCGAGCTTCTATAACAATTTTCTTCCAAAATTTATTATAATGACTATTTTCTTCTTTGGAAGAATCACAATTTGATTCAATTAAAACATCAATTCTAGGAGTTATCTGATTATGCTTTTCAGCATTTCATGTAAATACTTCTTCTATTTTAACTCATGAGCTTCAGATTTTATAAAACCCTGGTTCTACATCAATATATAGAACTTCATTTTTCTTATCATAATCAATATTCATATATTTCATACGTGGTTCTCTTTCAATTATGATTTGATTAGGAACTCCTTTCCATGGTAACCACATATGTGAGAAATCCATGGCCATATATCCATTCAAATTCTTTGACCAATCCCTACTCAATAACATTTCATAAATATCAAGTATCTTGATGACCTGAATATCTATATAATACTGAATCTTGGGATCCGATGCTAGTTGCATGTGAATATTAGTTAACTCTTTGACTACATTTATTTCAGTTTTGTCAAGTTGAGTAACTTTCTTTAAAGAAATTTCCATATTTAACCCTAATGTTTGACATATGGACAAAGGCATCACATTAGTAGATGTTCCGAAGTCTACTAGATAATTATGGAGATTTTTACCAAATATTCTCAACATGAGTAAAAATGGTGGGGATTCTAGTTTTCCTTTGTAAACGGCTACTTGCGCATCCACCATATGAACAATTTTTTTGTCTTTTACCTTAATGGAATTATCTTTAACCTAAGATTCTCTAAATTTTCTTTCCTTTGGAAGATCTTCTAAAGTGTTTAAGAAAGATTTCCTTATCACAAGTGTTTTGAGAAATTATGATAAAGAGGCTGATTTTTACCCTTTTTATTTCTTCCGCTAAATAATTAGTCAAGTTTTTTTGATCAGCAGAATCTACCTTTTCACTTTGTGAAACATTTGATGAATTATAATGAGTGGTTACCTTAGGTAACCTTGGAGTATTGTTTGATTTATCATCAAGTGGAGTATTAAAGTTGTTAGGCAGGATTGAAGTGGTCAATGGCCTATTGAATTTACTTCCACCATTTGTGTTACTTCTCAAGTTATAATTATTTCATTTTTGATATTGTTGAAAAGCATGAATTTTGTCAACTTTGGCCTAAGGTTAATTTTCATCTTGATAAGGAAACGTATATGTTTCTAAGGTCATGGCCGAATTGTCTCCATATTCATGAGTATAACTTCTAACAACAATAGGTGACCCAACACGTTCATAACTTTCACGGACTAAAGCATAATCATATCCTACTGGAACCAATTCATTTCCTTTAGGAGGATGGGAGTCACACTGTTCATTGTAATGTGTAGTAACCAAAAAAATATCTAAAGCAGTTTTAAATTGTGGGTAGTCCACTTCAACATGAGCATTTGTATTATGAATTCTACACCAATTATTCCTCGCAAGGTCAGCTAAATTCACCTTTGATGTGGATCTATCATCAGAAGGATTACTGTTATCTAAAGGTGTAGATATCCCTCCATTATTTGGTCTTTTGTTCCAAGGTCTAGGTGGTCTAGGAGAGTTATACACTCTACTTTACGAATTTTGACTATTATTTTGAGAATAACAGTTTTGATTTCTTAATTGTGTAACCTTTGTGGTTAATCTTTTGAGTTGAGCTGAAATTTCTCTAATTTCTTCCTTATCATTTAGAATTTGAACATTTTGACCTTCCTGAGTTTGTGAGAAGAAAGAATTTCCATTAAGATACAACTTTGTGACAGTTGGACCAGGGTGAGGGTCTAAAGCTTGACTATTTCCTTGTTGAAAGAAAGTATTCTAAGGAAATGTCCCATTCTGGACCATTGAAGAAAAAGTATTAGGAATCATTAGATGATTTAAAGGGACTCCACTCACACTTGAAACAAGATAATTATTTAATCCATTTTCACCATTTGTAGATGATCCACTTCTGAGGTGTTTCATTTCTAAGTTTACACTTACGGCTTTGACATAGGCTTTGGGTAAAGTAGTAGGAGGAATTTTCCTTCAATTTAGAAACATAGCAGTTAAAGGATCTACTGCCATATAATAAACCACAATAGCAGAAAAATTGTCCACTACATAAGGTGCTTGTAACCTAGAGTAAGCCTTCTAGAACCTTTCATTAAAAGCAATTATAGGTTCTCCATCAAACCTCTTGATTTGAGCAAATTGATGATATAACAAGGAAGGATCAGTCGGTGTTCTAAATCTGGCCAAAAATTAGCTTTCCATATCTTTCCATGATCTAACTGAGTTACAAACTGAGTTACGAGGTAGGTTGATATACTATTGGTAAACTTCATCACTTAAGGTATATGGGAACAACCTACATAGGACATCTTCATGTTGAATCCTTGCTCTAAAACATGTATCCTTAAAGATACTAATATGTTCCTCTACACCTTTGTGAAGATAGTATTTTGGACACAACTTGTCAGGATTTTTTGATAAATCATTATACACAGAAAATTGAATAGGTGACTCTACGTTGAAGAAATCCATCGCTATGGGAGGTGGTGGTGGTATAACAACAGTCATGTTTTTTCACGTTTGCACTTACACTTCCATAATTTTGAGGTCTAGATGACGTTCAACCACTAAGCTTGACTAAAGTCACACGAGGATCAACAGACCGAGATCTAGTGACTCTATGGAAATCCAATTTCAAACCTAACAAAACCAAAAGAACAATAATGAGGCCCTCCTTCTAGCACCAGTTCCTATTGATGACGATGTTACAACAACAATGCAAAGAAAATCCTCATAGGAAAACCATGAAGAACCTATCTTTATTTGAAAGACTAAACCACGACAACCTAAGGTGTACGTATAATAGGAAAAGGTTGACTTAGCTTAATCCCAAGGCTTCGATAGTTAGGTCTTGACCATACTAGGTTCACTTCAGGATATGATGTGATATTGTTGTTCATCTCAAGGGGTATACATTTATCTCCAATTTCATTAAGAATCATAAGCATTAGATACAAGATTTCCAGTTTGATCATAAAATAATCACATGAAATCAAAAGGTTTGCAATAATATTTCATGATCAACAATGTTTCTATCACTTAATTATATTTAGCTTTAAGCATTCAGTAATTTCATACAAAACAAAATATTTTCAAAAAAATTCCATTCATTCATCTATTTTTTGGAACATTTTCTAAAATTTAAACATCTAGCCTAAAACAAAGCATTAAAAATACTAAAAAATAACATTTCTCCCAATTATTCTCCACACATGCCCCAAGATTTAATCAAATCAAAGTAAACTACTTTATACTTCACCAAATTATTCCATAGCTAGGCATAAAATGATGTGAGCTTTTAAAGAAGGTGGTTTTAGTTTGGATACCGAGTAGGTTTTGTATGCACCCTTAAACAGTGCAACACACAGTCTTGTTTGGCTGAACTAACAAAAATAGCTACAAAAGATACATGAGATAGGTAGCTATCAAATTGGCTTTGATATTGATTAAGTTTTATGTGCATACAAGTTTTTAGTCCGAAATGATTCAGAAAACAAGAAAAAAGAAAAAAACTTAGAGAAGTTTTGGCTCTTTCGACATCCACAAATTTTGAACTTCAAAAATAAAAGTAAAGCAATAAATGGCCTTTTATAGGAACAAGGCCCCAAGAGTTCAAACTTAAAGTCTATCAAGAGAATCAGAAATAGAAAATCAAAATGTAACATGTGGCATATGCCATTTGTCATCAGAACCTTCTAGACAAAGTCAAGGCTTTGACTTCTTTAGCAGCAACAATCTTCAACTTCAAACTCCAGTCTATAACACTCCACATAAAACAAGGTGGGAAACTTCTACCGGGACTGGGAACAATCCTACAAAATCAACTTCAACAAAATTTCTTTGTGACACTTTCAGTATGCGATAACCGGTACTTTCTCATATCACTTAGAGCTCAGGCTTTGGGAACCTTTATTTTTCTTCAACTGATACTCTTAGAAACCACTCAATATCTGATGCATTCGCTCTTTTGAAATTCCCAATATTTCCTTCCAACTAAATTTGAGCCTCGTGTAATCTTCTAATATCTGGAGTATATCATCATTCCTTTTCACTTTATCTATTTCATACCTGACTATAGTGTTTCTACAATGTATGATCTCATCAATGACTTCTCGGGTTAACAAATGAATAGGGTTTTTATTTATTCTCTAAATCCATTCCTTGAAATATTTTTCTTCTTTACCCTCCAATCCTAGTTTCTAGGAATCACAATCTTGTCATGCTAACACTTCAATAAAATCTTGATCTTTATAAATCAACTTACTGCATTTCTCAGTGACCTTTTCAAATCCTTCTATACATTGTATGAAAGTGTCACCTTCCCAACTTAACTATTTCTTCCATTTTTCACATAATAAAACTTCTTGTTCTAAAATTATATTTCCTCTTATCAATTCTTGGACATCTATTTATATGAGATTCCACATTTCACCTCTCAGCATCAACTTGTTCCTAGTGAAATCTACATTCTCCTTCTAATCTTCTGTATTTTTCAAGCCAAAAGTGTGCTTCCTTATATTTCCCAATTGCATCTGTAATGAATTTTCCCTCTCTTACCCAATACTCAATCCATTCCTCAAATACATTCATCCTATGGCAAATTACTGCAATTGCATTCACCTATTCTTGTGACATAAGTACTAGATTCTGAGGCAATTTAGTCTCTGCTTGATTAGATTGGGTTAATGATTTTACAAAATTCTCTAGGCTAGGAACCCATTCTTTCATCTCTCTTTTCTTTTGTTTATTTTTTTGTACCCTAGAAACAATTGTTTCTTAATTCAGCTTCATCTCTTCTAATTGTTACATCTAGGATGAGTGTCCAACATTTATACTTTTTATCTTATACTCCTTAGGAATTACCTCATGTCTACTTTTATCTGCTATCGGGGTAGCTATATGGATTGTTCTCCTTCCATCTGCATTTCTTTTGTATGACATGTTTCATTTTAGCTCTTCGCCTAGGCTTAGGAGTCTTCGCTTCTTTCATAAAACTTTTAAGATCTAGAGGTACCAATTCCACTTCCAATGGGGAATTTAATTCTCTAATTAACCAATCAGGTGCATCTTCATTATGTTCTACCTCTATATTTTTTCTCTGTTCCTAGTTTTCAGTATGTTTGGGAACTTCTTCTCTCCCATATTCAACTTTATATGTTACATCCTCTAAAAAAGGAACATATTCAGTATTCTCTGGCATAGATTCTGGATTACCTCGATTCAACACTATCTCGTCAGCTCGAAGACTTATATTTTCTTGTCCAGCCAGGTGTTCAACATTCATTCCTAGGACATCACCTTCTTCATATCCTATCACATCAGGATTTTCTTCATATTTGACATTATCACCTAAAACTTGTGAAGGTTCTTCATTTTCCATTTCAAGCTGGTCCTCCTTTGATTTCTTAGAGACCTGTGGTTGCTCATTATCATTTTGATAATTCCCTAGCAAATATGGGAATCAAAGGTATCTTCAATAACAATATCATCAATAAGATCTTGTCCTGTAGTCTCCCCTATTTCCATTTCAAGAACATCAGGGTTCCCTTCTTTTGAAGCGAGTGTTCATTTTATAAATTCTTCTTCTTCAACATTTATAGGAATTGAACCTATATCTATAATTTCTTCCACTACTGGTTGTACCATGGGTTTATCTTTAAACTTCCTTTATTTTACTCTTTCCCACATGGCACCCCACTTATCCATTTGTTCCTTAATCTTAGCTTCATCTGCCTCAGAAACTTCATCTAAAACCACAAGAGTTTTTCCTAATGCTTGTTTTAGAGTAGCCATATTAACCGAAGGGAGAGAAGTGAATAATGTTACCGCTATCTAAGATGCAAACCTTTTCTGGGTACCAATATTTTCTGTTATCCCCTCATCTTCATCAGTAGTAGGCTTGGTCTTTGGTTTTTCTATGGAAGAAGATGCCACTTTTTGTTTTACTTTTGATTGAATCTTGCCTGATTTTGCATATTTATGCTTACTAACTGGTTTTAATGAAACTCCTTGGCTTGGAACCTCAGGGGTTCTTTCTTCAATATGTATACTAGTAGCTAATTTACCATATTTCCTCTTTTTCTTAGCAGGTTCCCCATACTCAAACTCATTTTCTTCTCTTGTTTTCTTTCTCGTATCTTGTGAGTATGTGGGCTTTATTCCTTTCTTTCTTAAAACTTTATAAAAATCATTTATCCAATGTTGAGTCTGTAGTAGAACTGGTGCAGAGAATTCTTCAACTAATGTTATTTCTTCATTTTCATAATCTTGGTCTGGGATAGGTTCATCATAGAAACTATCTTCATTGTAAGTCTTATTCAACACTTCACCATCATCTTCCTCCATCTGATCTAGAATATCATGAATCTTGAGAATTCGTGCAAATTCTAATGACAATCTTTCATATTTTATTTTTCTTACTTTGTACTCGTCTTCACAATTTAGCCAATAATCTTCTAAATGTTGAATATGAGCACGATAACCAGCTATATTCTTTGCAATATTCCCTTCTAGGTCATAATACCTTCTTTGGACTGGAAAGTACTCCAAGTTATACATTTTTAACTCCTCTTCACACAAATTGGCTTCTCTAATTGCACTACATTTATAGTTCCCTATTATAATAGGAAATCTGAAAGAAGCCTTTTTATGAGTTGTGTTATAAAGAGCTTGGGATGGATTTAACTGTCTTACCAATTCTAGTAACACCATTTTATATGTAGGGTACCTGGGCAGCATGAAAGGATTTTCATCAAACCCTTCCACCCTAATGTAGGTGAAAGTTGGAAACTGAATGTACTAGCCTCCAATCATTTTAATAATAGTTTTTACTTCCAAAGACAATATTTTTTCTTTGTCACATTCCATTTTTTTGACCAGCTTCATGGAAAACACATCATTAACTCTCTGGTAATGCTCCTTGTATCTATGGATAGTAATTTGGGGTAAATGAGCATATATTAAAATGTTTCCTACTTCTCTGTTGATGTCAATGCAGTGGTATAATCCTTCTCACAAACTCAAATGAATCAAAATTCTACCACCCTTTTACTCTTGTAACACTTTCCCATCAATTTTCACTATTCAAGCCTACTAGCCTAGTAGGTCACCAAACAAGCAAACCTATACACAACTTTTCAATTCCAACCTGAACCCACAAAAAAAATACTTTTGGATGCCCTTAAAGGCATTCTAACACATATCTCAAAACACCCTTAGGTTACCTTGGAACAATCACTCCAAAACAAGGCTCCAACGCTACTACCAAGGGAAAATTAGCCAACTTTTCTAAAGGAACTTGCCTTTATTATTATCTTCAACCCAAAAACTCAATGGGGAAGCATTCCACTAATGTCAAAACCTCTAATTTCACAATTTTTAATCAATGGTACAACCTCCAGCATACTTAACCAACAAACCCTTGTTTTTAGCAATTCTCAAGAGGGTTTATTTAAAAATACCCTTTAAGGACTTCTTTGACTTTGCTAATTTCTCCAACACATCTAAATGCACTTGCACATGATTAAAATTTCAACATATGGCCTTTACAACCTCTAATTCATCAAACCCTAGCACTAAACCACTATTTTCCATGCAAAATTCACTTAAAATGCATTTGGTCAGTCCTCCAATCTCCATCAAACCTCAACCCCTGCCCACACAAACCATCCAAACATATTTTCCTAAAATATTAGAACCATTCCACAAGTTATAGTAAGGACAGACAATGGAATGGGACAACAATTACATTTTGAAGACTTTCAAACCCTTAAAAGGGTATTCACAAACGATTACAGGAAAATGAGCAAAACAACCACCAATTTCAATATTAAGAGCTCAAACGAAACGTAGATAAAAGCTAACTCATGCCTCCTAATGAATTCAAAAAAAAAATAGATCAAGTTGTTGATATATGGGTCGTACAAGTATGAGACAATAAGGAAAGATACAAAAAATCTAAAAAAAATAGTGGTCTCAATTGATTTTTTCACTCCAAATCTTCCAAAGAGCTCTTACATCGATAGTTTCCTCCTATTTATGCTTTTTACTTCTAAAACTAACTATTCCAACTACCTCAAATGGCCATTCAAATCCTTGTGACCGTTGGACTCCAAAAAATCTGCCTTTTACAACTTTTGCAAGTTTACATAAATGACATATTTTGCATTTTTAGCAATATTTGCAACATAGACCCACTAAACACCTAATGACCACTAACAAGACTCAATTCAACACAAAATGGTCTAAATGACCTTATTTAATGCTTGATGACTCAAAATCCTAAAGCCTACTCAACAACATCCTAGATTGACAAAAAAAATTAATGGTACCCCTGCACCATACACCCCAACTTGAATTTTTTCCAAATCTCTTGGAAAAGATGTTGAAACTTGTTCACCTCTAATCATCTCTTGCCTCTTTCCTTCTTGCACTCTTCCATCAAGTTCACTTTTCCTTTGGTTCACATTGTTCTTGACATTTTTTCTCTTGTCATCACTTGATTCATGCTCCATCTTCATACATTGAACTGTGGGGTGTTCTTCAAGCTTTCCATCATCACATATTGTTGTTGTACTCACCTACACATCTGCACCCAAGTCCTTATCAACTATCCTTACTTCCATTTTTTTTTCAAGCTTAAACCTCTACCATATACTCTTTTTGATTTCACCTTTCCCTCTATCAGACTTGCAAATAACTGTACCATCACACTTAAGAGTCTCTGTCATACCTACAAACATCCTTTTCACTGTCCTATCATCACTATACACCTATGTATCACCAAATTTTTACTGCCTCTTCACTTCCATTACTGTCACAGGACACATGACTGTCCCAACCAAAATACCTTCACTTTTTCCTTGCTTTTCCACAAGCTTTTCACTCTCATACTACACTATATCAGACCAAGCCACAATTCCATCTTTTATATTCCACATGGAAGCATTCTTCTTCACAACTGACTGTATATTGTCTCCATTTCTTCTATCTACTGTCCCAACTTTTTCATGCCTTGAAATGGCTGCTAACCCTACACTCTTATCTTCCTCAATACTCACAAAATTTTTCCTTCCAATCATTATAATCTCACCTTGTTCTTTTGCGTCTTCAATCAATGGAGTTAAAGTGAATGTCTTTCCATCTTTTTCAATTGAATAAGTGTTTTTTCTTCCATCATAGATTGCTGACTTGTCAAACTTCCAGGGCCTTCCAAGTAACACATGGCAACAAATATAGGCAAAATATCACAAACAACCTTGTCTTTATATCTACCAATTTGAAATTCAACTAAAGCTTGTTCACTCACCACAATGGATTGGTTATCAATTACCCAAGACACTTTATAAGGCTTTTATCTAGGTACTCTTTCCAATTTCAATTTGTCTACCATTTCACTAGACACCATGTTGTCAGAGCATCATGAATCTACTATCACCTTACATACCTTGTTTTTGCATCTGCATGTTGTCCTAAACAATGCTCTTCTTTGAATCAACTCCTTCTCCTTGGATGTCTTCAAGAGTTGTCTCTGCATCATCAAACTTTCTCCAAATCAAGAGCACAATGATTAGAATTTGAACTTTCAATCTCATCCTCTTGGACAATTTGTGCTCTTCTCTCACTTTTCCTTTTTCCACCACTTGATGTAGAACCAAATTTCTCAAGGAATTTATAAGAAGGATGACCAAACTCTTGAAAATTGTAGCATCTACCTGCAAAAATGTTTGAATTTCTTCCACCACCAAATCTGCCCCTTGTGCCTCTAAAACCTCCTCTAAAATCTACAACTTGCTCTTCCTTTTTGTGCACATCCTCTTGGCTCTCACTTTTTTGTCTTGGAGTAGAGAAATATCCTCTTCCTCTTGTAGTGTTGCCTCTTCCTCTAATTGTTTTCTCTTGTCTTTTTACTTTTTATTCAACCTTTAGTGCCATTTGATAACATTCTTCAACACTCCTTGGATTTGTCAAAGCCAATTCATCCTGTATGTTCAATCTCAAACCAACCAAGTACCTAGAAATCTTCTCATCCTCATTCTCATTATGGTTAGATCTCACACTCAACTTATATAATTCCTCAATGTATGCTTTTACATCCATTTCCTTTTGCCTTAAACTTTGCAACTTCTTAAACATCTAAATAGAATAATCAAAAGGGAGAAATTTACCTTTCATCTTGGCTACCATCTTGTCCCATGTAACAATCTTGGATTTTCCTTGCTTCCTTCTCTCTGATTGCAAATAATCCCACCACAAAAGTGCATGACCTTTTAGTTTTGTCTTAGCAATCTTGACTCTCTGCTCTTCAGGAATGTCTTCATACTCGAAGTAGTTATCCAAAGAAGCTATCCAATCTAGTAACTCTTCTTCATTCAAATCTCCACCAAACTTTTGAACATCAATATTTACCTTATGCTTGTCACTCTTGACTTCCCTCAACAATCTTTCCATTCTTTGATCTTCAGGATCAACTTCTTCCTCCATGTCTTTAAAATATTCTTCATCTGAATCATTTGAATCACTATCAACTTCTTCTATTCTCTTGTTTATTTCCAATGCTTCCAACCTTTCCTTCAATTCTATGATCTTTTTCACATACTAACCCTTCAATTCACTCATCTCTTTTGCCATATTCTTTCCTTTTGGACGCATCTTTACAATTTTTCCCTTTCACCTTCCACTCTTCTTTTTACAAACTTCACTCTTCTTCCTCAGAGATCTAGTACCTTAGCTCTAATACCAATTAATTTCAATGCAAGGGTATAATCCTTCTCACAAATTTATATGAATCAAGATCCAACTACCCTTTTACTCTTGTAACACTTTCCCATCAATTTTCACTATTCAAGCCTACTAGCCTAGTAGGTCACCAAACAAGAAAACCTATACACAACTTTTCAATTCCAACCTGAACCCACAAAAAAATATACTTTTGGATGCCCTTAAAGGCATTCTAACACATATCTCAAAACACCCTCAGGTTACCTTGGAACAATCACTCCAAAACAAAGCTCCAACGCTACTACGAAGGGAAAATTAGCCCACTTTTCCAAATGAACTTGTCTTTATTCTTATCTTCAACCCCAAAACTCAATGGGGAAGCATTCCACTGATTTCAAAACCTCCAATTTCACAATTTTTACTCAATGGTATGGCCTCTAGCATACCTAACCAGCAAACCCTTATTTTTAGCATTTCTCAAGAGGGTTTATTGAAAAATACCCTTCCATGACTTCTCTAACTTCTCCAATGCCTCCAACACATCTAAATGCACCTACACATGCTTAAAATTTCAACATATTGAAATGAAACTAATTCCCAAATTTAAAATGCAATGATTTTAATTGATTTCCGTAGATGAATTCTAAAACTTTTATGCACAAATTTTAATATAATATTTAAAGCTTAATTAAAGATTTTGAAATTTAATTGCATATAATAAACTGATCAATAATTGCATCCAAATACATTCAATCATGCCGTCAATAAATTATCAGTTCAATAAACTCAAAGATTTAAAACACTTCATTGCTTAGACAATTTATCAAGCATTAATACTTATCTTTTAGAAATGTGTAGAAGAAATCCCCAATTATTACTAGAATGGTCCTTGGTTCAGCCTCTTCCGTCTGTGAGTAGTCTAGGAGGAAAGCGGATTTTTCCGCTCTACACGAGTGTTGGTTCCACCGGAACAATGCTCAACACTCGTGCCACAAACCATGCCCTAGCCAGGACCATCCTGAGTGCACACACTTGTACCCCAGGTTGGACACCCACTGTAGGAGTGCCCCTTCTCCATCCTACTCACAGTCTGCTAACCTGGAACCCTATTCTCGCAATGTGCTCTACTTGATTTTCCTTTTTTTTCTCATTTTTTCCATGTTACTTTCCAAGTCTCACATGAATGCTTATATAAGCCTTAAGGGGTGGTTTCCAAACCATCACACCCTTTCACAAAGGTTGCATTTAATTATTTAAATAAATAATTATGTTTTTACCTTCTTAAGAGATTTTTTTACATATATTCTTTATTAATATCTCTTTTAATCAAAGGATCATAATATCCTTTGTTCTCCCTTTAATTTTAAAGGATTATTTCATAACTTTCTCTTCTCTTGGGGAAAAAGTCACATAACAATTCTCCCCTTTTAAATTAGCTGCTGTCCTTAGTAGCACAAGAGATGCATCTACATCACAACTCAAAAAACACATAATTAATAATTAAAGAAGTTGATATTGAATATAAGTATTCTTCATAATAGTTATATATATTTACTTCATCCGTATCCTTTAATTCATAGATATATCACTTTTCAATTGTATTTGAAGTTAACAAGTAATTACGAGAAAATCTATTTTTATTTATTTTTCAATGACAGGAGCTATACTTACAAACATCTTAGGAATTTACAATCAAACAAACTAATGGTATTTTATGTTTTTACTCACATATATTACAACCTTATCAATTTTCTCTCATGCAACCAATTTTCTTTAATATAGATATTTTAATCACTTACATGTAACTTCAACATTAAATTCACAAAATTATTATCATGTGTTGACATAACACTTACCTAGTAAATGACATGAATATCCCATACTATGTAGTCACTCATGTTGAACTATAGTCACTCATGTTGAACTACATATAATATATATACTCAAAATATATTATAAGATGATAATCACGCATTCCAGACTACATGAGTATCCTCTTTTCCTATATGTCAAGTATAATTGAATTAAAACAAGTTTCCCCAAAAAGAGTTTATATATTATTTTCTATACAATACTTTATAGGACACATGTATAAAGTTATTGGGTTGATCAGGTCCAATAACAAAGTACCATAGAATAAATATGGTAACCTTTCTAGGCATCTTAACATGAATAGAACAATAGTAAATTATTAACATGCATAGAGTACTTCATAGAGAAACATTAAAAGTAATCCTTCATTTAATGTAACCAAAGTGCATCTGTCTCTGATAAAACTAGAATGCACTTGATATCTATAGGTAGCTCATCCCTTATTGTTTTTAACACATCAAGGCCCATGTTCCATGAGATAAGACTCATTCAGGGATATATTAAGTGATACTACTTGACAATTGGATTATATAAACTTGAAGACTTGTTATTAAATATTATGTAGGAACACCTTACATCCTTGTGATAATAATATGTATACACATGTTTATGTGATGAGACAAGGGTGGGTAGATCACTACAAACCTCTCAAAGAAAAGAATTAGGCTTAATTATTATTCCCATAATTAATTTTAAAGTGAACTTATTACATCATTTATCTTATGAAGAGGTTTTTTGTAAAGAAGAGGGAAATCACTAAAGTGGGAGTTTACAACTATTTCAACAAATTTTATGTTGAGATATGAGCCATGATTTAATCTACAAACATTAATACTAGGTTAGACATTTGAAAGCATTGTTTAATTCTTAAAATTTCATGTTCAATCAACCCAACACATAATAGATCACACAAAATCAAAAACCCACCAAGGATTCATTGTGATCTCATATCTATGACACATGGTCATGATTATTTTAGAAATTTCAGATATAAAAGTCTAATTATGTCCCAAAGGTTTACTATGTATATTAAGGAAGACTCACTCTAGGATGAGTTATATAATAGTCAACTTTGTGTGAACCATCATGGTGTTTACTTGTATGTTTACAAAAATAATGAAAATCAATAATGGGGAATTTAACTAGACACTCATCAACTGGTATTTTTATTTATTTTTTATGTCTAAATTATCATAGTTACAACTAGCCCTTCTAGAATTCCATGAGTTCATAGTGTTTAAGCTCAAGAACACTATAGTATATTTTAAAAATTAGAGGTGGTTTCTCCCCTTCTAAAAATTGATCATGTCCCCATGCATGATACTAATGTTCAAAATCACATTTATAGAGTTAAAGATGTGAAAATTATCCTTGAACATGTGGGCTATAAGCCCACCAATGCTAATGCATATACTAGCTTGACCAACTAGAGAGTGACATATAACACTAGGAAAAATTCTTATACTACCAGCCACTCCAATATCCACTATAGAATTTATATGTAAGTGGACACTTGTGGATCAAGGGGTCATCAAACATAGTAATTCCATGCAAATTGTGGGTTATGGGCTATAAAACATGACAAGCATAGTAAAGCCACTCAAGATAAATAGAAAAGAATTGATATTTTAGTATGGTTACACAATTTCCACCCTAAAATATTAATGCACTAACTCTTATTTCAAAGACAACTAAAAATATGAACTTAATACTACTAAAATGATCATCTCTTGGTTGAAATCTTAGAATAGATAAACCAATTTTCCAAGAACTTCATGAATCATTCAAAACTATATGCAAATTTGATATTTAGGATTTTTATTCAACCATATATATAAATTCAAAATATTAAAATATTCCTTTTTTGTGTGGTGATCCTCCTTACTCAATGATTGATCCTATGGTGATTCAATATGACTCCTAACTATCAACCAAAGTTACTAATTTGTTTCTTGAGTTATATTTAATTTTTTATTTATTTTTATTCTCATATGTGATGCTTTGTCTATGAGAAATGAATTACTTTTGTTTGACTATTTTGTTCATTTAAGAGGACTCATGAGTCTACAAGTGTAACCATGGAAGTTAGATGTTCTCTTAAATGCTTGGCCAATGTAACTCCCATCCTACTATGGAGCTTCATTTTTATAAGCGTTGATTGTGGGGGAAAACAAGCTACACTATTCCAGAGAACAATATAAGACAGTTGACTATTGATATTTACAACGAACAAGTAAACAACCCTTCCCTGCCATTTTGAATGTGCCCTTTTTATTGAGATTATACTTTGTTGGATTTCATTATAGTGATCAAATTCTAGACTTTAAATGAGACGTAGGAAATGTTAGCTCTTAGGTGAAGAGCCACGAGAGAGAGAGAGAGAGAGAGAGAATATCTTGGTGAGTGGAGAGTGAGAAGATCATGGTCTGAGACTAAATGTCTTTTGAAACTAGATCCAAGCTATACTAAAGATGTCACGAAGAGAGCGAGAAGCATGGTGGCACAGGTATGCCGAAAATTTTCAATGAAGAGTAAAGGTTGCCACATTGGATAGGAATGTAAACAAGCCAAAAGCAGATAATGACAATAAATTAAACTCTACAGATAGTGGAAACGATCATCTAGCTCAAGAAAAACCCAAAGCCACAGGCAATTTGTGTAAATATATTCTTCTCAAACTGATTTAAAAGTTACTTGCATTATTTGATTTTGCGGTCATGACTCATGGTCTTATTGGAGCACATTCAAATCCTTTTTGCAATATAATAATATGAACAACCAGTAATGGGATCTTATGACAATTTACAAATAGGTTAAGATTACTTGATCACTTATAATCGAAGACAGGTGACACACATTCCTTATTCTATGAGAGATCTTCAATCGATCAGGTTATTCTCTCAACTGGTAAAGGCTGTTATATTATTTATATATTATGATGCTGTGGGCACCCCCCTGTCTATATGATCACGTAAAGAGTCTATCCGATGGTTGTTGATTGTAGAGATAGCAAAAAAAACCAACAGATTTTATACCTCTATGCTTCTATTTTTTTTTGGAAAGATATAAGATATATGCATTAATTTTGGCACTACAAACCATGCATACCACTAAAAATTGGTGCGCTATAGTCCCGTTGTAAACTATTTGTTCTCAGGCTATTTTTGATAGAATCAAAGTGGGAAAGGTAATTCTGATTTTACTGTTTTCTCCAGGCTATTCTTGTTGTTTTCTTCAAGCTAAGAAGATTCATGTCAAGAGAAAGCTTAGGCAAGTTCTGTAGAGGTGATTTGAGTGAAATCTCAAGGTAGATATTCTCTGTGAATTCAAGAAACCTACTCTCTTTTGTATGAATTTTATTCTTGGAGTGAAAAAATACTTTAATTAATTCCATGTGACAATTATAGATAAAGTAAATGAATTTCCCTAAAAATGGTGAATAAAGTGATTGAAGGGGTAAAAGCTATGGGTTATTGCCGATATCACACTTTTAAGTTCAGGATTTTCAGAAGAAAGAGTCAATCTACACTACTCTAACTAAAATAAATGCACATTCAACTGGGAAAAACCGTTAAAATGTGTTGTTTATTGCAAGTAGAAAAAGAATTACAGCTTTCCACCGAATGTTCTTAGATTTCAGAGGGAAAAACTTTAACAGTGGTTTTTAAAGTAAATTTAAAATGGATCTAACTTTCTACTGCCCAATTTCAAGGTTATAGAATTAGTTGGAATCAATGGTAAACAATTTCAACTGAAGGCTTTGAAATTCAAAGTAAACTTAATCTACTACATTTTTGTTTGTAATTCTTCTTTTTTTAGGTTTTTTTTTTTTGAAAGGGCTAAAAGAATTTTACTCTTTCTATAGAGTAAATTTTAAATTTAAATTGATTTTCAGCAAGAATCATTTTATGAATTGAATAACCAAAGAGGTGAAAGTTTTTAACCATGAAGTGAAAGGTGGATACTTTATGGGAATCCTAAAATTGATTTATCTCTGTTAGTTATTCCATTTTTTTCCCATTTAACCTTTGAGAATAATAAATAGTCAAGAATTTTAATTAATGTATAAATAAACAATTAAGAATTAATTTAAATTATTATAATGTTTGATTTAAGGTATGTTTTGTAGAAAATAAATGCAAAAATAATAATATTATTAGGATCTAACCTGGCTCTGATACCAAATGAAATGAAACTAATTCCCAAATTTAAAATGCAATGATTTTAATTGATTTCCGTAGATGAATTCTAAAACTTTTATGCACAAATTTTAATATAATATTTAAAGCTTAATTAAAGATTTTGAAATTTAATTGCATATAATAAACTGATCAGTAATTGCATCCAAATACATTCAATCATGCCGTCAATAAATTATCAGTTCAATAAACTCAAGGATTTAAAACACTTCATTGCTTAGACAATTTATCAAGCATTAATACTTATCTTTTAGAAATGTGTAGAAGAAATCCCCAATTATTACTAGAATGGTCCTTGGTTCAGCCTCTTTCGTCTGTGAGTAGTCTAGGAGGAAAGCGGATTTTTTCGCTCTACACGAGTGCTGGTTCCACCGGAACAATGCTTAACACTCGTGCCACAAACCATGCCCTGGCCAGGACCATCTTGAGTGCACGCACTTGTACCCCAGGTTGGACACCCACTATAGGAGTGCCCCTTCTCCGTCCTACTCATAGTCTGGTAACCTGGAACCCTATTTCCGCAATGTGCTCTACTTGATTTTCCTTTTTTTTCTCCTTTTTTCCATGTTACTTTCCAAGTCTCACATGAATGCTTATATAAGCCTTAAGGGGTGGTTTCCAAACCATCACACCCTTTCACAAAGGCTGCATTTAATTATTTAAATAAATAATTATGTTTTTACCTTCTTAAGAGATTTTTTTACATATATTCTTTATTAATATCTCTTTTAATCAAAGGATCATAATATCCTTTGTTCTCCCTTTAATTTTAAAGGATTATTTCATAACTTTCTCTTCTCTTGGGGAAAAAGTCACATAACACATATAGCCTTTACCAACTCTAATTCATCAAACCCTAGCACTAAACCATCATTTTCCATATAAAATTTACTTAAAATGCATTTGGTCAGTTCTCCAATCTCCATCAAACCTCAACCCCTACCCACAAAAACCATCAAAACATCTTTTCCTAACATATCAGACCCATTTCACAATTTACAGTAAGAAAAGATAGTGGAATGGACAAATAATTACATTTTGAAGACTTTCAAACCCTTAACAGGGTATTAACAAATAGTTACACGAAAATGAGTAAAAAAACCACCAATTTCAATATTAAGAGCTCAAACCAAACATAGATAAAAGCTAAATCATGCCTCCTAATGAATTCAAAACAAATTTACATCAATTTTTTGATGTACAGGTTGTACAATTCTGAGACAATAAGGAAAGATACAGAAAATCTAAAAAAATAGGGGTCTCAATTGATTTTTTTCTCTCTAAATTTTCCAGAGAGCTCTTACATCGATAGTTTCCTCCTATTTATGCTTTTTCCTTCTAAAACTAATTGTTCCAACTGCCTCAAATGCCCATTCAAATCCTTGTGATCATTGGACTCCCAAAAATCTGCCTTTTACAACTTTTGCAAGTTTACATAAATGACATATTTTGCATTTTTAGCAATATTTTCAACATAGACCCACTAAACACCTAATAACCACTAACATGACTCAATTCAACACAAAATGGTCTAAATGACCTTATTTAATGCTTGATGACTCAAAATTCTAAATCCTACTCAACAACATCCTAGATTGACAAAAGAATTTTAATGGTGCCCCTGCACCATCTACCCAGAGTACCAATCCATTTCAACCCTTTCTTATTTTCCCTTAAGGAAAAGGAATAAATCACATATGAAGACACGTAAAAACATCTAGACTTTGGAAATTATTTTATCTTATCATGCAATTTGTCACTAATAAATTTTCCCCAATGCATTGGCAAAGGGCCTTCCATCAATTTGGATATAATTACAATCATCCATGACTCGAATTTACTGGCATCTTGCAATCCAACTATCCTACTTAGCATAGTTATGATATCTTGAACATAGACCTTAGAATTGGCTTTGTCTATTTTGAAATCTTCTCCTAGCACCACTTTGTGTTCATTATTTCTTCGTTGTGTTCTTTGGCACTCAGGTAGGTTTTGGCTTTCACCTTCATATTACTATGGTACATCTAAGTAAACGTAGGAAGCCCAAATGTATATATGTTGTGCCCTCAGCACACATGCCCCATTCAGAATGGGGACCCTCTTTTCTTTCTTCTTGTCAGATCATTTTTTATTGATGCCTCATTTTGCATGCCCCTATTTTGGTGTCCCTAATTATCAGCGTACCCCTAATGCCCGTTCTAAAGTGATCATATTTCGCCCAATAATTCTTTGGTTAAGCCCTGAGGCTTTTCAGGATTTCCTTGGTAGTTTTCCTCTACCAGTGGCTCCAGGCCCTCTCGGGACCAGCCTTCTGGGTTTCCACCTTCAGGCTTCCTCTCGGGGTTCACCGTTCACAAACGGCGAAAGGAGTCCGCCTTTCTAGACCCCAGGCCTCAGTCTATAAGTTATCACCGTTTATTTTTCGTGCAAAGTTTTGACTACTTCCGTGTCCTCTTGGCCCAATCGGCCGAACCACCGTTGCTGGAATTCCCTCCGTCGGTCGCCATTTCCAGTAGCCAAATCTCGCCAGTGTTCCGCCCTCTGGGATCTGAAACTCTCCTCGCTGTCGATCTTAAAACTCAGTTTTTGAGTAGCCACTGCCTCGCGCCTTTCCGGCCCCCGGACCACAGACCTCCGGCAGTTGTTCATGATTTTCAAACTTACCAACCACTCTATTGGTCGTACCTACATTAAATGAAGCCATTAATCATAGGGGGTATAAATATTAGGCCCCGACCTGTCATTTTCACTTGTCAGGATTGTAGAGGAGGTTAGAGCGCTTGCCCAAAGAGTTCGTTGCCTTCGTCGATTGCCGCCCTCACGCCTGCCGCCTTCATTTGCCGATCCTTGGTGGATTTAGCAACTTCCCTCATCAGAATTTCGAGGTAGGTTCGCCACTTCCCCTCCCGAGAAGTTTTTCATAATTTTAAAATGCCTAAAATTGAATAAATTGGATTAAAATGCATTGGATGGATAGATAAAAGCCACACCTAGAAAACCCATGTCTTAGAATCCTCAGAAAACCTCTAAAAAACCCTCGAATTGTCATCTAGAACCTAACTTTGTCGGGGTTGTTCTTCGCCTAGGGGTGTTCGCGCCTTCCAGGCCCGAGTCTTCCTTTCGTTGCCTTTGAAACCTTAGAAAATATTTCACCAGATCGCTGCACCCTCTCCCGAGCCTGGATCCTCGAACTTCCTTCATTTGATTTTCGTCAAGATCAAAGAATACAAACTCAAAAAATAGGCCTCTATTTCACCTTCCTGGGCCCGGAACCCCAGACTTCCATGTCCGAAGTTCCGTCGGGTGTTTGCCATTCACAAAACGACGGGGTGACCCCACCTTCTTGACCCCCGGAGCCCGCATTGCTCCTCATCGTCTAGTGTTTTTCGCAAAAGGATAACCCTCTATCACAATCCCAGGTCCCGGTCTGCGGACTTCCATCCGCAGACCTATGTTGCAGATTTTCCCGGTCAAAAAGGCCATCAAGCGACAACCTTACGCCTCTCGAGCCTCGAGCCATCATTCGCCGTGAAACACAATGTTGAACTGAAAACGTCCTTTCTCCCTCCGAGCTCCGGGTTTCAGAATTTTGTCCTATCACCGCTGCCCTAAACAAGGAAAATTATGCCTGACATTCTGGGCTCTAGGCTCCACCCTCTTGTTCACTGAAAGAATTCAAATGAAAAAGATGAGGTCCAAGCTTCATGCCAGGTCTAGTCCGTCAGACCGCTCCTTCTGGGTTTTCGTTCCTAGATTTCCGTTCCAGGATAGTGAAACTTTGGTGTCTTTCTGACCCTCAGGTCTCGAACCGCCTGCCATCCTTTGGCCTTCTGGGTCCCAGTCTCTAAAGTTCCATCCTCGGAACGCCATTTCTGCCTGGCTATTTCAAACAATGAACGTCTAACGGCTTTCCAAGCCTGAACTTTCGGGAGCCCCAAAAGTGACCTAAATGACCTCAGAATTGAAATCTAATCTCGACCCACATGCTTAAATTCAGCCCTCGTCAACATGAGCCCCTCAAACCACCAAAATTTGAAGTTGATAAATCATCTCGATCATTCTACCTTGTTCGCCTCCCCTAAACAACATTTCTACTAGGGAAGTTTGACCCTCCAGGCCCAGATTGTTCGAAGTCCCCCGAGTAAATGGATAACAATATCTTGAAGAAAACATTTTGATTTCATCAATCGTACTTTATCTCTATTGGATTTTGACTAACGCTCATACCTTTGTAATCGATCATACTCATTGTGTCCATGTTTGTAGGATATATGAAATTGAGTGCAGGACCCTCGGGAGGAACTACAGAGAAAGACAAAGGAAAGAAATCAAGAAAAACCCCTCGAGGGAAGGAGGATAAAGACCAAATGAAGTTCCAGTTCCAACGTGAACTGTTGCGATCAAAAGTCACCACAGATTGGAAGGAAATCTCTAACAGCAACATCGGCCAGGTCGACATTGATCAGTTTAAGAAAAGGGTCAGAATTCACCCAAGGACTGATAATGCCAGACTAATCAGGCAGAGCAGAATCGCAAAAGCTGCAGGTTTCCCCCCATCCCTTATTGCTCCTGAGCTCGTCATGGCCTACCAGCAGGCCTACCAACCTGAAACAGGGACCATCATTGACAAAGATGGGAATATTCTTGCTGACATATCAGTCGAAGGGATCACAAAGACCTTCCACATTCCTACCTTTGAAGAAATGGAAGTACCCACAATGGAGGAGGGAAAGGTGACTTGGAACGAGGACCCAATGGGTTGCAAAAGATTGATAAACCAGTTTTGGCTCAAGGAGAAAAGAGGCAGTGCTACAAAGGTCCCTCACGAACTCTTTTAAAGTGATTTCCATGAGGACTATCATGACTTAGTGACCTTGCTGAGCCGAGTAATGGGCCTTCCTTCTACCACATTCTTTCAAGAATGGATGGCATACTTCGTTGAGAAAATCATCCGTGGGAACGAAGATGTCACCACGAAGGCCTCATTCTACTAGGGAGGTATTATCAGCAATTGCTTTCATGAGCAGTTTATGAATATTAAAAAGAGCTTCAAATTCTACATGACCTCCTATCTAGTCTATTCACTGGCAGAGCAAAGATAGTACAACAGACTATTTGTGGCACCAAAGGAAGAGTCGGGCCGAAAGCTGAAGACCTATGACCGATATCCCCAACTCCAATTCTGGAACGTCAAGAAGGAATACTGTAGGGTGAACGACGCCTTTATGGGTCACATCATCCGGTTACTGGGAGGAGATTTTGAAAGGAGAGTTTCTCACAGCGCGTGGGCATTCATAAAGCAATACGCTTTCCTGTACTTGCAATTCCCCAAGTTTACATACATCCGCATCCAAGGTTTCACTGAGAGACCGAACAAGCTACCCCGATACCCCAATCACTGGATAATACTATTAGAACTCTCTCGGCAGCTATAGCATGTCCACACCCTCCTGAGTAGCAAGCACTTGGCAGGGATCTCTTATCCCTTTACCTTTGGGCAGCGCATGTATAAACTGCAAACCTCCCAGTGTGCTGGGAATTCAGAAAAGGAACTGGTAGAGTACCAATTCAAGCTACACACTGCTCGCCCATGAATGGACCCGTATGGGCACGTAAGAAAAGCATTGTGATTGAAGTACGCCCATTTACATAATATCGAAGATTTCTAGGAAAATTGTTAGAATGACAAAGAAGTGTGTGCCAGGAAATATATGAGGATGACTGCATACTTCGTAAGAAGGGTGCAACTATTCCCCATACCGGATCAAGTAGAAGAAGATGAAAGCACTGTCATGGATCCCTAGTATAACATAGTTTCCAACTTACCACTGCTCGCAGTCGATTAGGATGAGAAGGAGGTCGATGACCTAGACATCATGACTAAACCCATCGTGGCCCGAACCAAAGAATGGGTTAACAGACAAGTGAGCCAACTAAAGCAACAGGGAGTGGTCCTAACATATGAGGGGCTGAAGAGTGAACCCAGTGCCACCGAGGATGTCGCCGGCACAACTTCAACGGGCGGGACATCCAAGTATCCTTCTATCACCAAATCAAAGAAGAGGAAGGAAATGGAAACAGAGCAATCTCCAGATCCCAAGGTTTACACGAGGAAGGATTCTAGAGGTTCACTTTCCAAAAAGCTCAAGCAAACGGGGGGCACCATGGAGCCACCTGTAATCTCAATCCACCTTGCCCGTTCACCTCCGGTCGAGCCCGTCATAGTGATTGACTCCTACTCCGCTGTGACTACCCCTCCTTCCTCCGCTGCCATGTCCTCTACATCGCTCCCATTAGCCACAAAAGCAGCACCAATGCCTGCTCCCACATTGCCTGAGGCTTTCTCAAAACACATGCAAAGCCTCCCTTCTGAGCTCTCCCAAATCTTTATGGACCCCACCCTTCAGGTTGCCTTAGCATAGGTCCTCGCTTCTGCCGCACCCTCACAACCTCCCGTGGGACCACCGGCAATGGAGGCCACAATGCTGATATACAAAGAATTAGAGAGTCAGGAGCAAGAAGCCCTGATGTTAGTTGAGGAGGAGGCTGATGAATATTATGAGCACCTTGAGTATGAGCATCGACATATTGACTGGGTGGCATACGAAGAGGAAGGAATAGGCTCTTCTGAGAGCGGGGATGAGGAGGAGGATGTCAGCAGAAAGGTCATCATACAAACCTTTGATGATGATCTCGAGGAAGAGATGGCTTGATAGCTAAAACACGATGAGGAAAAGGCGGAAAGGTCACCTTTCAGAGAAGAGGAGGAGGGTGACAAGACAACAAAAATTGTGGAAACCCCTACAGAGGAAAAACAACTAGAAATTGTGCCGCCTCCCATAGAAGAAAAAGACAAAGAAGAGGACTAGCCCGAGGGTTACCTACACAAAGATGAACAGATTGAAGACATAAAGGAAAAGGAAACCGAGGAGGAAGGAAGTCCCTGAGGACAGTTGATTACTAAACCTCCTATCAAATGCCTCACATTCATCTTAGATTTTGAAGAGGAAGATGGAGATAGCACCAAGGTGAAAGGTGCACTAATTGAAGGCCTGATAGGCAAGGGTGAAGGAAATCAAGAGCCATCAAAAGAAGAATCTTCCATGCCTGAGTGGTTGGAAAAATAGCTTGAGAAGAGGACTCTAGCCCCTAAGGATCCAAGAGCAAGGCTAGAAGCTATCCTAGCCCGAGCACAAAGCTCAACTAGAAAAGAGAAAAAGCCTAAAGTAAGATCCAAAATAATGATGGATGCTTCCGGATCTTGAACTGCACAGATAGCAATGCCCATGGAAGTCCAGGCTGGTATAAGCTACAACATTTCCACCATCAACTTGGGGACCGCTACTAGGGAGAAAAATGTAGGACACCTTGAGGAATCAGTGGCTAGAGTAGTGCACTTGATAAAATAGGACAAGGTCTCGAAGGACGAACTCAAAGCACAGGTGGCCACCTTGATGGATTACATCCAGCAATGGTCTTCGGTGGATGACATGCCTACCACATCTGTGGCTCCACCCCAACTATTGTCCAAAGAGAAAATTGACAAGTTAGAGAGGAGAAAGAACTTTGAAAAGACTACAGAGAGTTGGATCTGATAGGTCCTATACGTCGGGAACATGGGTATTGTCGAGTTGTTCGAACAACCAACAAGTTCTTGGATCTAGAGCAATCTCTGGAAAGCACAAAGAAGCTCTACACTGACTTCCCTGCAACATATGACTCCACCTATCCAAAAATTGAGGCCATCCTTCAGTTACCAAAAGCCACATGGGAAAAGGAGCTTGCATTCAAAAGAGCTGATCACTGGTTGACAGATGTGTGGAGGCAGGATTTTGACAATAGAAAGGAAGGGTTAGAATAGATAATGAGTAAGGTGGATCCGGATATCGAATGGGTCAAAGAAATTAGGGAAAAATGCGCCCGATATCTCAAGCTAATGACAGAATATGATATGCTCGCAGTGAAAATGGATCCAAAGAAGATAAAACCTTACTTTCAGAAAAAGATCGAGGACGAGATGTCTAGTGAAATAACAATGGAATTAATGAGTTTCTCCACCCATTCCTTCGACCAATTGAAGTTGTTCAGATATCAGGGCGTAAAGTATGATGAAGACTGGAAAAAGCTTGAAGATAATGCAAAAGAATGGAGTTACCAGATGCTGCGATATGAGATCATTGAGGTAGACAAGCTCCAGCTAGTTATTCTAAAATTCATGGAATATGCAGCTTCAAAGGAGTAGGACAGCCCTGTTATCAATGAGGAGCTCCCAAAGAAGTAGCTACAGCAAAAGACAAGATGCTACAGTGTGAACACTAAGTGACAAAATAGGGAAAAGACAAAGATGTATTTTAAATTATAATATATTGGGGGTAGGTGAAACCCTATTTTGTAATGAATCTTGGCCACACAATAGAGATCAATCTTGGCCATTCATTTAACTTTTTGGGCACTATAAATAGGGGTCTCCTCTCATTTTCAAAGGGAGTTGAGTTGTTGTAAAGACATGCTACTGAAATGTATAATGAAAATATATTGACTTGGTGTATTTTTTGATTTCTTCACATGTTTCATGGTTCAATCTCCATTGTTAGATGTTTTAGTTAGATTCACATTGTTGTTTTAGTTAGTTGTATCCTTTCTTTGATAGATTGTATTCATGTTGTTCTGTGATTATAGAAATTTTTGCTGTGTTGATGCCTTCCAGCCCATACTTTTTGTTGTTTGTTGCTGGTAAATGTCCTTGCAAATTTAGCCTGGGTTGAAATTTGAAGCTGCTCTTTAAACCTTTATCTTTATTCATGCATGTAAATGGTGGATGAATGGTAAAATATTTGTAGACCTTTAAAGATAGCACATATTTTATGATACTATAGATCTCTTGGTTAAGTAGAATCATGTTTGAAGGGAGCTATCCATAGCAGAACCTCCATGATCATTGTTCACAATTAGTTGCAAATCCAAGAACCTTCTCTCTTCCCTGCTCTTTTCCCCTTTTTTTAAGAAATAACCTGTGCTAAGGTTCATTGCATATTGTAAAGTCAAATTTGAAAAAAACATCAAAGTTTTGGACCATTGTTTGAACCTACAACAAAATACACTTCATTTCCCATCTAAGAAACTTTGGATTTGAAGATCCACCTCACATCTAGCTACGTAAGTCTGCCCTATGATTACCAGCAAAATCACACCAAACATAAATTGAGCAATTCCGTGCAAGTCATGACCTAACACCCGAGAGACCTTGGAGAGATTTTCAGCAGCTTGCATTTGGAGATTTCCTTTCAAGAAAGGTAGTGCACCTATACATTACCTATATTGAGAAGTGCATAAAACACCCATCAATAGAGTTAGCGCTAGAAGGAGGGCCTTGTGAAGCTGGATCAAATTGGATCGTTCTCCCCAGAAAGATTTCAAAGAGTTTTACGATTGGCACCAAATAAGGGAGAATTCCAAGAGTTGCAGCCTCCTACAAGAGTAAAATGAACTAAGGGAGGGAACACTACTTCTTCCTCCTTGTCTTCAGTCCAAGGTATAGTCCAAACAGCCGTAGCCTAGGCTGTTGTCCTCCTACAGGCGCAATTGGAGATTGTTGTTCCTCAATAGCAAATACCACTTCCACCTCCCGCCATGGCTTGGCTGGCACATAATCCTTCATCGATACACTTCACCACTTATCATGATATGCCCAAGAATCCAAAAGGATTTTTTTCAAAGTTCAATCCTCGTGACCCGCAAAGGATAGTTGAAGAGCACATCAAAATATTTGAAACAGTAGTCACTGAAATGCAAGTCAATCATGAAGATGTTGCATGTCACTTTTTTCCACATTCGTTGGGAAAGGAAGCCTTCTATTGGTACATCAATCTGTCGAGGGGATCTGTTACCTCATGGAACCTAATGAAGAATGCTTTCTTGCAAAAATATAAGATCCCAATCAGCCCCTCATAGTTATATAGGCAGTTTATGTTTGTCAGGAGGGAAGTCAACGAACCTATTGGATCCTTTAATGATCGCTTTCATTGTGCCTTCACAAGGCTTCAAAACCCATAACTTCATAATGATGTCGCAGCCTTCCCAGTCTATTATGCGGCATTGGAAAACCTTATGTCAACCTTGGTAAAGAGGAAGCATCCACCACTCACCTCATTAGTGACTTCCTATACAGAGGTTGTCACTGCCAATGCAAATTTGGGGAAAAATATTTTTGGCCTGCTGCCTTCTTTGGGACCAATAGCTCACCCAATGCAGATTTGAGGTCTTAACCAAGCATTCACTAATCAGACCTCTCTAATGAACCACATTCCTCAGCTGCCCATCGTTCTGCACCCCGGATAACCAATGAATTACACACCTCTTGTGCCTTCTTATCTGCAGTACCAACAACAACAAAGTTACACTCAGGCTCCCCAACAACAACAGGTGTATTCTCAACAACCGCAAACCCCAATGTTTTTTCTGGGACTAGAATTCCCCCCAATGCATCAGAATCAGCTGGTATCCCCTCTTGTCTTTCTCCAAAATCCGGCACTGCAGCCAAGAATCACTACTGAGAAATACAAATTGGAAGAGCTGACAGAGATGATAAAGAAAATGTCCACAGAAATAATGGAGGCATCCCTACTCCTCTTGATCAACTAGCCAGTAATGAGAGAATGGCCAGTGGGGTGTACCTCACTGAGGCAACCTTGTCTGGGTGGTGCCGAATTCACAAGACCAATAGACACTCCAAGTTGGATTGCCCCAAATTCCAGACAAGTGCATAAATCTTTCAAATTGAGGTCCAAAATGCTGCTGATAGTACCGGTTGTAGAGACATTGTTCCATCTAAGCCTTATCATTCCTCCTGTCTCATGGTAAACCAGGCACCATTTTCGTGAAGCGACCATAATCAACCCGAGGTGGAGCCTACTCCTGTTAAAAGCAAAGAAGTGCAAGAGGTAAGTAACGAGCAAACTTTGGCTTAGCTTTTCGATTTGGTAGATAATGGTCTAGTAGATGAGGAAGAACCGTACATAGATGAAATTCACATGTTTCACTAGAGAACAACCCCCTACTTCCTCATAAATAGGTAGGCAGGTGGACCCTTTACAACTTCTACTCCACCGAACAATTTTACTACCTCGCCTGACCCTAATGCCAACAATAATCCTGGGCTTCCCCATATACCCACCCAATATCTTGACAAGGATAGGCCTCAAAATTAGGTGCAAAATCAGCCTCTAGGCCAACCCAAAAATCAGTCAAGTCAAAGGGAAGTCCAACCTTCTAGCTCTACAATAGGTCAGACCTTTAGCTCTGAGATTGAACAGATGGGTGAATATGTGGTAGAAGAATTCAAGAAAGTAAGAATCAGTTTATCTGCCTTTGAACTACTCAAGGTCCCTATTGTAAGGCACACCTTCTTTAGGTTACTCAATGGAACCCCATCTTCTAGCACGACACAGGAGGCCTCAACCAAAAAGGTCACCTTTGAAGAACCTAGGAAAGAACTCGTGATACAGGATAATACCTGGAAAAGGAAGGATGCTCCCTTAAATCATTCTACGGGTAAACAGCCGAAGAAGGAACTAGACCAGAACAATGGGTAGAATTCTAAAGACCAACCATCTAGGTAGATTAAAGATAAAACCAATGATAAGAACAAAGCTCAAGTAGCTCAGGTAGACATGCCCATGGGCCTCTTCCAAGGAAGATTGGAAACCCCCCCTTTCCTTACCACCATTCGGATATTTGGGAAAAACTTGCATAACTACTTGCTTAATTCAGGGGCGTCTGCCAATGTTATGCCTTTGGTAGTATGTAAGGCTCTTGGAATTACTCCCACACCCTCTAGGAGGAAGGTGACCTAGTTGGACAAAACAAAGATCAACATTGTGGGAGAAATGAATCAGATCCCAATGCAAATTGTTGTAGATCCGAGGATACAAGTCATTGATATTCAAGTGGCTGACATTCCTGATGCATATGGAATCATCTTGGGAAGAGAATTCACCAAAACGTTGAATGGATATGCTGCCATGGACCATTCTCACATGTGGCTGCCATGGAAAGGGTAGCCAAATCAAATCCATGTAGATCGCGAGCCTCGTATGAAATATATGATCACGGAGTACAACAACCTAAATGAGGTGTTGTTTGTTGAGACAAAATTGGGAAATTACTATCCCCTCGCCTATCAAGATGAATCCCAACCTTAGGAAGAATATGCCGCAGAGGTGCTATTAGTATAGTGCAACCCTCCAACCGACCTTACACAAATGCCCACAAGTACAAAAATGCTGGTAGAATCAAATGATAAAACCTATGAAGGTGACAACTGGGGGTTACTCAATGGTTTCCAAGAATTCATGGAAAAATGTGCAAGGGACCAACTCAGCTTGGGCGCCTGAATGAATTTTCAGGACCTCTTACTACCAAATTGGTGCAGGATTCACAATGTTGCCCATTCCAAGTTTGATTGTTGCTTGTGTTAAATAGCAGTAGAGCATATCAAAAAATTTGATGTCCCTTAGAAGGAAACACCAAAGGAGGTGCTAGGAGAATTACCTACTATTCAACACGCTGGGCTACAAGATTCCCAAAAGATTATGGGAGCAACCACCTAGCCAGAAGGAATTCAGAGCCAAGTTGAACCAGAAATCAAAAAGCTTTCCAGATTTTGGATGCTTCGATTTGATGGATCTAAATCAAAACAAGGAGTCAGTGTCGGGTTCGAGCTCATCAGTCCAATGGGTAAGACCTTTCTTGCTGCCCATAGGTTGTAGTTTCATTGCACCAATAATGTAGTAGAATACAAAGCATTAGTTCATGGTCTTCTTATGGCCTTGAAGAAGAATGTTAAAATGTTGCAAGTATTCGGGGACTCTAAACTTGTAGTTAAACAAGTTAGAAAATTGTATTCCTGCCATGACAGAAGGCTTGCAAACTATAGGCATAGGGTTTGTGATCTCTAAGAAGGCTTAGATGCATTTAATATACAATTGATCCCTCGTGCTCATAATAATACAGTCAATTCCTTGGCTCAAGCAGCCAGCTCTCTGCAGCCCCTTTCATTGTCTGGGCTTAAGAAATTTATAGTTGAGTTGACATCTACACTATCTGTCCCAGACAATGTCACTCACTTTCAGGTCTTCAATGACGATAAGCACATCCTTGAATTCATCACGAGTTCCGATGTCTTCAGCACCCAAATAATTGATGAAGCTGACCTTGAAGAGGCCCAATTGGACATAGAGGGGATTATCAACCTCAAAACCAACATGATTCCCAGAGGCATGGTTCAGCTCGAACACATATTTGATTTGGACTAGATCAGAGACTAGGACCGACAAACAAAGAAGGAACCTATAAGTAACTAGTGCGATGCTCACAACCTTGGGACAACCAAGGAGACAAAAAATGTGTTTATTGGAAAGGTATGCATGCCCGAAGAAAAGAAGGGAATCATTGATGCTTTGCAAAAGTATCACGACATGGTGGCATTGAGCTACGAGGATCTCAAGACTTATGACACCTTCATCATCATGCACACCATCCCTCTCAAAATAGAAGTGAATCCATTCCGCCAATGACAGCGCCCTATTAATGCCTTGTTAGAGCCCATCATTTATAAAGAGGTACAGAAGTTGCTTTCAGCAAGAATTATTTTTCCAGTCAGGCATTCCACCTGGGTAGCCAACTTGGTCCCGATCAAAAAAAAGAATGGAGAAATCAAATTGTGTGTGGACTTTCGCAACCTTAACAGAGTATTGGAAAAGGAAAAATATCCAGAGCCTTCACTGGATGAGGTGCTACAGATCGTCAACGGCTCCCAAATGATGTCTTTCCTTGATGGGTATTCTGGATACAACTAGGTGATGGTACAATACGAAGACTGTCATAAAACAGCGTTCACCACTAAGTGGGGGGCATTTTCTTAAAGGAGGATTCCATTTGGGCTCATCAACATTGACGCCATCTTCCAACGTGCCATGGATATCGCTTTTAAAGATCTGATTGGAAAAAGAATAATCATTTGTATGGATGAATTAACTGTATTCTCTAAAAGGCAGGGTGATCACATCTCTAATTTATGCAAAGTGTTTCAAAGGTGTAGGGAGTTTGGAGTTTCCCTTAACCCAAAAAAGTGCATTTTCGGTGTGACTGAAGGTAGATTGCTTGGACATGTCATTTCAGAGTAGGGAATCTCTATAGACCCTGAACGTATCTAGTCCTTACTGAAGATCCCACCACCAGGTAGCAAGAAATAATTAAAATCCTTCTTTGGAAAGATCAATTTTGTCAGGAAGTTCATCACGGGTTTTGTTGAGATTGTTAAACCACTCAACGCCATGTTAAAGTAGGATGTCAAAGTTGAGTGGGCTCCTGAAGCCAAACAGGCTTTTGAAGAAATCAAATGGGCCATTGTTGAGGCACCTGTGCTAGTTAGCTCAGATTATCTGAAGCCATTCTACACCTACTCATTCGCTTCAAAGCATTCATGTGCTAGCATTTTGACTCAAAAAGATGATAAGGGAAGCGAGCACCCGATTGCCTTCATGAGTGCCCCCCTAAAGGATGTTGAATTGCAATACCACAATGTGGAAAAGCAAGCATATGCCCTCGTATGGGGAGTAAATAAATTTTGGCATTATATCTTGCATAACAAAGTGTTCGCCATTATCCCCGACCCAATAGTAAAAATGTTGCTCATGCAAAATGAATTAGGTGAACGAAGAGCCAAATGGGTCACCATGCTCCAGAAATATGATATAGAAATCTAGCCAATGAGGTTGGTGAGGGGATAGGTGCTTACCCACACGATTGTTGAAGTAGCAGTAGAGGCTGGACCCGAACTCACTATACAACAATACCAGCTCGAAGATGTTTCCCTGGGAGAACAGTACGAGAATTTCGTATATTATTTGTTGAACCAAAAGTGTCTACCTCACCTATAGGGAGTCCAAAAGCATGCTCTTAGATTGAAAAGCAATGGTTATATATTGTAGGGGTCCATTTTATACAAGAAAAATCATGAAGGCATTTACTTGAGATGCCTTGGTAAGGAAGAAGCAAACTGGGTCCTGAGGGAGTTTCATGAGAAATTTGGCACTGGTCATGGATCTGGGCCCTCTACCACTCATCAGATATTAAGGGTGGGATATTATTGGTGAATTGTCTTCAAATATGCTCACTATCATGTTCATTCATGTCACACATGTCAGATAGCCACCACCAAGGAGAAGAATGTTGTTGTCCCATTGTAGCCTATGTTGGAGGTAAGGCCATTCACGTAATGGGGCCTCGATTCCATTGGTCCGATAAGCCCTCCATCATCCGCAGGACACAGGTATATTCTTACTGCTACTGATTACTATACTAGATGGACAGAAGCAATTATATGTAAGCAATGCACAATTGAGGTAGTTACAAATTTTATGGAAAGTTTCATTTTAAATCACTTTGGTTGTCCTTATGCATTGGTGTGTGATAATGGACCTACTTTTGCTTCATTAAAATTTGCTAGTTGGGCCTTCGACTATGGGATCGCCCTTAAATTTTCATCTAATTACTACCCTCAAGGAAATGGCCCTGTTGAATCTACAAACAAGAACCTGATCACAGTAATCAAGAAGTTGCTAAATAGGAATCCCAAGGACTAGCACACCCAGCTCCACTTCACCCTTTGGGCAGACCGCACCCACCACAAGGTTGCCCTTGGTGATTCCCTATTCCATCTTTTTTACGGCCTAGAGCCTATATTTCCTATCCACCTGAAGATTCCCACTCTCCAATTTATCAACAATTTTTACAAAGGAGGAGATCGTAGAGAAGCTTGGTTAGCTGAGCTCTTGCATTTAGAAGAAGTCTGTGACCGTGCCATAGAAAATTTTGCCAAACATCAAGGCATGGTTAAGAGATGGTTCGATCCCCGGGCCAAAATCAAGGCATTTAGAATTGTCGACTTAGTCTTGTACTAGGACAAGG
>VDFB02000002.1:38884002-38993830 GCA_007258455.2 Sequoia sempervirens
AGAATTTTACTCTTTCTATAGAGTAAATTTTAAATTTAAATTGATTTTCAGCAAGAATCATTTTATGAATTGAATAACCAAAGAGGTGAAAGTTTTTAACCATGAAGTGAAAGGTGGATACTTTATGGGAATCCTAAAATTGATTTATCTCTGTTAGTTATTCCATTTTTTTCCCATTTAACCTTTGAGAATAATAAATAGTCAAGAATTTTAATTAATGTATAAATAAACAATTAAGAATTAATTTAAATTATTATAATGTTTGATTTAAGGTATGTTTTGTAGAAAATAAATGCAAAAATAATAATATTATTAGGATCTAACCTGGCTCTGATACCAAATGAAATGAAACTAATTCCCAAATTTAAAATGCAATGATTTTAATTGATTTCCGTAGATGAATTCTAAAACTTTTATGCACAAATTTTAATATAATATTTAAAGCTTAATTAAAGATTTTGAAATTTAATTGCATATAATAAACTGATCAATAATTGCATCCAAATACATTCAATCATGCCGTCAATAAATTATCAGTTCAATAAACTCAAGGATTTAAAACACTTCATTGCTTAGACAATTTATCAAGCATTAATACTTATCTTTTAGAAATGTGTAGAAGAAATCCCCAATTATTACTAGAATGGTCCTTGGTTCAGCCTCTTTCGTCTGTGAGTAGTCTAGGAGGAAAGCGGATTTTTTCGCTCTACACGAGTGCTGGTTCCACCGGAACAATGCTTAACACTCGTGCCACAAACCATGCCCTGGCCAGGACCATCTTGAGTGCACGCACTTGTACCCCAGGTTGGACACCCACTATAGGAGTGCCCCTTCTCCGTCCTACTCATAGTCTGGTAACCTGGAACCCTATTTCCGCAATGTGCTCTACTTGATTTTCCTTTTTTTTCTCCTTTTTTCCATGTTACTTTCCAAGTCTCACATGAATGCTTATATAAGCCTTAAGGGGTGGTTTCCAAACCATCACACCCTTTCACAAAGGCTGCATTTAATTATTTAAATAAATAATTATGTTTTTACCTTCTTAAGAGATTTTTTTACATATATTCTTTATTAATATCTCTTTTAATCAAAGGATCATAATATCCTTTGTTCTCCCTTTAATTTTAAAGGATTATTTCATAACTTTCTCTTCTCTTGGGGAAAAAGTCACATAACACATATAGCCTTTACCAACTCTAATTCATCAAACCCTAGCACTAAACCATCATTTTCCATATAAAATTTACTTAAAATGCATTTGGTCAGTTCTCCAATCTCCATCAAACCTCAACCCCTACCCACAAAAACCATCAAAACATCTTTTCCTAACATATCAGACCCATTTCACAATTTACAGTAAGAAAAGATAGTGGAATGGACAAATAATTACATTTTGAAGACTTTCAAACCCTTAACAGGGTATTAACAAATAGTTACACGAAAATGAGTAAAAAAACCACCAATTTCAATATTAAGAGCTCAAACCAAACATAGATAAAAGCTAAATCATGCCTCCTAATGAATTCAAAACAAATTTACATCAATTTTTTGATGTACAGGTTGTACAATTCTGAGACAATAAGGAAAGATACAGAAAATCTAAAAAAATAGGGGTCTCAATTGATTTTTTTCTCTCTAAATTTTCCAGAGAGCTCTTACATCGATAGTTTCCTCCTATTTATGCTTTTTCCTTCTAAAACTAATTGTTCCAACTGCCTCAAATGCCCATTCAAATCCTTGTGATCATTGGACTCCCAAAAATCTGCCTTTTACAACTTTTGCAAGTTTACATAAATGACATATTTTGCATTTTTAGCAATATTTTCAACATAGACCCACTAAACACCTAATAACCACTAACATGACTCAATTCAACACAAAATGGTCTAAATGACCTTATTTAATGCTTGATGACTCAAAATTCTAAATCCTACTCAACAACATCCTAGATTGACAAAAGAATTTTAATGGTGCCCCTGCACCATCTACCCAGAGTACCAATCCATTTCAACCCTTTCTTATTTTCCCTTAAGGAAAAGGAATAAATCACATATGAAGACACGTAAAAACATCTAGACTTTGGAAATTATTTTATCTTATCATGCAATTTGTCACTAATAAATTTTCCCCAATGCATTGGCAAAGGGCCTTCCATCAATTTGGATATAATTACAATCATCCATGACTCGAATTTACTGGCATCTTGCAATCCAACTATCCTACTTAGCATAGTTATGATATCTTGAACATAGACCTTAGAATTGGCTTTGTCTATTTTGAAATCTTCTCCTAGCACCACTTTGTGTTCATTATTTCTTCGTTGTGTTCTTTGGCACTCAGGTAGGTTTTGGCTTTCACCTTCATATTACTATGGTACATCTAAGTAAACGTAGGAAGCCCAAATGTATATATGTTGTGCCCTCAGCACACATGCCCCATTCAGAATGGGGACCCTCTTTTCTTTCTTCTTGTCAGATCATTTTTTATTGATGCCTCATTTTGCATGCCCCTATTTTGGTGTCCCTAATTATCAGCGTACCCCTAATGCCCGTTCTAAAGTGATCATATTTCGCCCAATAATTCTTTGGTTAAGCCCTGAGGCTTTTCAGGATTTCCTTGGTAGTTTTCCTCTACCAGTGGCTCCAGGCCCTCTCGGGACCAGCCTTCTGGGTTTCCACCTTCAGGCTTCCTCTCGGGGTTCACCGTTCACAAACGGCGAAAGGAGTCCGCCTTTCTAGACCCCAGGCCTCAGTCTATAAGTTATCACCGTTTATTTTTCGTGCAAAGTTTTGACTACTTCCGTGTCCTCTTGGCCCAATCGGCCGAACCACCGTTGCTGGAATTCCCTCCGTCGGTCGCCATTTCCAGTAGCCAAATCTCGCCAGTGTTCCGCCCTCTGGGATCTGAAACTCTCCTCGCTGTCGATCTTAAAACTCAGTTTTTGAGTAGCCACTGCCTCGCGCCTTTCCGGCCCCCGGACCACAGACCTCCGGCAGTTGTTCATGATTTTCAAACTTACCAACCACTCTATTGGTCGTACCTACATTAAATGAAGCCATTAATCATAGGGGGTATAAATATTAGGCCCCGACCTGTCATTTTCACTTGTCAGGATTGTAGAGGAGGTTAGAGCGCTTGCCCAAAGAGTTCGTTGCCTTCGTCGATTGCCGCCCTCACGCCTGCCGCCTTCATTTGCCGATCCTTGGTGGATTTAGCAACTTCCCTCATCAGAATTTCGAGGTAGGTTCGCCACTTCCCCTCCCGAGAAGTTTTTCATAATTTTAAAATGCCTAAAATTGAATAAATTGGATTAAAATGCATTGGATGGATAGATAAAAGCCACACCTAGAAAACCCATGTCTTAGAATCCTCAGAAAACCTCTAAAAAACCCTCGAATTGTCATCTAGAACCTAACTTTGTCGGGGTTGTTCTTCGCCTAGGGGTGTTCGCGCCTTCCAGGCCCGAGTCTTCCTTTCGTTGCCTTTGAAACCTTAGAAAATATTTCACCAGATCGCTGCACCCTCTCCCGAGCCTGGATCCTCGAACTTCCTTCATTTGATTTTCGTCAAGATCAAAGAATACAAACTCAAAAAATAGGCCTCTATTTCACCTTCCTGGGCCCGGAACCCCAGACTTCCATGTCCGAAGTTCCGTCGGGTGTTTGCCATTCACAAAACGACGGGGTGACCCCACCTTCTTGACCCCCGGAGCCCGCATTGCTCCTCATCGTCTAGTGTTTTTCGCAAAAGGATAACCCTCTATCACAATCCCAGGTCCCGGTCTGCGGACTTCCATCCGCAGACCTATGTTGCAGATTTTCCCGGTCAAAAAGGCCATCAAGCGACAACCTTACGCCTCTCGAGCCTCGAGCCATCATTCGCCGTGAAACACAATGTTGAACTGAAAACGTCCTTTCTCCCTCCGAGCTCCGGGTTTCAGAATTTTGTCCTATCACCGCTGCCCTAAACAAGGAAAATTATGCCTGACATTCTGGGCTCTAGGCTCCACCCTCTTGTTCACTGAAAGAATTCAAATGAAAAAGATGAGGTCCAAGCTTCATGCCAGGTCTAGTCCGTCAGACCGCTCCTTCTGGGTTTTCGTTCCTAGATTTCCGTTCCAGGATAGTGAAACTTTGGTGTCTTTCTGACCCTCAGGTCTCGAACCGCCTGCCATCCTTTGGCCTTCTGGGTCCCAGTCTCTAAAGTTCCATCCTCGGAACGCCATTTCTGCCTGGCTATTTCAAACAATGAACGTCTAACGGCTTTCCAAGCCTGAACTTTCGGGAGCCCCAAAAGTGACCTAAATGACCTCAGAATTGAAATCTAATCTCGACCCACATGCTTAAATTCAGCCCTCGTCAACATGAGCCCCTCAAACCACCAAAATTTGAAGTTGATAAATCATCTCGATCATTCTACCTTGTTCGCCTCCCCTAAACAACATTTCTACTAGGGAAGTTTGACCCTCCAGGCCCAGATTGTTCGAAGTCCCCCGAGTAAATGGATAACAATATCTTGAAGAAAACATTTTGATTTCATCAATCGTACTTTATCTCTATTGGATTTTGACTAACGCTCATACCTTTGTAATCGATCATACTCATTGTGTCCATGTTTGTAGGATATATGAAATTGAGTGCAGGACCCTCGGGAGGAACTACAGAGAAAGACAAAGGAAAGAAATCAAGAAAAACCCCTCGAGGGAAGGAGGATAAAGACCAAATGAAGTTCCAGTTCCAACGTGAACTGTTGCGATCAAAAGTCACCACAGATTGGAAGGAAATCTCTAACAGCAACATCGGCCAGGTCGACATTGATCAGTTTAAGAAAAGGGTCAGAATTCACCCAAGGACTGATAATGCCAGACTAATCAGGCAGAGCAGAATCGCAAAAGCTGCAGGTTTCCCCCCATCCCTTATTGCTCCTGAGCTCGTCATGGCCTACCAGCAGGCCTACCAACCTGAAACAGGGACCATCATTGACAAAGATGGGAATATTCTTGCTGACATATCAGTCGAAGGGATCACAAAGACCTTCCACATTCCTACCTTTGAAGAAATGGAAGTACCCACAATGGAGGAGGGAAAGGTGACTTGGAACGAGGACCCAATGGGTTGCAAAAGATTGATAAACCAGTTTTGGCTCAAGGAGAAAAGAGGCAGTGCTACAAAGGTCCCTCACGAACTCTTTTAAAGTGATTTCCATGAGGACTATCATGACTTAGTGACCTTGCTGAGCCGAGTAATGGGCCTTCCTTCTACCACATTCTTTCAAGAATGGATGGCATACTTCGTTGAGAAAATCATCCGTGGGAACGAAGATGTCACCACGAAGGCCTCATTCTACTAGGGAGGTATTATCAGCAATTGCTTTCATGAGCAGTTTATGAATATTAAAAAGAGCTTCAAATTCTACATGACCTCCTATCTAGTCTATTCACTGGCAGAGCAAAGATAGTACAACAGACTATTTGTGGCACCAAAGGAAGAGTCGGGCCGAAAGCTGAAGACCTATGACCGATATCCCCAACTCCAATTCTGGAACGTCAAGAAGGAATACTGTAGGGTGAACGACGCCTTTATGGGTCACATCATCCGGTTACTGGGAGGAGATTTTGAAAGGAGAGTTTCTCACAGCGCGTGGGCATTCATAAAGCAATACGCTTTCCTGTACTTGCAATTCCCCAAGTTTACATACATCCGCATCCAAGGTTTCACTGAGAGACCGAACAAGCTACCCCGATACCCCAATCACTGGATAATACTATTAGAACTCTCTCGGCAGCTATAGCATGTCCACACCCTCCTGAGTAGCAAGCACTTGGCAGGGATCTCTTATCCCTTTACCTTTGGGCAGCGCATGTATAAACTGCAAACCTCCCAGTGTGCTGGGAATTCAGAAAAGGAACTGGTAGAGTACCAATTCAAGCTACACACTGCTCGCCCATGAATGGACCCGTATGGGCACGTAAGAAAAGCATTGTGATTGAAGTACGCCCATTTACATAATATCGAAGATTTCTAGGAAAATTGTTAGAATGACAAAGAAGTGTGTGCCAGGAAATATATGAGGATGACTGCATACTTCGTAAGAAGGGTGCAACTATTCCCCATACCGGATCAAGTAGAAGAAGATGAAAGCACTGTCATGGATCCCTAGTATAACATAGTTTCCAACTTACCACTGCTCGCAGTCGATTAGGATGAGAAGGAGGTCGATGACCTAGACATCATGACTAAACCCATCGTGGCCCGAACCAAAGAATGGGTTAACAGACAAGTGAGCCAACTAAAGCAACAGGGAGTGGTCCTAACATATGAGGGGCTGAAGAGTGAACCCAGTGCCACCGAGGATGTCGCCGGCACAACTTCAACGGGCGGGACATCCAAGTATCCTTCTATCACCAAATCAAAGAAGAGGAAGGAAATGGAAACAGAGCAATCTCCAGATCCCAAGGTTTACACGAGGAAGGATTCTAGAGGTTCACTTTCCAAAAAGCTCAAGCAAACGGGGGGCACCATGGAGCCACCTGTAATCTCAATCCACCTTGCCCGTTCACCTCCGGTCGAGCCCGTCATAGTGATTGACTCCTACTCCGCTGTGACTACCCCTCCTTCCTCCGCTGCCATGTCCTCTACATCGCTCCCATTAGCCACAAAAGCAGCACCAATGCCTGCTCCCACATTGCCTGAGGCTTTCTCAAAACACATGCAAAGCCTCCCTTCTGAGCTCTCCCAAATCTTTATGGACCCCACCCTTCAGGTTGCCTTAGCATAGGTCCTCGCTTCTGCCGCACCCTCACAACCTCCCGTGGGACCACCGGCAATGGAGGCCACAATGCTGATATACAAAGAATTAGAGAGTCAGGAGCAAGAAGCCCTGATGTTAGTTGAGGAGGAGGCTGATGAATATTATGAGCACCTTGAGTATGAGCATCGACATATTGACTGGGTGGCATACGAAGAGGAAGGAATAGGCTCTTCTGAGAGCGGGGATGAGGAGGAGGATGTCAGCAGAAAGGTCATCATACAAACCTTTGATGATGATCTCGAGGAAGAGATGGCTTGATAGCTAAAACACGATGAGGAAAAGGCGGAAAGGTCACCTTTCAGAGAAGAGGAGGAGGGTGACAAGACAACAAAAATTGTGGAAACCCCTACAGAGGAAAAACAACTAGAAATTGTGCCGCCTCCCATAGAAGAAAAAGACAAAGAAGAGGACTAGCCCGAGGGTTACCTACACAAAGATGAACAGATTGAAGACATAAAGGAAAAGGAAACCGAGGAGGAAGGAAGTCCCTGAGGACAGTTGATTACTAAACCTCCTATCAAATGCCTCACATTCATCTTAGATTTTGAAGAGGAAGATGGAGATAGCACCAAGGTGAAAGGTGCACTAATTGAAGGCCTGATAGGCAAGGGTGAAGGAAATCAAGAGCCATCAAAAGAAGAATCTTCCATGCCTGAGTGGTTGGAAAAATAGCTTGAGAAGAGGACTCTAGCCCCTAAGGATCCAAGAGCAAGGCTAGAAGCTATCCTAGCCCGAGCACAAAGCTCAACTAGAAAAGAGAAAAAGCCTAAAGTAAGATCCAAAATAATGATGGATGCTTCCGGATCTTGAACTGCACAGATAGCAATGCCCATGGAAGTCCAGGCTGGTATAAGCTACAACATTTCCACCATCAACTTGGGGACCGCTACTAGGGAGAAAAATGTAGGACACCTTGAGGAATCAGTGGCTAGAGTAGTGCACTTGATAAAATAGGACAAGGTCTCGAAGGACGAACTCAAAGCACAGGTGGCCACCTTGATGGATTACATCCAGCAATGGTCTTCGGTGGATGACATGCCTACCACATCTGTGGCTCCACCCCAACTATTGTCCAAAGAGAAAATTGACAAGTTAGAGAGGAGAAAGAACTTTGAAAAGACTACAGAGAGTTGGATCTGATAGGTCCTATACGTCGGGAACATGGGTATTGTCGAGTTGTTCGAACAACCAACAAGTTCTTGGATCTAGAGCAATCTCTGGAAAGCACAAAGAAGCTCTACACTGACTTCCCTGCAACATATGACTCCACCTATCCAAAAATTGAGGCCATCCTTCAGTTACCAAAAGCCACATGGGAAAAGGAGCTTGCATTCAAAAGAGCTGATCACTGGTTGACAGATGTGTGGAGGCAGGATTTTGACAATAGAAAGGAAGGGTTAGAATAGATAATGAGTAAGGTGGATCCGGATATCGAATGGGTCAAAGAAATTAGGGAAAAATGCGCCCGATATCTCAAGCTAATGACAGAATATGATATGCTCGCAGTGAAAATGGATCCAAAGAAGATAAAACCTTACTTTCAGAAAAAGATCGAGGACGAGATGTCTAGTGAAATAACAATGGAATTAATGAGTTTCTCCACCCATTCCTTCGACCAATTGAAGTTGTTCAGATATCAGGGCGTAAAGTATGATGAAGACTGGAAAAAGCTTGAAGATAATGCAAAAGAATGGAGTTACCAGATGCTGCGATATGAGATCATTGAGGTAGACAAGCTCCAGCTAGTTATTCTAAAATTCATGGAATATGCAGCTTCAAAGGAGTAGGACAGCCCTGTTATCAATGAGGAGCTCCCAAAGAAGTAGCTACAGCAAAAGACAAGATGCTACAGTGTGAACACTAAGTGACAAAATAGGGAAAAGACAAAGATGTATTTTAAATTATAATATATTGGGGGTAGGTGAAACCCTATTTTGTAATGAATCTTGGCCACACAATAGAGATCAATCTTGGCCATTCATTTAACTTTTTGGGCACTATAAATAGGGGTCTCCTCTCATTTTCAAAGGGAGTTGAGTTGTTGTAAAGACATGCTACTGAAATGTATAATGAAAATATATTGACTTGGTGTATTTTTTGATTTCTTCACATGTTTCATGGTTCAATCTCCATTGTTAGATGTTTTAGTTAGATTCACATTGTTGTTTTAGTTAGTTGTATCCTTTCTTTGATAGATTGTATTCATGTTGTTCTGTGATTATAGAAATTTTTGCTGTGTTGATGCCTTCCAGCCCATACTTTTTGTTGTTTGTTGCTGGTAAATGTCCTTGCAAATTTAGCCTGGGTTGAAATTTGAAGCTGCTCTTTAAACCTTTATCTTTATTCATGCATGTAAATGGTGGATGAATGGTAAAATATTTGTAGACCTTTAAAGATAGCACATATTTTATGATACTATAGATCTCTTGGTTAAGTAGAATCATGTTTGAAGGGAGCTATCCATAGCAGAACCTCCATGATCATTGTTCACAATTAGTTGCAAATCCAAGAACCTTCTCTCTTCCCTGCTCTTTTCCCCTTTTTTTAAGAAATAACCTGTGCTAAGGTTCATTGCATATTGTAAAGTCAAATTTGAAAAAAACATCAAAGTTTTGGACCATTGTTTGAACCTACAACAAAATACACTTCATTTCCCATCTAAGAAACTTTGGATTTGAAGATCCACCTCACATCTAGCTACGTAAGTCTGCCCTATGATTACCAGCAAAATCACACCAAACATAAATTGAGCAATTCCGTGCAAGTCATGACCTAACACCCGAGAGACCTTGGAGAGATTTTCAGCAGCTTGCATTTGGAGATTTCCTTTCAAGAAAGGTAGTGCACCTATACATTACCTATATTGAGAAGTGCATAAAACACCCATCAATAGAGTTAGCGCTAGAAGGAGGGCCTTGTGAAGCTGGATCAAATTGGATCGTTCTCCCCAGAAAGATTTCAAAGAGTTTTACGATTGGCACCAAATAAGGGAGAATTCCAAGAGTTGCAGCCTCCTACAAGAGTAAAATGAACTAAGGGAGGGAACACTACTTCTTCCTCCTTGTCTTCAGTCCAAGGTATAGTCCAAACAGCCGTAGCCTAGGCTGTTGTCCTCCTACAGGCGCAATTGGAGATTGTTGTTCCTCAATAGCAAATACCACTTCCACCTCCCGCCATGGCTTGGCTGGCACATAATCCTTCATCGATACACTTCACCACTTATCATGATATGCCCAAGAATCCAAAAGGATTTTTTTCAAAGTTCAATCCTCGTGACCCGCAAAGGATAGTTGAAGAGCACATCAAAATATTTGAAACAGTAGTCACTGAAATGCAAGTCAATCATGAAGATGTTGCATGTCACTTTTTTCCACATTCGTTGGGAAAGGAAGCCTTCTATTGGTACATCAATCTGTCGAGGGGATCTGTTACCTCATGGAACCTAATGAAGAATGCTTTCTTGCAAAAATATAAGATCCCAATCAGCCCCTCATAGTTATATAGGCAGTTTATGTTTGTCAGGAGGGAAGTCAACGAACCTATTGGATCCTTTAATGATCGCTTTCATTGTGCCTTCACAAGGCTTCAAAACCCATAACTTCATAATGATGTCGCAGCCTTCCCAGTCTATTATGCGGCATTGGAAAACCTTATGTCAACCTTGGTAAAGAGGAAGCATCCACCACTCACCTCATTAGTGACTTCCTATACAGAGGTTGTCACTGCCAATGCAAATTTGGGGAAAAATATTTTTGGCCTGCTGCCTTCTTTGGGACCAATAGCTCACCCAATGCAGATTTGAGGTCTTAACCAAGCATTCACTAATCAGACCTCTCTAATGAACCACATTCCTCAGCTGCCCATCGTTCTGCACCCCGGATAACCAATGAATTACACACCTCTTGTGCCTTCTTATCTGCAGTACCAACAACAACAAAGTTACACTCAGGCTCCCCAACAACAACAGGTGTATTCTCAACAACCGCAAACCCCAATGTTTTTTCTGGGACTAGAATTCCCCCCAATGCATCAGAATCAGCTGGTATCCCCTCTTGTCTTTCTCCAAAATCCGGCACTGCAGCCAAGAATCACTACTGAGAAATACAAATTGGAAGAGCTGACAGAGATGATAAAGAAAATGTCCACAGAAATAATGGAGGCATCCCTACTCCTCTTGATCAACTAGCCAGTAATGAGAGAATGGCCAGTGGGGTGTACCTCACTGAGGCAACCTTGTCTGGGTGGTGCCGAATTCACAAGACCAATAGACACTCCAAGTTGGATTGCCCCAAATTCCAGACAAGTGCATAAATCTTTCAAATTGAGGTCCAAAATGCTGCTGATAGTACCGGTTGTAGAGACATTGTTCCATCTAAGCCTTATCATTCCTCCTGTCTCATGGTAAACCAGGCACCATTTTCGTGAAGCGACCATAATCAACCCGAGGTGGAGCCTACTCCTGTTAAAAGCAAAGAAGTGCAAGAGGTAAGTAACGAGCAAACTTTGGCTTAGCTTTTCGATTTGGTAGATAATGGTCTAGTAGATGAGGAAGAACCGTACATAGATGAAATTCACATGTTTCACTAGAGAACAACCCCCTACTTCCTCATAAATAGGTAGGCAGGTGGACCCTTTACAACTTCTACTCCACCGAACAATTTTACTACCTCGCCTGACCCTAATGCCAACAATAATCCTGGGCTTCCCCATATACCCACCCAATATCTTGACAAGGATAGGCCTCAAAATTAGGTGCAAAATCAGCCTCTAGGCCAACCCAAAAATCAGTCAAGTCAAAGGGAAGTCCAACCTTCTAGCTCTACAATAGGTCAGACCTTTAGCTCTGAGATTGAACAGATGGGTGAATATGTGGTAGAAGAATTCAAGAAAGTAAGAATCAGTTTATCTGCCTTTGAACTACTCAAGGTCCCTATTGTAAGGCACACCTTCTTTAGGTTACTCAATGGAACCCCATCTTCTAGCACGACACAGGAGGCCTCAACCAAAAAGGTCACCTTTGAAGAACCTAGGAAAGAACTCGTGATACAGGATAATACCTGGAAAAGGAAGGATGCTCCCTTAAATCATTCTACGGGTAAACAGCCGAAGAAGGAACTAGACCAGAACAATGGGTAGAATTCTAAAGACCAACCATCTAGGTAGATTAAAGATAAAACCAATGATAAGAACAAAGCTCAAGTAGCTCAGGTAGACATGCCCATGGGCCTCTTCCAAGGAAGATTGGAAACCCCCCCTTTCCTTACCACCATTCGGATATTTGGGAAAAACTTGCATAACTACTTGCTTAATTCAGGGGCGTCTGCCAATGTTATGCCTTTGGTAGTATGTAAGGCTCTTGGAATTACTCCCACACCCTCTAGGAGGAAGGTGACCTAGTTGGACAAAACAAAGATCAACATTGTGGGAGAAATGAATCAGATCCCAATGCAAATTGTTGTAGATCCGAGGATACAAGTCATTGATATTCAAGTGGCTGACATTCCTGATGCATATGGAATCATCTTGGGAAGAGAATTCACCAAAACGTTGAATGGATATGCTGCCATGGACCATTCTCACATGTGGCTGCCATGGAAAGGGTAGCCAAATCAAATCCATGTAGATCGCGAGCCTCGTATGAAATATATGATCACGGAGTACAACAACCTAAATGAGGTGTTGTTTGTTGAGACAAAATTGGGAAATTACTATCCCCTCGCCTATCAAGATGAATCCCAACCTTAGGAAGAATATGCCGCAGAGGTGCTATTAGTATAGTGCAACCCTCCAACCGACCTTACACAAATGCCCACAAGTACAAAAATGCTGGTAGAATCAAATGATAAAACCTATGAAGGTGACAACTGGGGGTTACTCAATGGTTTCCAAGAATTCATGGAAAAATGTGCAAGGGACCAACTCAGCTTGGGCGCCTGAATGAATTTTCAGGACCTCTTACTACCAAATTGGTGCAGGATTCACAATGTTGCCCATTCCAAGTTTGATTGTTGCTTGTGTTAAATAGCAGTAGAGCATATCAAAAAATTTGATGTCCCTTAGAAGGAAACACCAAAGGAGGTGCTAGGAGAATTACCTACTATTCAACACGCTGGGCTACAAGATTCCCAAAAGATTATGGGAGCAACCACCTAGCCAGAAGGAATTCAGAGCCAAGTTGAACCAGAAATCAAAAAGCTTTCCAGATTTTGGATGCTTCGATTTGATGGATCTAAATCAAAACAAGGAGTCAGTGTCGGGTTCGAGCTCATCAGTCCAATGGGTAAGACCTTTCTTGCTGCCCATAGGTTGTAGTTTCATTGCACCAATAATGTAGTAGAATACAAAGCATTAGTTCATGGTCTTCTTATGGCCTTGAAGAAGAATGTTAAAATGTTGCAAGTATTCGGGGACTCTAAACTTGTAGTTAAACAAGTTAGAAAATTGTATTCCTGCCATGACAGAAGGCTTGCAAACTATAGGCATAGGGTTTGTGATCTCTAAGAAGGCTTAGATGCATTTAATATACAATTGATCCCTCGTGCTCATAATAATACAGTCAATTCCTTGGCTCAAGCAGCCAGCTCTCTGCAGCCCCTTTCATTGTCTGGGCTTAAGAAATTTATAGTTGAGTTGACATCTACACTATCTGTCCCAGACAATGTCACTCACTTTCAGGTCTTCAATGACGATAAGCACATCCTTGAATTCATCACGAGTTCCGATGTCTTCAGCACCCAAATAATTGATGAAGCTGACCTTGAAGAGGCCCAATTGGACATAGAGGGGATTATCAACCTCAAAACCAACATGATTCCCAGAGGCATGGTTCAGCTCGAACACATATTTGATTTGGACTAGATCAGAGACTAGGACCGACAAACAAAGAAGGAACCTATAAGTAACTAGTGCGATGCTCACAACCTTGGGACAACCAAGGAGACAAAAAATGTGTTTATTGGAAAGGTATGCATGCCCGAAGAAAAGAAGGGAATCATTGATGCTTTGCAAAAGTATCACGACATGGTGGCATTGAGCTACGAGGATCTCAAGACTTATGACACCTTCATCATCATGCACACCATCCCTCTCAAAATAGAAGTGAATCCATTCCGCCAATGACAGCGCCCTATTAATGCCTTGTTAGAGCCCATCATTTATAAAGAGGTACAGAAGTTGCTTTCAGCAAGAATTATTTTTCCAGTCAGGCATTCCACCTGGGTAGCCAACTTGGTCCCGATCAAAAAAAAGAATGGAGAAATCAAATTGTGTGTGGACTTTCGCAACCTTAACAGAGTATTGGAAAAGGAAAAATATCCAGAGCCTTCACTGGATGAGGTGCTACAGATCGTCAACGGCTCCCAAATGATGTCTTTCCTTGATGGGTATTCTGGATACAACTAGGTGATGGTACAATACGAAGACTGTCATAAAACAGCGTTCACCACTAAGTGGGGGGCATTTTCTTAAAGGAGGATTCCATTTGGGCTCATCAACATTGACGCCATCTTCCAACGTGCCATGGATATCGCTTTTAAAGATCTGATTGGAAAAAGAATAATCATTTGTATGGATGAATTAACTGTATTCTCTAAAAGGCAGGGTGATCACATCTCTAATTTATGCAAAGTGTTTCAAAGGTGTAGGGAGTTTGGAGTTTCCCTTAACCCAAAAAAGTGCATTTTCGGTGTGACTGAAGGTAGATTGCTTGGACATGTCATTTCAGAGTAGGGAATCTCTATAGACCCTGAACGTATCTAGTCCTTACTGAAGATCCCACCACCAGGTAGCAAGAAATAATTAAAATCCTTCTTTGGAAAGATCAATTTTGTCAGGAAGTTCATCACGGGTTTTGTTGAGATTGTTAAACCACTCAACGCCATGTTAAAGTAGGATGTCAAAGTTGAGTGGGCTCCTGAAGCCAAACAGGCTTTTGAAGAAATCAAATGGGCCATTGTTGAGGCACCTGTGCTAGTTAGCTCAGATTATCTGAAGCCATTCTACACCTACTCATTCGCTTCAAAGCATTCATGTGCTAGCATTTTGACTCAAAAAGATGATAAGGGAAGCGAGCACCCGATTGCCTTCATGAGTGCCCCCCTAAAGGATGTTGAATTGCAATACCACAATGTGGAAAAGCAAGCATATGCCCTCGTATGGGGAGTAAATAAATTTTGGCATTATATCTTGCATAACAAAGTGTTCGCCATTATCCCCGACCCAATAGTAAAAATGTTGCTCATGCAAAATGAATTAGGTGAACGAAGAGCCAAATGGGTCACCATGCTCCAGAAATATGATATAGAAATCTAGCCAATGAGGTTGGTGAGGGGATAGGTGCTTACCCACACGATTGTTGAAGTAGCAGTAGAGGCTGGACCCGAACTCACTATACAACAATACCAGCTCGAAGATGTTTCCCTGGGAGAACAGTACGAGAATTTCGTATATTATTTGTTGAACCAAAAGTGTCTACCTCACCTATAGGGAGTCCAAAAGCATGCTCTTAGATTGAAAAGCAATGGTTATATATTGTAGGGGTCCATTTTATACAAGAAAAATCATGAAGGCATTTACTTGAGATGCCTTGGTAAGGAAGAAGCAAACTGGGTCCTGAGGGAGTTTCATGAGAAATTTGGCACTGGTCATGGATCTGGGCCCTCTACCACTCATCAGATATTAAGGGTGGGATATTATTGGTGAATTGTCTTCAAATATGCTCACTATCATGTTCATTCATGTCACACATGTCAGATAGCCACCACCAAGGAGAAGAATGTTGTTGTCCCATTGTAGCCTATGTTGGAGGTAAGGCCATTCACGTAATGGGGCCTCGATTCCATTGGTCCGATAAGCCCTCCATCATCCGCAGGACACAGGTATATTCTTACTGCTACTGATTACTATACTAGATGGACAGAAGCAATTATATGTAAGCAATGCACAATTGAGGTAGTTACAAATTTTATGGAAAGTTTCATTTTAAATCACTTTGGTTGTCCTTATGCATTGGTGTGTGATAATGGACCTACTTTTGCTTCATTAAAATTTGCTAGTTGGGCCTTCGACTATGGGATCGCCCTTAAATTTTCATCTAATTACTACCCTCAAGGAAATGGCCCTGTTGAATCTACAAACAAGAACCTGATCACAGTAATCAAGAAGTTGCTAAATAGGAATCCCAAGGACTAGCACACCCAGCTCCACTTCACCCTTTGGGCAGACCGCACCCACCACAAGGTTGCCCTTGGTGATTCCCTATTCCATCTTTTTTACGGCCTAGAGCCTATATTTCCTATCCACCTGAAGATTCCCACTCTCCAATTTATCAACAATTTTTACAAAGGAGGAGATCGTAGAGAAGCTTGGTTAGCTGAGCTCTTGCATTTAGAAGAAGTCTGTGACCGTGCCATAGAAAATTTTGCCAAACATCAAGGCATGGTTAAGAGATGGTTCGATCCCCGGGCCAAAATCAAGGCATTTAGAATTGTCGACTTAGTCTTGTACTAGGACAAGGCCCATGAAAGGAAAGGGGGACACAACAAATTCGACAAGATTTGGCTTGGCCCCTTCCAAATAGCTAAAATTTTGGGAGACAATGCTTTCCGCCTGAAGACTTTAACTGGTGAAGATGTCATGTTGCCGGTCAACGGGCAGCATCTGAAGCATTACTTTCAAGCTTGAGCTCCCGCATGCTCTCTTTTGTAAATACTTGTATATAAGCTACAATAGGTTGTCTTTTGCTTTGCTTGCATTTTGTTGCATTGTTGTTTTTTGTTTTGCTGGTTCCTAGCTGTTTCATTTTGAAAGACGTTCTTTGTCTCTTTATGGTGGTCGTGCTAATTCAATGAATGGCCCGCTTTATTGTCCATCCTTAGTATTCTCCAAATAAACATTCATTCCCGACTATTGGTCCCTGAAAGCCACCTAGGAATGATCTCATTGTCTGAACTCTATTTTAGAACCTGACCCTTGGTTGGCTCTCTTTATGCATATCTCAAATCTCGCACAAAAACATGTTAACTATTCCTAAGGATTGTACAGTGGCTACTATGATACCCTAGTAAGTGAAAAATCCAAATTTCTCTCCAGTGACCACTACGATTCCCAAACCCTTTGTAGGATTCAAAGCTTACATGATCAAGCAAAAGATAAGAAAAGAAGACAGGTTAGAAGAAATATCAAAAGAAAGAAAATTCTGAAACTAACTGACTGTATGGGTGTGCGGATAACTCTATCGGGGCTATAGCCGCCCGGCTGGCAGTAGAGCAATGTCCCTGGGGTCACAGTGACAACTCTGTCGGGGCTATGGATGCCTAACTGGCAGCGGGGCAATATCTAGATTACTTTTCATGTTGGATGATCCATGTAGCTTGCTCGGTTGGATTAATAGCCACTTGGTGCAGTCTCGGGGAAAGGAATGAATCCACGCCACACACACTTCTGAGATGTCTCGTATACTGACCCAACTAAGGTTCTTGTTCTCCCAGTTCAATCTAGAAGGTCTACTCACAGTTTATGAAACCAAAAATTTTGAGTTCTGAATGAACGCTTATCCCTAGAATGCCCGGGAGTGTTCTCTAGTAGAGTCATCATTTGTTGTGCACTCAACACACACGCCCCGTTCAGAATGGGGACCCTCTTTTCTTTCACCTTGCTGGATCATTTTTTGTCACTGCCTCATTTTGCGTGCCCCTATTTTGGCATCCCTAATTGTCAGCATGCCCATGAAGCCTATTCTAAAGTGATCATATTTTTCCCACTCATCTTTGGCTAAACCCTAAGGCTTTTTGGGCTATCCTTGGCAGTTTTCTTCTGCCAGCGGCTTCGAGCCCTTGCAGGCCCAGCCATTTGTTGTTTCTAGTAGCCAAATCTCATCAACGTTCTGCCCTTTAGGATCCAAACCTCCCCCCGCCATCGATCTTAAAAGTCAATTTATGAGCAGTCGTCACCTCGCGCCTTTCCAGCCCTCGGACCCCAGACCTCCCACAGTCATCCATGATTTTAAAACTTACCAACCACTATGTTGGTCATACCTACATTAAATAAAGCCATTAATGGTAGGGGGTATAAATATTAGGCCCCGACCTATCATTTTCACTTGTCAGGATTGCAAAGGAGGTCAAAGCGCTTTCCCAAAGAGTTTTTTGCCTTTGTCGATCACTGCCCTCATGCCCACTGCCTTCATTTGCCAATCCTTGGTGGATTTAGCAACTTCCCTCATCGAACTTCCAAGGTAAGTTCGCTACTTCCCCTCCTAAGAAGTTTTTCATAATTTTAAAATGCCTAAAATCAAATAAATTGGATTAAAATGCATTGGATGGATAGATAAAAGCCACACCTAGAAAACCCATGTCTTAGAATCCTTAGAAAACCTTCAAAACACCCTTGAATCTACATTTGGAAACCTAACTTTGTCACGGTTGTTCTTCGCCCAGGGGCATTTTTCCTTTCGGGACTGGGTCTTCCTTTTGTCGCCTTTGAAACCTTAGAAAATATTTCACCAAACGGCTGCACCCTCTCCCAGGCTCGGATCCTCAAACTTCCTTCGTCTGATTGCTGTTAGGATCACAGAATACAAACTCTAAAAATAGGCCTCTGTTTTGCCTTCTCGAGCCCAGAACCCTAGACTTCCTTGTCCAGAGTTCCGTTGGGCTTTCTCCATTCACAAAACAGAGGGGTGACCCCACCTTCCCGACCCTTGGAGCCCACGTTGCTCCTCTCTGTCATGTGTTTTTCGCAGAAGGATAACCCTCCATCATGATCCTGAGTCCCAATCTGTAGACTTTCATTCGCGGACCTCCATTGCGGCTTTGCCCGGTCGAAGCGGCCATCAAGCGATGACCTTCTGCCTCCCAGGCCCCGAGCCATCATTCATCATGAAACACAGCATTGAACTGAAAATGTCCTTTCTCCCTCTGGGCTCCGGGTTCCAGAATTTCGTCCTGTGACCGTTGCCCTAAATGGGGAAAATCATGCTCAACATTCTAGCCTTTGGGCTTCGCCCTCCTATTCGCCAAAAGACTTCAAATGAAAAAGTCGAGGTCCAAGCTTCATGTCGAGTCCGGTCCACCAGACTGCTCCTTCTGAGTTTTCATTCCCAGATTTCCATTCCTCGGCGTCTTTCCAGCCCTTAGGTCCCGAACCGCCTATCATCCTTTGGCCTTCTAGGTCTCGAAACTCCGTTTTTGGCTGGCTATTTCAAATAGCCAACGTCTGATGGCTTTCCAAGCCTGAACTTCCAGGAGCCCCAAAAGTGACCTAAACGACCTTAAAATTGAAATCTAATCTCGACCCACGTGCTTAAATTTAACCCTATTCAACATGTGCCCCTCAAACCACCAAAATTTGAAGTCAAGAAATCATCTGGATCATGCTACCTTGTTCGCCTCCCCTAAAGATCATTTCTACTAGGGAAATCCGACACTCCAGGCTCAGATTGTTCGAAGTCCCTCCAGTAAATGGATAATGATATCTTGAAGAAAACATTTTGATTTCATCAATCATACTTTATCTCTATTGGATTTTGACTAACACTCATATCTTTGTAATCGGTCATACTCATTGTGTCCATGTTTGCAGGATATTTAGAATCAAGTGTAGAACCCTCGGGAGGAACTACAGAGAAAGACAAAGGAAAGAAATCAAGCAAAACCCCTCGTGGGAAGGAGGATAAAGACCAAACAAAGTTCCAATTCCAAGGTGAACCATTGCGATCAAAAGTTACCATAGATTGGAAGGAAATATCTAACATCAACATTGGTTAGGTCGACATTGATGAGTTCAAGAAAAGGGTCAGAATTCACCCAAGGACCGATAATTCCAGACTAATTAGGCAGAGCGGAATTGCAAAAGCTGCAGGTTTCCCCCCATCCCTTATTGCTCTTGAGCTCGTCATGGCCTAATGGCAAGCCTACCAACCTAAAATGAGGACCATCATTGACAAAGATGGGAATATTCTTGCTGACATGTCAGCCGAGGGGATCACAAAGACCTTCCATATTCCTACCTTTGAGGAAATGGAAGTACCCACAATGGAGGAGGGCAAGGTGACTTGGAACGAGGACCCGATGGGTTGCAGAAGATTAGTAAACCAGTTTTGGCTCAAGGAGAAAAGAGGCAGTGCTGCAAAGGTCCCTCATGAACTCTTTCACAGCAATTTTCATGAGGACTATCATGACTTAGTGACCATGCTGAGCTGAGTAATGGGCCTTCCTTCTGCCGCATTCTTGCAAGAATGGATGGTGTACTTCGTTGAGCAAATCAGCCGTGGGAATGAAGATGTCACCACGAAGGCCTCATTCTACTAGGGAGGTATTATCAGCAACTGCTTTCATGAGCAATTTATGAATATTAAAAAAAGCTCCAAATTCTACATGACCTCCTATCTAGTCTATTCACTGGCAGAGCAGAGACAATACAACGGACTGTTTGTGGCACCCAAGGAAGAGTCGGGCCAAAAGCTAAAGGCCTATGACCGATATCCCCAACTCCAATTCCAAAACTTCAAGAAGGAATATTGTAGGGTGAATGACATCTTTATGGGTCACATCATTTGGTTACTAGGAGGAGATTTTGAGAGGAGAGTTTCTCACAGCACACAAGCATTCCTAAAGCAATACACTTTCTTGTACCTGCAATTCCCCAATTTTACATACATTCACACCCAAGGTTTCACTGAGAGACCGAACAAGCTACCCCGGTACCCCAATGACTAGATAATACTATTCGAACTCTCTCGACAGCTGCAGCATGTCCACGCCCTCCTCAATGGCAAGCACTTGGTAGGGATCTCTTATCCCTTTACCTTCGGGCAGCGCATGTATAAACTGCAAACCTCCTAGTGTGCTAGGAATTCAAAAAAGGAACTAGCAGAGTACCACTTCCAGCTACACACTGCTCGCCCGCGAATGGACCCGTATGGGCAGGTAAGAAAAGCACTGGGATCAGAGTATGCCCATTTACATAATGTCAAAGATTTCTAGGAAAATTGCAAGGATGACAAAGAAGTACATTCCAGGCACTATATGAGGATGACTGTATACTTTGTAAGAAGGGTGCAACTATTCCCCATACTGGATCAAGTAGAAGAAGATGAAAGCACTGTCATGGATCCTTGGTATAACGCAGCTTCCAACTTACCACTGCTCGCGGTTGATTGAGATGAGTAGGAGGTCAATGACTTGGACATTGTGACTAAACCAATCATGGCCCAAACCAAAGAATGGGTTAACAGACAAGTGAGCCAACTAAAGAAATAGGGAGTGGTCCTAACATATGAGGGGATTAAGAGTGAACCCATTGCCACCGAGGATGTCACCGCCACAACTTCAACAAGCGGGACATCCAAGTCTCCTTCTATCACCAAATCAAAGAAGAGGAAGGGAATGGAAACAGAGCAATCTCCAGATCCCAAGGTTTACACAAGGAAGGATTCTGGAGGTTCACCTTCCAAAAATCTCAATCGAATGGGGGGAACCATGGAGCCACCTGTAATCCAAGAAGGTGACAAAGAAAGGACAGTTCTGTTAGAACCTCTTCTAGCTCTTCCAGTCTCAACTGCCCCATCATCTATCTCCCTAACCATGGACGCCACATCCCCACTGGTAGTGGACATCTCAGTCCACCTTGCCCCTTCACCTCCAGTTGAGCCCATAATAGTGATTAACTCCTCCTTTGCCATGACTACCCCTCCTTCCTTCACTGCCATGTCACCTACATCACTCCCATTAGCCACAATAGCAGCACCAATTCCCGCTCCCACATTGCCTAAGGCTTTCTCGAAACACATGCAAAGCCTCCCTTCCGAGCTCTCCCAAATCTTTATGGACCCCACCCTTTAGGCTAGCTTAGTGTAGGTCCTCGCTTATGCCACACCCTCACAACCTCCCGTGGGACCAACAACAATGGAGGCCACAATGCTGATATCCAAAGAATTAGAGAGGTGGGAGATAGAAGCCTTGAAGTTAGTTGAGGAGGAGGTTGATGAATATTATGAGCACCCTGAGTATGAGCATCGACATATTGACCAAGTGGAATACGAAGAGGAAGGAACAGGATCTTCCGAGAGTAGGGATGAGGAGGAGGATGTTGGCGGAAAGGCCATCATAAAATCCTTTGATGACGATCTCGAGGAAGAGATGGACTGATAGCTAAAACACGATGAGGAAGAGGCAGAAAGGTCACCTCTCAGAGAAGAGGAGGAGGGCGACAAGACAATGGAAATTGTGGAAACCCCTACAGAGGATAAACAACTAGAAATTATGTCGCCTCCCACAGAAGAAAAAGACAAAGAAGAGGACCAACCTGAGGGGTACCTACATAAAGACGAACAGATTGAAAACATAAAGGAAAAGGAAACCAAGGAGGAAGGAAGTCCTCTAGGATAGTTGATTAGTAAACCTCCCATCAAATGCCTCACATTCGTCTTAGATTCGAATGAGGAAGAGGGAGACAGCACCAAGATGAAAGGTGCACAAACTAAAGGCCTAACAGGGAAGGGTGAAGGCGATCAAGAGTCATCAAAACAAGAATCTGCCATGCCCAAGTGGCTGGAAAAATAGATTGAGAAGAGGACTCTCGCTCCTAAGGATCCAAGAGCAAGGCTAGAAGCTATCCTAGCCTGAGCACAAATCTCAACTAGAAAAGGGAAAAAGCCTAAAGTAAGATCCAAAATAACAATGGATGCTTCTGGATCCTGAACCACACAGATAGCAATGCCTGTGGAAGGCCAAGCTAGTATAAGCTACAAAATTTCCACCATCAACTTGGGGACCGTTACCAAGTAGAAAAAGGTAGGACACCTTGAGGAGTTAGTGGCCATAGTAGTGCACTTGATAAAATAGGACAAGGTCTCGAAGGATGAACTCAAAGCACAGGTGGCCGCCTTGACAGATTACATCCAACAATGGTCTTCGGTGGATGACATGCCTACCACATCTGTGGCTCCACCCCAACTACTGTCCAAAGAGAAAATTGAAAAGTTGGAGAGGAGAAAGAACTTGGAAAATACTACAAAGAGTTGGTTCTAACAGGTCCTGTACGTTGGGAATATGGGTATTAGCTAGGTTGTTCAAAGATCCAACAAGTTCTTGGATCTACAACAATCTCTGGACAACATGAAGAAGCTTTGCACTGACTTCCCTACAATGTATGACTCAACCTATCCAAAGATTGAGGCCATCCTTCAGTTACCAAAAGCCACATGGGAAAAGGAGCTTGCATTCAAAAGAGATGATCATTGGCTAATGGATGTGTGGAGGTGGGATTTCGACAATAGAAAGGAAGGGTTAGAACAGATAATGAGTAAGGTGGATCCGGATATCGAATGGGTCAAAGAAATTAGGAAAGAATGCGCCCGATATCTCAAGCTGATGACAAAATATGATATGTCCGCAGTGCAAATGGATCCAAAGAAGATAAAACCTTACTTTTAGAAGAAGATGGTGGACGGGATGTCTAGTGAAATAACAATGGAATTCATGAGTTTCACAGCCTGTGCCTTCGACCAATCGGAGTTGTTCAGAGATCAGGGCGTAAATTATGATGAAGACTGGAAAAAGCTTGAAGATAATGCAAAAGAATGGAGTTACCAAATGTTGCGATATGAGATCATTGAGGTAGACAAGCTCCAACCAGTTATTCTAAAATTCATGGAACATGCAGCTTCGAAGAAGCAAGAGGACAACCCTATTATCAATGAGGAGCTCCAAAAGGAGTAGCTATAACAAAAGAGCAATCAGCAAAAGACAAGATGCTACAGTGCCAACACTAAGTGACAAAATAGGGAAAAGACAAAGATGTATTTTAAATTGTAATATATTGGGGGTAGGTGGAACCCTATTTTTTAATGAATCTTGGCCACACAATAGAAATCAATCTTGGCCATTCATTTAACTTTTTGGGTACAATAAATAGGGGTCTTCTCTCATTTGCAAAGGGAGTTGAGTTGTTGTAAAGACATATTGCTAAAATTTATAATGAAAATATATTGACTTGGTGTATTTTCTAATTTCTTTACATGTTTCATGGTTCAATCTCCATTGTTAGATGTTCTTTTTAGATTCACATTGTTTTTTTAGTTAGTTGTATCCTTGCTTTGATAGATTTTAATCATGTTGTTTCGTGATTATAGAAATTTTTTGTGTTGATGCCTTCTAGCCCACATTTTTTGTTGTTTGTTGCTGGTAAATGGCCTTGCAAAGTTAGCCTGGGTTGAAATTTGAAGCTGCTCTTTAAACCTTTATCTTTATTCATGCATGTAAATGGTGGATGAATGGTAAAATATTTGCAAACCTTTGAAGATAGCACAAATTTTACGATACTGTAGATCTCTTGGTTAAGTAGAATCCTATTTGAAGGGAGCTATCCATAGCAGAACCTCCATGATCATATTTCATAGTTAGTTACAGATCCAGGAACCTTCCCTCTTCCCTTCTCTTTTCCCCTTTTTTTAATAAATGGCTTGTGCTAAGGCTCATTGCACATTGTAAAGTCAAATTTGAAGAAAACATTGAAGTTTTCGACCGATGTTCGAACCTACAGCAAAATACACTTCATTTCCCATCTTAGAAACTTCAGATTTGAAGATCCACTCGCATCCAGCTACATAAGTCCGCCCTGTGATTACCAGAAAAATCACACCAAACATCAATTGAGCAATTCCATGCAAGGCATGACCTGACACCTGAGAGACTTTGGGGAGATTTTCAACAGCTTGCAGTTGGAGATTTCCTTTAAAGAGAGGTAGTGCACCTATGTATTTCCTATGTTGAGAAGTTCATAAAACACCCATCAACAATATATAATTCCTTTCTCAGAGAGATCTGCATAAGTCCATTCCTCCTTCTCAATGACTCTTTTTTCTAGGTCGTAGTGGTTTAAACATTCCATAACCAATTCAAGGGCCTCCATTGCTGGCGGAAACCCTCCTGCTAAAAGTAACCCACTTGCAATAGCATTCCTTGTACACTAAGAAGCATTTTCTTGTTGTGCCTGTGTGAGGAATTCAACATCGGAAGACTGTCCCATATGAGTATCATTAGCTATCCCACTGATTGGTATAGCTTCGGAAGTGCAGTATTTGAATTCATCTTCTAGTTTTTCTTTAGAAGTACTCATTCTTTTCGGTGTATTCTACATTTTCAAATATGTGCCTTGTGTGCGAGTTACTATGAAATTTAACCAATTTCTAACAATTCATAAAACTTTCAATTCACATTTCGATTAAATTGAAATCAAAAGAATCAACATTTCAGTTTTCAAAGGGAAATACCATCTTCTCAAGATTTTTATGCATGAAAATGATCAACAAAATTTTTGTTATTTGAGGCATAGCTAGTTTTCACTGGTGATGAAAATATTTTCATAATGCAACCTTGAAACCCTTGTGTATAAGAGTGAATTTGCACCCTTTATGAAAATTCCCTTTTTTCCTTTATCCACCTTAGAAAACCAAGTTCGGAGGCTTAATTACACATAAGCTCGTTGCTTTCATCACACTTGGCGCTTGTTTTGAGTGTCGGTGGAGATGCATCTATTGGGGACAATTGTGCGGTGTGTAAACGTCCGCACAATGCACTTACATCCCTGGAAAATTCCTGCAGCTAAACCTATAGAGGTGTTACACTTCTCATTGGGATTCAAGTTGTAATGCCCTCTTCGGCCAGCCGACCTGAATATGGTCATTTTCTTCACCCTTTCCTTCAAATTCATTCATACAACAAGCTTTTCATCTTCTACAATCTCTAAGCATTCTATCCAACTTCTTCACTTCATTCACAAGCAAGTTGGGGACAACACCATTACAACAGAGGCTCAAGTACTCTCATTTTCTCCCCTTAGTAGCCTTGAGTGCTCTTGGTGGAGGTGGTGAGCTTCCCTTCCCTCTTCTCTATTACTTGGTTGAGTAAGCACACTTACTGTTTTGTAGTGGTTTTTGTGTTATTTATTATATTACTTCCTTTATCATACATGCTTTCTTGGTTGTCCATAGGGGTGGAAACACCTAGACAAGGGTCTGACTGAGGAAAGCCCCTATACAGCCACCCAACATTCTCCTCCTCTTTGTCTGTAGGTGAATGTGCTTTCGAGGAGCTAGCTGGCAAATGAGATTTTTTGTGAGATCCTTCTTGCCACCTTAATTCTTGTATTTTTTCTTTATCGCATTAGAGAGTATTTTTTTTACTTAATCATGCTATTTTGGCCCTTTAGTAATAGTTAGCTGGGATATTAGCTTTTTTTCTTAGGTTTGACCTTGTCTCTGTAGTTGTCTGGTCGTACAGACGCCAATGCACTTTAGAGACGCCAGTGCGTTGTGCTTTCGTCCTTGGGCAAAGAGCTTCTTGAGGCATAGTGTTGAACCTTCAAACCAGCTCACTTAGCCCCATTCTATATTTCGGGTCTGTAGAGTGATTGAAGGACCTTTTGTTCCTCATCATTCTCATCATGCATATCCTAACACCACATTAAGTTGAGGTAAGTTAGGGCATCCCTCCGCATCTTGGCCCTTTGTGACCTAGGGCCTTGCACGTGGTGGTCCCCGTCTCTTACATTTTTGGTGAACTCAACGTGAACCATTTTGGTTCCATTTTTACGATACTGATAGTCCCTTTCTTCATATTCTAGGAGTGTTGTAGGTGTGATTGTTGTTAGTCTTTCACCTTATAACCCAACCTACAACCCCTAGTTGGCGTAGTTGGAAGGTTCTAAATGTGTTGCATAGAAACCTTAATTGGGTCACTATCTTATCCTTTAACCTTTAGGGACTCTTTGGAAGTATCATCTAGTGTGCATAATGGCCTCCTTCCTACATCAACCTATCCCCTTTGTGTAGCCTATGGATAGTGGTATTGGTATAACCTTTACATCACAAGATCTGTCAATGGGTTTTAATAGGGAACCATCTCTTCTCTATATTCCTATGTGGATCAATGGAAACATTGTAGCGGGTGTTCTCATTGATACAATGTCATAAGTAAACATAATAACTGAGGAGATTATGTTGATTAACTTCTTACATAAAGATGGGTATGATGCACCTTTGAGCACCATCTGCACGCATCACGGGCTTTTTGTGCTCCCTTTGGGTAGTATTGTCATGTCAATCTCGGTTGGACCTAAATCTATGAAACTCCTATTTGACATTATCCCTGGATCTGAGCTCTTTAGGGTGAAGTTGGGTATCCCTTGGTTGGTGGCGATGAATGCGGTACCCTCGGTTGTGCATAAATATTTAAAATTTATCCACGGGGGTTTCGTACACGTAATCCATGACACCAGTTATAGACCACCGGTTGCATGTGGTAGCTACTCCTTGGACTACTCTTGGCCTATGCCCATTGGTCCTCTTCCACCTAGGACAGACCTCCTACACCAAATGTATTAGAACTATAAGAAAGGATTTCTAAGGCTTAAAGTGAGATACCCTCCCTCGCCTTATAATGTTTCACATAGGGCTTGTTTAAAAGCTGACAGCAATGCCGCTAAGGCACAAAGGAAGGAAGAAGAGAAGTGGTACCAAGATCCTCCTTCTTCCTCTTCCACTGGTCAGTTTGATGCTTCTTCTCGCTCTGTTGTGGTACCACTAGATTTTGCTCCTAGTTTGCAGGAGAATCCTATAGTGCTTGCTTGGAAAAATCCTAAGCATCCTACATTCGAACTTCATGTTCTGCCGACGAAGCCTAGACCCATTCGATATAACAAGGTGGTCTCCTAAGGATATTCCTCTTTGTCTCAACCTCCATGGCCTCCTACCACTCCTACCCCCAAAGCAGTGAATGAGAAGAGGCCCGCTGCCGAGGTGCTTGAGCTGACTCCCCTTGTTGCTTCTCAACCTGTTCCTCTTGCTCGTGTTTGGGAATCCGTTCCTCCACTATAAATGGTTGTAGTGGACATCTCCATGGTTGACTAAGAGCCTTCTATTCCTTCACAACCTCTGGCCTCCAACTCAAAGAGTCATAGAAACTACCTTGCATGTGAGCGCAAACATTGGAAAAAGGCTCTCTTGGTTGAGCAGGCCACCTCACACAGAAAGGAGGGATAAATGACTACCCCTACTTCAGGGCCTCCTACAGTGTCTTCCTCTCCCCTTCCTTCTGCTTCTCTTTAGTCTGGTCCTGTACTACTTCTAACTTTCGCTGCGAGTATGAATGCACCTAACTCCAAGGGGGTACAGGTGTTCATCGCTCCTTCGATGGAGCCACCCTTGTTGATGTTCGTTCTAGATATCCAGTCTTTCTTGAAATCTGTGGATATGATTAATACCTCAATGGTGTCCACTGCGTTTCTTTCCTCCTCTTCCTCCACACCTTTAGCCTCATCTGTGGGGAGTTTGTCTCCCCCGATGAAGAAAAAGATGGAGTGTGGTCCTTCTAGCAAAAAAGGACGTAAGAGGATTCTTCCTCCTCTGCAAGGTGGCCCCACATTGACTTGTTCTATCTTGGTGACGGAACTAGTCTTGGTTTCCCCTGAGTTTGTCACCACTCTCGAGTCATTCAGCAAGCCTAGTAGTGAATCTCAGGCATAGCCTACCCCATCCATTGAAGTTAAATATAGTGCTCCTGTGGGGTGCATGTTTAACTCCATGGATGAATTCTTGGCCTTGTTAGCGATCTTCATGAAGTCGCTGACCTTAGCTCCACAAGAGCTTGGTGAAGAAGACCTTGTAGGGCCTTCTTCCTTGGCCCTTGTTGTGGGAGGGCCAGATGCTCCTCCTCTTAACATCCCTCTATTGCAAGCTCATCCTCCTTCCCCCTATGATGACCTAGAGTGGGAAGTAGATGACCTCTTGGTCGATCAGTGTTAGGAGGAGACCTCTTCTTGATCTTTTGTGTGTGTGTGTGTTTTGTGACATGTCCCCCCGTGATCGTGCTATGTGTGTCTAGATGACCCTTGTCACCCTTGTTGGTGCTTGGATATAGGCATGTTTTTTTGTGTCATAAACCTTCTTCTATTTGTATCATCATTCTTCCATGCTTGTGCTTGGTTTTCAATGAATTGGGGATGATGCAAAGTGTTGGGGGAATTTAGGCTTCCCTTCCATCTTGACCCATTTTTTTTATTTTTACTTTGTTTTCTGTTTATTATTCCTCATTTGGTTGGGGATTGATGATCTTTCGCCTTGCACCGCGGTTACCTACCATGACCTTGGATATATCTAACCCCGCTAAACCAGATCCCCCTATGCCCTTTGTTTGTTTTTTTCTCTTTATCTTTCTCTCTTCTTTGCTTGAGTTGTCCCTTTGATGTGTGATAATTTCCTTTCTTCAACATTTCAATTTTCAAAAAATGCATTTGTTTCCAACGGATCTTTTCTCAAAAATCTTCGCAAACTTTTCTTCAGAATCACATTCGCAACTTGGAACCCTAATGGAACATGTTTCCTTCATCATGGGTTCGTAAAGAAAGGACTTGAAAACCTTCCTCTGAAGTAGGAACAAATTTGACCTTCCCCTCATGTGGGGGCATGTTTTTCCTTTTGAATTCTTGATGAAGTGAACATCTTTCAAAAGGATCCCTTGATTATGGATCACTCTGAGAAAGAGAACATTTTCATTTGAACTGTGTGTCACTTGAGTGGACCTCCTTCATGACAGGTTCCCGAGGGAACCCCTTTTGAAAGATCTTATCTTGAGTGAAATCATTCGTGTCTAGCTTGGGGGTAGCCTAACTAGACCTTGATTTTCAAATAGTACATCCCTTGAGTGGACCCCTCTTCTTTTGAATGGTTCTCGAGTGACCCCTTTGAAAGACTTCCAAATTATCGACGGCCTGTGTGACTATCCGCTTACTTGTCTACATGGCCACTTCCTGACTTTCTTGGGTTTCCTCCATGTGAGATATCTTAGGGGATACCTCCCTGCAGGCCTAAGAGCCTGTAGGGCACTTCATTTGTGTTTCTTCCATGCTAGATTTCTTGGGGGACACCTTCCTTGTAGGTCAGTGGGCCTATAAGGCGCTTACTTCATAGGACTTCCTTCATGCGAGAGATCTTTGGGGTTGCCTCCTTGCAGGTCTGTGGGCCTGTAAGACACTTTCTATCTTCAACTTCATAGTGAGCAGCTATGAATTCCTTCACTTGCCCTGCACCTTCAAGTTTTCCAGTTCATGGTTTGCTTACTTGATAGTTCAGGTATACATTTCTAACCTTACTCCTTCCTTGATCTACTTTACCGAGCATTCATCAGTACTTGTGCTCACTAAAGTGGGAGAAAATGTATAATAGTGAAGTTGCACCCTTTATTCCCTTTTTTCCTTTATCCACCTTAGAAAACCAAGTTTGAAGGCTTAGTTACACATAAGCCCACTGCTTTCACCACACTTGATGCCCATTTTGAGCATCAGTGGAGGCATTTCTATCGAGGATGCCCGTGCGGTGTGTAGACATTCGTGCAGTGCGCTTACATCCCTGGCAGATTCCTATGGATGAACCTACAGAGGCATTACACTTCTCATTGGGAGTAAAGTTGTAATGCCCTCTTCGGCTGACCAACCTGAATATGGCCATTTCTTCACCCTTTCCTTCAAATTCATTCATGCAACAAGCTTTTCATCTTCTACAATCTCTAAGCATTCAATCCAACTTCTTCACTTCATTCACAAGCTCACTTTCACTCCAAGCACTTCAAGCACTCCATTTCAGCAATAAATTCACTCCATCACTTCGATAGAGCAATATGGGGAGAACACCATTGCAGTAGAGGCTCGAGTACTCTCATTTTCTCCCCTAAGAAGCCTTGAGTGCTCTTGGTGGAGGTGGTAAGCTTCCCTTTCCTCTTCTCTATTACTTGGTTGAGTAAGTACACTTACTATTTTGTAGTGTTTTTGGTGTTCTTTATTCTATTACTTCCTTTATCATACTTGCTTTCTTGGTTGTCCATGGAGGTGGAAACACCTAGACGGGGGTCTAACTAAGGCAAGCCCCTATATAGCCACCCAACATTCTCCTCCTCTTTGTGTGTAGGTGAACGTGGTTTTGAGGAGCTAGTTGGTGAACAAGTTTCTTTGTGAGATCCTTCTTGCCACCTTAACTCTTGTAATTTTTCTTTATCACATTAGAGAGTATTTTGTTTACTTAATCATGCTATATTGGCCCTTTAGTAATAGTTAGCTGGGTTGTTAGCTTGTTTTCTTAAGTTTCACCTTGTCTTTGTAGTTGTCTAGTCGTATGGACGCCAACACACTTTAGAGACACCAGTGTGTCACGTTGTCATCCAAGGACCGCACTTTCATCCTTGGGTAGAGAGCTTCCTAAGGCATAGTGTTGAACCTGAAAACTAGCTCGCCTAGCCCTATTTTGTATTATGAGTATGTAGAGTGATCAAAGGACCTTGTGGTCCTCATCATTCTCATCCTACATATCCTAACACCCCATTAAGCTGAGGTAAGTTAGGGGAGCCTTCTGCATCTTGGCCCTCTGTGACCTAGGGCCTTGCACATGGTGATCCCCCTCTCTTACGCCTTGATATATGCATTCTTAGTTTCTTGAAATTTACCTTTCCTTGTGTGCCACAATATTAATTTTGTTCTTTCAATGTCTTTTGCAAGTTTGCAGTATGACGCGAAGTAGAGTGTTATAAAAATAACTACATGCTCGAGGTGATGCCAAGTACGTGCGTGTAATTCATCACCTTCATTAATTACTTGTTGTAATGCATTAACTTCTCAAATAAAGGTGTAATCATGGTGAATTAGGGTTCAAATTATGAACACCTAGGTTTCTCTGCAGGTTCACTACTAGAGGAAAAGATAGTGCAAGAAGCTTACATGGCACTCTTGTCTCACTTTGATTTTTGTGAGGAAAAAGCCTTTAATATATGTGATCATTTGCAATCATCAGGATTGACAACATCTGGTGTCGAACCTTGGAAAGATTACTGGGAACCGAGAAAATTACCTCCAAGCTTTAAAGAAAATCAAGAGTAGAGAGAGGAACTGGGAATCGGGTTCAAGAGAGATCAAAAGTGATTCAAACATTTCATAATAGAACCTCCAGTTTCTGACATTTGGCTAAAGAAAACAAAAAGCAGCCATCAAACTAATGGATGTAGGAAAACACGACCACCGAGATTGACAGCTTCTAGGTGATGACTTATCGAGCGAAACTAAGACCAATCAAAGATACAACATCCTTGATGCAACTACAACAACTTCAGGATTCTAGTTTCTGGTAAATTGATAAAAATTTGTGAAAAGATAGGGACACCAAATCCAAGAAAGAACAAGGACTTAAGAAAAGACCAAGAAAATTGAAAATAAAACTTGCAATTTTACCAACCCCCAAAATGATGCCAAAGCAAGCAAAAGCAAGAGGAAAGAAAAGAAAAGAAAAGAAAAATGGAAAAAGGGATCCACATTTTGTCAAGGAGAAAAATGGGGCGTGTTGTGATACCACACAACAACTAATACAAACCAGTGTTCTGACTCACTCCCTTTGCCACTTGACACACCCTACAACCTTGCACATACTTTCTTACATCTTGTTACAATTGAGGCCAATAATACTTTTCTCCAACAAGTGCAATAGTCTTATCAATACCAAAGTGTCTTGCAAGTCCATATGCTTCTCCTTAATTAAATTTAACTTCATGTAACTTCTAGGAATACATAATTGATTGCCTTTGAACAGCATACCATCTTGGATCAAATAGTCCAACCACTTAGTTCTATCTACTGCAATAGGCTCCTTACAAGCCTTCCATGCCTCTCAAAAATGTAAATCTCCTTCATACATTTCCTTGAGTTCATTGAAACCCACAACTTCAACCTGAATTTCAATCAACAATCCTTTCCTTCTACTCAAAGCATTAGCAACTCTATTAGAATTCCCACTCCTATGTTTCAAAAAAAATGTATAACTTTGTAAAAATTCAGCCCATTTCACATGCCTTTGACTCAACTTCCATTGACTAATTAGGTATCAAAGTGCTTGATGATTGGTGAACAAAACAAATTCTTTTGACAAAAGATGATGTTTCCATTTCTTAAGTGCTTGAACGATTGCATAAAACTCTTGATCATAAACTTAATACTTTTTCTTAGCATCATTTAACTTTTCACTAAAATATGAAATAGGCTTACCTTCTTGGCTCAAAATAGCCCCAATAGCATTACCACTTGCATCACAATCCACCTGAAACACCTTGTTGAAATATGAAAGTGTGAAAACATGTTAGTCTATCACTTTACTCTTCACAAATAAAAGTTCTTTGCTGCCCCTATAGTCCACTTGAATTCCTTCTCATCACCCGTCATAGTTTCAGTTAGTGGTGCATATACACTGCTAAAACCTTTGATGAACTTTCTATAAAAAATAGCTAAACCATGAAATGATCTCACCTCCATTACACTTCTTGGTGTTAGCCATCCTAAAATAGCTTTCACCTTTTCCGAGTCCATCTTGATGCCTTCCCTTGACACAAAAAATTCTAAATACACCAACTCCCTCTTCACAAAGCTGCACTTTTTGAGGTTAATCAGTAACTTTTCATCTTTAATCTTTTCAAAAAGAAATTTGATATGCTTCAGATGCTCCTCAAGAGTCTTTCTAAAAATTAGAATGTCATCTAAATAAACAATCACAAACCTTACAAGAAACTCTTTCAAAAATTTATTCATGAGTCTCATAAAAGTATTAGGTGCATTGGTTAGCCCAAATGGCATGACCAACCACTCATACAAACCTTCTTTTGTCTTGAATGTAGTCGTCCACTCATCTCCTTCATGTATCCTTATCTGGTGATACCCGCTCTTCAAATCAATCTTGTTGAAATATGTTGCTCCACTCAAGCAATCCATTATATCATCCATTCTAGGAAATGGAAATCTATACTTTATTGTGATCTTGTTTATATCCCTAGAATCCATGCACATTCTCCATTCTCCTCCTTTCTTTGGTGACAAAACAACATGAACTGCACATGGGCTTAAACTCTCTCTTATCAAACCCTTCTTCAAAAAATCAGCAACTTGTCTATTTACCTCCTCATTCTCCGTAGGTGACATTTAGTAAGCTTCCTTGTTGGGTAAACTCGCTCCTAGAATTAAATCAATTTGATGACTAATTTTTCTCACTAGTGGGAGTCCTTCATGCACATTATCTAAAACAATTATCTTGAACTCTTGCAACAAACTAGTAACTTATATAGGAATTTCATCAACAACTGCACTGCTAGCTTTAGGAATAATAACAAAACAAACCTTCTCATGCTTCATGCCATCAAGAAATCTCCTTGTGTCAACTAAGAAATCTCTAGCATTACAACAAACTTGAACATTTTCCTCATTCAAAGGCTTCAACTTATTATTCACTCCATCTTTTACAGTTGTGTAGGTGTTAGCACACCCATCATGTATGGATTTTTGGTCATATTACCATGGTCTTCCAATCCAAATGTGAAAAGCATCCATAGGGATGATATCACATAGAATCTCATCACGATAATTCCCAACCTTAAACGTCACATTGCATTGTTCATTTACTAAAAAATCTAGTTATCCTACACCCAAGAAATCTTGTATGGTTTTGGGTGTCTTCTCCTTTCAAGCTTCAACTTTTCTACCATCTCATCAAACACAATATTTTCTATGCTTCCACCATCTACTATGATGTTACAAACCTTCCCTTCACACTTGCACCTTGTTTTGAATAGCTTCTTCCTTTGCATAAGCTCCCTATCTTCATTTAGGAGTGCTCTCCTTGTCATCAGAACCTCTCCATCTTCTATGTCTTCATATTGTGAAGAAGGTGCCTCTTCCTCATTGACATTTATTGCCCTTCCTTGGTGTTCTTGTCTTCTTCTTGGCTTCTCCTCTGTTTGTGGGAAATCATAGGCTCGGTTTCCTTCTTCTCCACATTTGAAACATGTGCCCTTGAATGAGCCTCCACCATAACCATGACCTCTACTTCTAGCTCTGAATTTTTGGTCTCTTGAGTTTTTCCCTTCTTCATATTTTTCTTCTCTATTGCTTCCTTTATTCTTGGAACTCTTTTTCTAATTTTCTTCATTTTTGTAAGTTCTTCCTCCTACCTTGCCTCCATATCCTTTTCCCTTTTTATTGTTTTCAAACCTCTTGTTCACTCTTTATTCTATCTTTAATGCTATTTGATGAGCATCTTCCATCATCACAACTATGACAAGTTCCATCTCTTCTTGAATGCTTTATCTTAACCCTTTTATGTATCTTGCAACCTTTTCCTTGGTCGCCTTTGAATTTCTAGTCCTTATAATAATTCTATGAAATTATTTAGTATATTATTTAACAGTCTTACTTCCTTGTTTCAGACCTTGCATCCTCTTGATAAAATCCAACTCATAGTCTATAGGAATAAATTATCTTTTTAATTTACCCATCATTTTGTCTCATTTCATAATCTTATATTTTCCTCTTATTTCCCTTTCTAATTGGACCTCTCTCCACCATATTAAGGAATGTACTTTCAACCATGTCTTAGAAAATCTCACTTTATCAGGGTCTTCTATCTCTTCAAATTCAAAATAATCTTTCATCTCATTAAACCAATCTACCAATTCCTCTAGTTTCAAACTTTCATTAAACATAGGCACATCCATTTTTGGTCTCTTCCCCATTTTTGGTTTCAACCTGCCTTCTCAAGGCTCTAAAATCATCAATATCTATTCCAAAATTATCTCCTCTTCCTCTACCTCTACCATGATAGGCTCCTCTCCCATCCAATTTTTTTTCAACACCCACAACACAATCCTAGTGCAACTGCCTCTCTTCAGTGGTTTGCTACACACTCAAGATCAACTTGCTCTAATACCACTAATGTAGGGTACTCCCCTTATAGATCTCAGCAACAAAAAAATGAAAAACTAAACGAGAATACAAGAGAGAACAAAGCCTTTGTTTATTACTGTAAGAATAAAAATGATATTACATTACTACATTCGCCCTCATATGGGCCTTCTTGATTTCACAGTCTGCCAATCTTCAAATCAAAACTAACTCACCTTCAAACTTTGTGCCTTCACCGTGAAAAATTAGATCAATCCTTCATTGCTCTCCCCTCTCTGGACTGGTTGGATGTACTTTTCCTTTTTGAGCATCCATGACCTAGGGTTTCTACCCATGTTCCATGCATTTTTTTATCTTTCTCTTCCTTTCGACAGAATCTGTATTAAAGTTTGTCATCCATGCTTTCCTTAGTGCCATCGTCCACTTCCCTGCAACATTAATGTTACTAGAGTCAGTATTCCTCCTCTGCGCCATTTTCCATACAACCATCGACTCAGATGATTTGAACCATGACTAGCATTAAAACTTAGCCATCGCACTTCAAAACATCACTATTTGATTGAAACCCTAAATCCCTTGTGATTCAAAATAATGATGTGAACCCGCCAATCATTTCATGCCATGTGTCAAAACATCAATCCGCACTGGTCAACCAAGTTCAAATTTATTTTGGTGAAGTGGTAGAAGTCAAACTTGTCAAGATTCGGGAGTCATTAGCCCTTCCCTCATACTCCATACCTTATACACCACAAAGAATTCAAGGAACATGCTTGAATAGTGAAGTATGAAGCCTTCTAACCTATCGTCAGGGTTCAAAGTTTTGGAGTACCCTTAAACACTTAACAATTAAGTTAAATCATAAGCCATAACTAGGAAGCTCAATATCCGCCCACTTAGAAAAGAGTAAGACAAAAGCCCGAAGTTTGAAGTTCGATAATACTGTGCAAAAAAATGACTAAGTCCAACTTCTCTGGCAAGCGATAAGAGATATCTCTGAGGCCCGAAGCCCAAACTTCTAGAAATCTTCTTACTTAGCAACTCAATCAACTAGCCATTATTCAAAAGAAACATCACCTTTGTTTTTTTCTTTTGGTTGATGCAAGATTTCCCTTACACCTCAGATGCTCCTACATCATTTATAGTCATCTCTTCAGCTATATTATATATGGATGGCCATGTGTATTGATTTAATTTTTTCATGAGTTGATGCACCTAGGATAGGGGTGGAACACCTACACAAGAGTGCATCAAAAAGGTGTGCATAGGATGACATATAAATTCCATGTGATAGTAATGTATCTCTAGCTATTTATTATTAAAAATATTCAACTTATAAATTAGTAGGATGAAACTCATCATGTTTTGTTTCATCCTTTGCAATGTGTCTAGAAAGATGAGACCTAACATATTCGTGCTTGAAAAATACACAATTCAATGTCATAGGGTGTGGAGTTATTGGCTAGAGCAGGTAAGCAATTAGCATGCATTTTTGGTATAATTTGGTCACGATGGTCATAATTTAATTGGGAATGAGAAAAAGAAGTGGCATAAGTTGTCAAAGAATAAGTGGGCAAGGATTAAGATTTAAATATTAATCAAATAGAAAAGACACATAAGGGTTGTGATTAAAAAACTCCACATGCTCATGTGGTAAATGAACACACACAATGAGGGCCAATTGTATAGTAGTATAGATGTTTTGATTAAAGGGGGGAAATAGGTTTTGAAGGGCCCTTTACAACAAAACACTATTGATACTAAAGATAATACAGACTAGCAATATCCAACCAACTACAAAACAACTACAAAATAAAAAAACAAGAAAAACAAAAGCTCTGCACAAACAAAGAGGGCTTATTTCATGTTCTACAGGGTGTTCACCACCTCCATTTCCTGATTATAGTGAAGGTTGACCATGGACAATAATTCATTCTTCTCTTCCTCAAAGGTATTTTTCTTACTACCCAAGGTTCTAGCACTTGGAACATTACCTTCTTCTATCACAACATTTTTTCATTTTTCTTTAGTTGGTGACTCTTTCAGATTACTACCACCCTGATGCCCAAGATTCATCTACTCCTCCTGCAATTATCTAAGTTTCTCCATGAGAACATTAAGGGTGTCTACACTGTTCTTAATTGACCAGTGACTAATTTTTAAAAGGTTCTAAATATTAGTTTCTAATTCATGAACCTCATTCTCCACACCCTGATGGCATTCCTCAAAGTCCCTCTTGAGATCCATGATAAAATTTTCTAGTTCTAATAACCTTTCTTTTAACTCATTCAACTCAGAATATGAATGGCCCTTAATTTCATTTACAAATTTCTCCTTCAGGCCTCTGATATTAACATTGACTTTATTGAGTTCAAGCCTGAAATTACAAGTAATTCCTTCCCTTTCCATTCCTAAAACATCAAGAATATCCACGCTTTCTTCATGAAGATAGGTGATATATTCAAAAAGGGGATGGATGTTACATGTGCCATAAGTGACCTTTCTTGACTTATTCCCCACATACTTTGCAACCACAACTAAAACCTTCTCTTTACCTTTTCTCGAACTAGTCGTGATACCTTTCACCTCCTGAATGGACTTTCTTTGCACAATGTGGTCCTCCTCTTCATCCCCCTTTTCTTTTCCTCGAACTAGTCTTGATACCTTTCACTTGCTGAATGGAATTTATCTACACATTATGGTCCTCATCATCCCCTATTTGTGAGTCGTCAGACTAGGAGCAAGATTTGTTGGATTTCTTTTTAAGAGGGTTCTTCTTAGTGCTCACCTTCCTCTTCTTCTACTGACCCAACTCCAAGGGAGAGGAAGAGAGGACTCCCACTAACTCATCCCTAGGTTTAGAGTCCATCTTCCAATCATCATATTCACTATCATCAAAATTCTTCAAACTGAAAGATGAATAATCCACCACTTTAGGGTTTTTATTATTAGCACGGTCTTTACCTTTAAAAGACTTTTTTGTAGAATTTTCCTTGATATGCTCCATAATAAGCAAGATTGGGCCCTCATGTAATATAAGAGACCTAGGGTTTTTCCTATGAGCTTTCACTAAGGATTCTAGGGATGCTAGAAAATAGAAGGGAAAAGAAACCAAGAGCTTATACCTAAAGTGATTGATAAAATTGTAGTGCACACCTAGAATAGTAGTAAACACCCATCCAAGATGATATACCACATTATCACTTCAATAATTTCGTCCCATATGGTTTTGATAGATAATCTATCATAACCCCATGAAAAGAGCTTTACCAACTTCTCCCTTGCATCTCCTTTAAAAAATGATTCACTTAGGCGTCCTCATTCCCTTTCTTATCCTTGAGAATTTTTTTACCATGAAGTTGCAACCCAAAAAAATGGGCAATAAACTCCTCTATGATTGAAAAATCCACACCATTCACTATGAGTCATGTTTCTCTAGCCTTTCACAAATAGCTTTGAAGCTTCACGGTCAAAACCATGAAGCTACTCCACGAAGGGGGTGAGGTCCCCTTCTTCCAAAATTATCCACACCTTGTTCTTATTTCTCCAGCCATCACAAGAGAGCAACTCTACTCTGTTGTGATCACCTCCCATTTTCTCAATGATTTTGTTCTATTGAAAGTTTTAGAGTCTTCTCTCTATCATAGTAGAGTAAATAGAAAGGGGCTCAAAAATTCCCACAAATTGTGTGATGCAATGGGTACTAAATAAATGCATGTCCCATCTCTCCTCATAATTTTTTCTTGATATCATTAATCAATAAGGCCAAGGCTTCAACAAGTATTGAGCTGTACCCATCCCATGTCTTGGTATTCATTAATTTGACCCCTAAACAAAAAAATATGTCGAGATAAATTTTGAAATCTTCAAACATTTGGATCATAGCAATATAATCATGGATGGTCACATCAATGGTCTAGATAGGTTTATTTTGTAGGCACCTGCTAATGTTTAGAGATTCCCCCTCTATCTAAACCTTTCTATAGCCTTTATCAAAAACCATTTTAATCGCAGTAAATGCTTCTTTTTCCTTAGCACAGTGATGGTAGTATAGATGTTTTTGTTAACGAAAAATAGGTTTTGAAGGGACCAAAAACCCTGAACAAAAAAAGAAGTGGCAGTAAAGAAAAGACAAATGACTGCCACCCAGAAAAAACCACAAAAACTAACTGATTAACAGACCATCAGCCAACCATCAGAAGTTACATCAGCCAAAAAAAACTACAGAAAGACAAGCCAAACGACCATTAAAGCAATTCTTTAAGCATTTTTGCAGCCCCCAAATCCTTGGTCGCCAACCTGTCATGCATTTCCATGATTTTTTTCCACATCACAAGCAACTTCCTTCTTACCTTTCTTATTTTTGCTCCTAGTTCGAACACTCAGGCCAACAACCAAATCAATTGAATGCACATCCATTCCAGCTTCCTCCCCACGATCCAAGTTCTCCTAGTCACCAAACAAACCCTTCCTAGTCAACTCCATAGCCTTCTGATTAAGGAAAATCATCCCCTTGGCTAACACCTCCAGCTTCTCCCTGCTTATGTTGATGAGTGTATCCATGTCCCTTCGAAGTTTCTTGTTCTATCTCTCCAGTACCGCCACTCTCGGCCCATAATCATTCTTCAAAGCAGCAAGTTCATCCACCATACAACCAACACTAGAATTCAAAGACCGAGAAATTCCAAAAATAGATTCCTACTCTTTAAGACTTTGAAGAGTAGAGATGTTGCACCTGCAAATGGTATCATGCTTGTTATGGAGATCATGAATCTCTTGAATAAGCCACATAAGCATATTGGAAGAAATATCTACCCCTTCCTTAACAAGGCTCGTCACCTAAGAAAAATCCATTGCACCCCATAACAAACCCCTTTCCTTGATGCAAACCAACTGGTGGTTCCTCCACATGAACATCCTCAGACCTAAGCTTGGCCTTCCCCTGATCCTTATACGCAGATCCCCAAGCAGAATCTTCAAGGTTTACAACCAAATTCTTTTTATCGGCCGTAGGGGACCCACCACCACCTGAAAATCACCCTGAATATTTCTTGCCACCTCCTTGGCACGACCCTTAAGCTTCTTACCAGCAGAACCCTCAACAACACCCTCATGAATCTTCAACTTGTGTTTCACATGAGGAGCAGCTTTGGAGGAAGAAGCGATAACATCACCTGTAGACGGAGTGTAATCCAGATCAATGTCAAATCCATCAAACCAGCCCTCCAACTCATCCTCAGCCTTCGTACCAGCGAACTCCTGAATCTCATCATTTTTTCATTTCCCACTTTCTTTCCCCGTTTTCTTAGAAACAAGGGACAAAGGAGTTATAACAATGTAGTTAGCCTTAATAAACTCAATAATTAGAAGCATTAATGCTTCCTAAAGAAAGGGATTCCTATGGATTTTTCTATGATTTGAGATACTTTCTTTCAAAGAAAACAATAGATAGAAAGGAAAAGATACAAGCTTACCATGGAAAAAATGGTTGAGCAGAACAAAGTGATGACCATAGAGCATCGTAAATCTTCCATCCAGAGTAAAGTAGTGCATTAATGCCACAGCAACCACCTGCCATATAGGCTTGATCTTAGTTCGTTCATAGCCTCCACAATCCAAGCGAACCATTTTAGCCCTTTCCCTGTCATGGAGAAAATTTTGCTTGGCAGATTATGAAATATTCTTGTCCCGATAAAATTTCCTACCTTCCATTAACAAGCTTGTCACCTCCGCGATAAGGTCTTCATTAATGGTAATATCCCTACTATACAAAATCACCACATGACCATGCCAGGCTTCCACAAACTCCTTAGAGATCGAGGATTTAAAACCCTTCAGTCTCTCCATGTAAGGAGTAACACCCCCTCTCTAAAAAATTTCCCAATCTCTTGGGTTAGCTCTGGTATCATCACAAGAGAGCAGCTCCATTCGACACCTATCCCCGCCCATCATCAAAAAACTTGCAGAACATCCCCAGGTCAAGGCAAAGGAAATAACCACAGAGCTACCCAAAAATCATGTGAGGTAATCTAGAATAGTCCAAAAGGAAATAATGTGGAGGACTCTAAAACAACTCCACTAGAAGAAGCCACAAATTCCAATGAGCATAAATTGTGCGATAAGTCCCATCACACATCAAAATTCATGATACCCATGCAAACCTGAGAACAAGGAGGTGGGAAATGAAGAAAAATTAATGACGATCATTAATAATAAGAGTGCTTAAATCAATGGGTAGGACTTCATCCTCCCCCCACATTTTAGTTGATGACACACCATAATTCGCTAGCTAATCAGCCATGACATTCGCTTCCCTATAGGCATGGGAGATATAAATTTCTTCAAATTTCACACAAAAGGAAATAGCATCCATAATAAAATTTTGAATTGATCATGAAGGGGGAGATCCTTTCTTAAGGAAATTGATAATATTCAATGAATCACCTTCAATCCATATTTTAGAGATCCTCAAATCCCTAGCCATCTTGATGCTATCATAGGTAGTTGTTGCTTCAGCAAGGTGGTTTGTCTGGGTTCCCAAAAGGAGTGCCACCACTAAAACAAACCTACCATTGTGATCTCTCAACACTCCCCCACAACTAGTAGGACATGGATTACCTTTCGTTGAACCATCAAAGTTGATTTTTAACCAACCAAGAGGGGGGGAAACCACTTCACCCCGTCCCTCACAAGCTTAGCCTTCCTCAAGGGCTTAGCGATGTCAAGGGAAAGTTTCCAGTTAGACTTGACCTCAACATCATAATCAGACACCTGCACTTTTCTAGGAACATCAATCTTATCAACCACCATCATTAGATTCCCCTTGATAGCAGAAATAGTTTTGAAGAAAAGGAAGAGATGAGGAATAATAGTATCTCTAAAAATCCTATTGTTTCGCTCCCTCCACAACCCCCAAAGAAAATGTTGAAAAGCAAGAGACTAAAGAAGCTACAAAGAAGGATTAGATGAAGGAGACTTCCATTGGATCCATAAATCCCAAATAGAGGTAGGAAAAATCCATTCCACATGCCAAAGATTGGGAAAGAGGAACCACACTTCCCAAGCATAACTGCACCCAATGAACAAATAAGAACAATCCTCTGCATCCATCATACAAAGATAACATTTGCTCAGCATGGAGAACCCCCGTTTCCATAGATTATTAATGGTAAGAATCTTATCCTACACTAGCAGCCAAAGAAACATGTTAATCTTAGGGATAAGCTGCGGGAACCAAACTAAGCCCCAGGGTGGCCTAGGACCCACAATATCAGAGCAAGACTTAAAAGAAGAAGTCATTGAGAAAGCTCCACTCGGGAGTCTATTCCAAATCACCTTATCCCTATGAGGAGATGCAGGGATGTGAACTCTGAAGAATTCAATAAAAAGGTCCTCCAACTTAGGGAAAACTTCATGAATCTTCCTCCATTCCCCATTAACAATGTAACCAGCCACATAATTCCCAAATTCATGAGATCACACTTCCCTCCAGGGGTTTTCCCACTGAGAATCATGTAGAGGAAAATCCCCAAACCACTAATCATCCCAAAAAAAATATCTCGGCCATCCCCAACCACCTAGAATAGCCCAGCAGATAACAACCCTCTGGCTTTGGACATTGGGTTCCAGAAGAAAGACTCTGAAGGAGGAGAGAAGTCCTTATTCAAAACTCCCAAAATTTGTCCACCTGAGGGAGATATTTAGAGGTCAAAAATTTTCCCCACTCCTCCCCACAAAGGAGATGCCATAACTGCTTGGAAACAAGAGCCAAATTAAAGGTCATAATCCTGCATAGACCCAAACCCCCATGAGATTTTGACCTGCACACCTCCTCCTAGGAGACTAAACTCAATCTCTTTCTGTCCTCCACCCCCGACCAAAGAAACTTCCTTTGGATGGATTCAATTTTCTCCCAATACTTATGAGGCATTTGAAAGAGACTAAGAGCATACACAGGAAAATTCTAAAGAGTAGATTTGATGAGCACCAATTTACCAGCCTAGATAAGTAACGCACCTTTCCATCCCGCCAACTTCAAATTGAACTTGTTAATCAGACCATTCCAGAAGGAGTCATGAGACGAATCGGCTCCAAGTGGTAACCCAAGGTAGGTGGAAGGAAGGGTCCCAACCAAACATTGAAGAATGTCAGCAATTCTCTGCACCCTTCTTTCATGAGTGTTAAGAAAGAAGATCGTACTTTTAGGGAGGCTTACCAATTGGCTCGAAGCCGCCTCACACCTCTAAAGAGTCACCTTAATAGTTCTAGCTTCTGCAATAGAGGCTTCACCCAAAATTAGAGTGTCATCAACAAACTATTGGTGCCCACAAGAAGGCGAAGAAGAAGGTCTTAAACCCTTTAGAGCACCCAAGGAAAGTTGAAGTTGCAACACTCTGCCCAAAGTCTCCACCAGAATGATAAAAATAAAGGGAGAAATAGGATCCCCCTACCGCACCCCCTAGAACTTTTGAAGAAATCAGAAGGGGAACCATTCACAAGCACAGAAAAGGTCATCATATAAATAAGGCTCTTAACCAACTGAACAAAAGTCTCTGAAAATCCAAAATCCAAAAGAATTTTAAAAAAGAAGGCCCAATTAACTTTGTCATAGGCTTTAACCAAATCCAATTTAAGCAAGAAGCCAAGCCTTTTATTAACCATCAACGAATGGATATTCTCATGCACAGTGATGATAGGGTCAAGAATTTGTCTCCCCGCAACAAAACCACTCTGATTGGGAGAGATGATCAAAGGCGGAACCTTCTGCAGCCTCAAAGCAAGCACCTTAGAAAATATCTTTTAAATAGAATTACACAAGCTGATTGGCCTAAACTCACTAAAATCCGAAGTGCCAGGGATCTTTGGAATCAACATCAAAAAGGTAGCATTTAATTCTTTAAGCATATTCTAACTACCACGTTCCATCCACAACATCTTTAGAAACAATCAGCCAAAAATCTTGAAGGAAGAACATAGGAAACTTGTCAGGCCCAAGGGCCTTATTACCAACAAAGGAGAAGACCACACTTCTAACTTCCTCAACCAAAGGAATACAACAAATCATACAGTTGAGATCCACAGTCACCAGACTAGGGATAACCTCCAACAACCAATCCTAATCAACCAACGATGAAACAAAGTCATCAGATAGGAGGTTAGAGAATAAAGAGATATCATCCCTTCTAATATCAACCTCATTCTCAAGCACCCTACCGTCCATACGGATACGCTTAATGCAATTAAAATCCATATGCTTAAGAGTGGTGAGGTGAAATAATTTGGTATTCCTATCACCACAATTCAACCACACCGCTTGAGATCTTTGTTTCCAAAAATATTCCTCCCTGGCCACAATATTATGAAGACGGGACAATAACACACTCTCCTCAAAAGCCAAGGCAGCATCATAACCCCTTAATTGAATATTTTTTTGCACATGATCAAGATCCACCTTGATGCGAGCCTTCTCATGGAAAATATGACCAAAGGAAGCTTTGTTCCAATTCCTCACATTAGCCTTAATAGTTGCCAATTTCTTCACCGCCCTATACATAGACGAACCATATGTTGAATCTTAGGCACTAGTGATTTTTTTGAAAAGCTTAATGCTCTAGAATAAAAAAATAACACACAACCTATGGTTTTAAAACTAAGAGATTTCAATTTATTCTAATTATTTATATTTAGACACAAGAAGATTTAGGAATTAAGGAAAGACTGCAAACATCTTGGCATCAACTTTAGTCAAAATGATATGCCACTCATCGACCCTTCCCACAATAAATCTCTCATGTATTAACATTTTCATCAATAAATCCAAGATAAAAAGATTCATGTTGGATAATCAATTTGGGTTAAATTTTGGTACTTCAAATCTTGTTAAACAATTGGGATACTCTAAATGTGACTTAAAAGCACATAAGAACACCATCAACTAAAAAAAATGTAAAACAATATTTTGAAGGCATAATATGGCTCCCCATACAAGTTGATCTCATGCTACAACAAATAATGTGTCATATTTTTATCTTATTTTAACCTATAAAATCCTCCTCAATCATTCGTAGATCTATGCCATGTAAATTATCCCCTTCACTTACCATCCATACCTCAATTTCCCCTATGAGGTGATGAAATTTAACTATTCCTAACAATCTTCATCCCTTCCAATATTAAAAAATATTGGAAGGTCCAAATCTTAAATCTCTTAATTATTTCAACATTGATGTCACCATTCCTTCCATGCTTGTATCATCTTCTTCATTTGTTGATATCATAGATATATAATCCTCATCGACCACTCTCCCTCCTATAACCTAATTTAATATCATCAACACAAGCTATGATGAGTATGAGCTACACAAAGCCTTCAATGTCAATAATATCTCTCTTTCCATTCTCTCATGGGTGACCTCATCCATGGGTGAAGAAAACATCAAATTTTCTATAATTTTTCCACACAAAATTATGTAACATGAGTTCCTAGCAATTAAATCAATGAAGGCGACATTAGTTACTAGATATACAAATATGGAAAGTATGCATGTGTTTTCTCAAAGAAAATATCTAAAAACACTCCAAATATATAAAAACATGAACTACAAAGGTAAATGTATGGGAATCTATGACTAAGGTATTCTTAATCCAATTATTATCAAGAATAATCCCAAAACTATTGGACTAGGAAATATACTACTAGTGAGGAAGAAAATGAACCTATTAGCACTTTTATTATTATTGAAGTGTTGGTAAATATATTTTTCATTATAAGTTTCAAGGTGACTTGCCCGATAGGCAATAAAAATGCCCCAATAGTTGGATAAGTTGGTACTAGACTAACAACTTTCCTTTGTGTTTGAGAGGGGCGACTCCCTCATATAATGGGTGTTTTTTGGGATTTTTGTGTACTTTTAACTTGAAAGTAAATAAATGAAAAGGGAAAAACTAAAGAAAGTTGAATAATAGAAACCCTACTAGCAAATTAATGAATACCAACTAAGAATTCACAAGATATGAAAAATTACAAGTATGTTTCACCATAAAGCATGTTTTGATGTACAACAACAATGAAAGAAATGCAACATATATCAACATACAAAGATACAAGTTGCTTCAACACATTCAAACCAAGATACCCAATAAATGAGTGCACTCATTACATCAATTGCATGATTTATATATGTTTCAACAAATAACAGACAATTTCCACCAAGATAAAAAAGGATTACCAATTTGACATACAAAAAACTAGCAATATAACTCAAAAATACATCCATAACATACAAACCAAATACATTCTATATTATCTTTTTGAAATTATACAATTCCAAAAACCCTTAGTTACAAAGTGTCAAACCAAAATTCTTCATACAATTTGTCCAAAAAAATTCTTCTCAAAAGTCCCCCCTATAAGAGTCCCCTCACATTTGAAATGGCCTTGTATTTATAGGCTTCTTATTGATAACCACTTGTAACTACCTCAACTACTTTTTTTAATACAATGGTTTTTAAACTAATAAACCTTATTTGGTTATGTTTTACATTTTTTTTTAGAAATAATGTTCATTTTCTAACTTCTATTTACAAAAAAGTGGCATAAGTCACTTTTATAAATAGGTAACTAGTAACCCATAATTTTGAAGAAAGACCAAGTCATTGATCTTGTCGATGTAGTTCTCCACCTTTGTCTACTTTATCTCTAATACTTTTTGAAAATATTCCTAGCACTCAACATTTTCTATCTTGTCCTCTTTGTGGCATAGTAGGAGCTAACACACGTTTTCATACAAACAAACAAAAATTGGTGCATAGTAGAGAAGGAATAAGATGTTAAAAAATCAACCCTCTTCGATCAAAGCTTCACTAGCCTAGAATTCCACATATTCAAGATCCAAACTTGATAGTTTTTTGACAAAAGTCCTTTAAAAATACTAGAACAACTTATTTTCTAAACTACTATCTAGTAGTTCATTTACTTATTTCAATATTTCATCATGCTCAAGGGAACCCCTTTCAAGTGACAATTTGTGCACCAACTTGAAAAATGTATTTTAGAAGCACATGTTATAAATGAGGCCTCTTGTTAGAGTGACCAAACCACAAGGATATACATCAACATCATAATGTCACTTCCATGATGTCAAAAGTTGATTCCTTTGTATATACTCGAAGGCCTTCTTTAAGTATGTTTTGATTTTTGATAGACCATTATAGTGCAAAGCTTGGGTCACAGATAAATGTTAACAAAGTATTTAAATTTCCACTACCCTTGCAAATACACTTGAAGGTGTCACAATTCTCTCATTCATAGTATTTCCATTATAGGAATAAAATGCCCCTATTAAACTCCTAAATCATAATAGTTTACCATTTTTAAGATAAATGCTTGGGAGTGACTTGAGTTTCATCCAATAACATCCATCCTCATATCTTGTTCCAAAGCTCCCATTATGGTGTCAGCATCAAGGACATTAGCAAAGAGAATTTTCTTGAAATTTTCTATAAATCCTTTTAAATAATTTCATTGTATGCAAATGTTACAATCTATATATTCTTTGAAACCACCTTTCTTTAAGACATTTTTATATCAAATAAATTACTTGCCTTATCTATATATCCATATTTCCCATACAAGGAAATGATGATATTTCCCATAAAATTATATGACTGATATGGACATCTAATTATTTTCCATGAATCTTCATACCCTATTTCAGTGCTTCCAATGTGGCACATGTTGATAGAACACTAGCTAGGGAAAACTCATTATCCAGAATTTTAGTGTACCCTACAATCATGGTACTTTATGGAGCAACAATTAACTTGAGTATTTCTCAAAAGAGAGTTATAGCTTGCTTGACCTATCCATTTAGTGCATAACCTTTAATCATTGCATTCCATGAGATGACATCTCTTCGAGACACTCTTGAAATATTGGCATGTTTTGTATATGCTTTTACATTTGCATATACATCTACAAGAGCATTCCTCACTAAGATATCAGATCAAAATCCTTTCCCAATTACATCATGAATCTCATTACCGGCATACAAAAAATTCACCGCCAAAAATTCACCAACGGAAAATTCACTGCCAACATTTCACTACGGGAAAATTCACCACCACGACAATTCACCGTGCAAAAAATTAATTGCATGAATTTTTTGCGGTTAATTTTCTGTGGCGATGAATTGTTGGTGGCATTGAATTTTCCCGTGATGAATTTTTGATGGTGAATTTTCCCTTGATGAATTGATGGTGGTGAATTTTCCTAGAACCCTCATTACCATGTCCAAGAGTTGCCAAGTTAGTACATGTTAGAAGAATATTATCATAGGTAATTGAATTCAATTCTACATCTTTTACCCAACACATTTGTTGGGAAACTTTTAGAGACTAAATTTAACATCCATTTTGAATATATCCTTGTACATATCTAGCATTCATTGAAATCAAAGAGACAACATTTCATTTAGGCACCTTTTGAAAAATCCCAAATGCCTCATGAACATTCCCATTTTCTATGCATATTTTGCAATCGTTATATTCCCTGACAAGACATCTCTTCAAAACTTTTTGTCGAACAATTATAAATCTTTGGGTATGCTTCCACATTTTACATACATGTTTACTAGAGCAATTGTGACAAAAAAAAAAAAAAAATTGAAAAAAAAATCTCTTTCCATTATGTCTTGATGAATTTTATACCCTATTCCAGATCTTTCATTTTGGTGCAAGCATGAGGATAATACTCCAAAGGTTGATACTTTTAGTTCCATGCCTATCAATAGCATTTTCTTGAAAATTATTAAATTATTTTCAAGAAATACATTTTATACATATCGTGCAATCATTTCATTCCATTGATATTTGTTCTTTCAAATAGCCCATGCACCTTGTGTGTGTTCTCAAAACTATTTACATACTTTTTCTATGGTTTCAAAGTTTGCATGCATGTATACCAGGGCTAGTTCAATTTCAACGTTCAATAAGAATCCATTTTCTGTATGAAATGACATTTCTTTGAGGAAATATGTAAAACAGTTTCCATGCTACATCAGTATCCCCACATTTTTCATGCAAGACTATGGAGATTTAGAGACAATTTGATTGATAAGTCATTTGAGACAATAGTTACAATGCTTTCCAAAGATAAGTGAGTTTCCAAGAGTGCAATAAATGGAGTTTATGATTTGCATGCAAAGTTGAGTTGCCTCTATCATACTCCATTGGAATTTTTAGAGGAATTATTAACTTATTTGAATGTACTCATGATTACTTATTTACCTTTGATTGGTGCTTGAGAAGTGTTGAGTTAATAACTTGCTTAGAACCCAGGACTTCAGTATTTATGACTTTAAATTTCTTAATTAAATTGTTTTTCCAAAGGTTGTGAATTCATATAAAAGTGCACACTTTAGGTAGAGTTATTAATTTGTGCAAAACGTCATGCGTTTAAAGACGATTATGAACTTATTTTTTTCTAACGTTTACCACTAGTTTACAACATGTTTTCCTCATTTTGGAAAGAGATATTTTTCATTTTAAATGGACTTATTAACCTTCACATAACTGTTGATCAAACCTCTATTAGCATTTGAAATAGATTTCAAACCCATAACTTATAAAAATCATATGCCAAGCCTCTCAATGTGATGAAGGAGAAAACAAACACAAATTTTGACTAGATCAATATTTTCTCATGAAACTTTTCCATATTATCAATAATGATTTTGCAAACCTCACTGCCAAACCATTTTTCCCCAACTAGTATGAAACTCCAAATTTAATTATTTTTGTAAATCACCCTACAAAAAATTATAGTATTAAAATCTCCTAAACTAGAAGGCATCTTGACCTGCAAAATTTTGACATTAGATGAAATGAAGTCATAAAAACTTGTAAAATGATTTTACATCAGCTCTTATGTATCTTCAACTTTAATTATTTTCATGATTTGTTGCATTGTGTGGCTATTGTGATGGATTTTCAAATGAAATAAAGGATGTCTCTCCTTCAAATTGGTGTACCTTTTGGCATAAACCAAATAATTTGACACTTAAAAGATATATGAATACAATGAATGGTGTGAAAAACACATAACATTATCAATTTGTAACTAGAATCAACTCATCAAAGGTGTTATATGCATGACAACACTTACCATTTTGAAACAAAAAAAATGTTTTATGGTGTCAAAATAAGGCTAATAGGAAGAAACCATTTCCCAATATTGATAACATCAAGAGACAGAACATAAATGACTCTTTTGATTCCCTCACCCACATCTTCCAAGATATATCCATATACACCATTGACCTCCCACTCATCCATCCCTAACTCATCAATCAAGACACAAGACTATATATCTCTTGAGATATTTTAGAGTGATGAAGCCATTCTTGAGTTCATGGAGATCCGCAATGATATACCTACTAATCATCATAAGAAGAGTTTTGACATCATCCTAGATTGATAAGTAGAAGGTATTTTCCACAGCGTGTCAAATTGTGATATTGCTATCAGGATTAAACTGTGTAGTTTTACAAATCAAACTCATTGACCAATGTTTCATGAGTAGTGGTTCACAAGAACCCATCTCTCATGATAATGAATGGTCCACTTATCACTCATTGCATCTAGGTGATGCTCACATAGGTGAAGCACTGGGACCTCCTGGGAAGGCCCAATGCTTCACCTCTGTGAGCATCACCTAGATGCAATGAGTGCTAAGTGGACCATTCATTATCATGAGATATGGGTTCTTGTGAACCACTACTCATGAAACATGGGCCAATGAGTTTGATTCATAAAACTACATGGTTGAATCCTAATAGCAATATCACAATCATCCTAGATGCAATAACATACTCTAGGGAATAGGCTAAGTTCTTTAGTCCTTAAAATCAAAAGTACAAAAATATAAAAAAAATCTAAAGTCCCTTAGTGAAAACCTCTTTAAGGTACTATTAGACAAAAGGAGAAAGAAAAAATGATGTTTTCATTTACAAAAGACCTCTAAGAGGCATCAATAGATGAGGAAGTAGGCATATTCAAACACCCTTATAGTAGAAAGATAGGTCAATAAAATTATTTGAAGATACGTATGAGGTAAAATTTGGTAAATAAACCTATCCATGGATCACACACATCACTGTTAGAAGAATCAGGAAATGTCATTAATGAACTTGTTGGCAACATGAGCATGTGGGATGAGCATAAAGTGAATAGTTATGCATTGCAGTATTTTCATTGATGTCAACATTGTATCCTAGTACAAAGACTATTGAATAGGACAACTGAGAGGGGGGGGATGAATCAATTGTCACAGAATTAAACATTTAATTCATTCACTGGAACTAATACTTAATATTGCTTAAATGATTAATCATCAAATGCCAATGCAAAAAAAAAATTCCAACACATAAACACAATAACACCAAATTTACATGGAAAACCCAATGAGGGAGAAACCATAGTGATGATTAACTCACACTATAGAGAATATCAAAACTGATTACAAGAGGCTCACTGCCTAAAATAAGGTTCACTGCCTAAAACAAGGACTTGTTGTTTGGAAAAAGGACTCACTATCCAATGGGGCTAACAACCCGAAGGGTTCACTACCACTGAGATACAAATAAGACTTGTTACAAATATAATACAATCCCAATGCAACAAAGGATTCCACCATAATCACTCGATCTACTTGCACAAATGATATACATCACACTATGCTCACTACATCCAAAAACTCAACATTAAGTTTCGCACTGATCTTCCACACTCAAAACATACACACTTACTAAATAGAATCAATTTCACACCAAAATGCACTCTCTCTTTTCTCTTATTGCTCTTATTCTTTTCTCTCAAGTATTTCTTCTATCACTTAACTCATCTTACATTTATACCATCTTCAACTTTGAAACATATCCAAAGTCGGCCATCCAAATCCAAATTCAAAGTAGGTCAATTCCAAAACATCCTAGGGTAGAATTAGAATGAGGGCGACCCAAACACATGCTTCATATGGACCCAAATAGATCCAACAGGCTTCATCAACCTTGAAAGTAGTATTTCACACAAGGTCAGCCAAACCAGTGTAAAACACATAGAACCATTAAGCACAAACTTTCCAAATGCCAAAATTATCTTCAATACAATCAGGGCAACTCAACTTTAGAATGACAAGCCATAAGAGTTCATCAAAGAGAAATCCAGACCAATGACATTTCTCTCGAACCTCAACCAAAAACACAAAAAACCACAGTTCACAACTGGTGAACACAACTTGCACTGTACAACAAATCAACAACTAAAAATATGGATATAGCATCTTCTAACAACCATGAACAACATGTCTAAATAGCACAAACATAGGAGTAAATCTAGACCAAAACCCAGAGCAACCACTGAACACCTACAACATATCTTCATTACAATTTTCTCAATATCCTCGATGTATACAGCCAACAACAACTAGTTGATAACCGGTTGACTGGTTGACATCAATGACAACACATTCAATCTTTCCATTCTTGCAACAATCTCCCCCTTTTTCATTGATGACAACACATGATGTAAAAAACCATCAAAGACAACATACAAGCTTTGATACACTTTTATGTTTCTCCCACTTAGTAGATAATTTCTTATATGCTTCCTTTCCTTTCACATGCTTCTTCTCCCATTCTTCCTTTCCTCTTTCACATGCTTCTTCTCCCCCTTTGACATCAATGGTAAAGGAAAAAGAATATTTTAAATTGATTTCTCCTTTGACATGAAAAATAGAATACTCATAATGACAACACATGATACTACCTGATCCCCCTGAGAGGTAGCCACCAAAACATCAACCCAGAAGAAAGATAGATCCATAGATCCACTAGATTGATGCATCTCCATATGCATCTAGTTTGAGAAAGGAGGGAAAATAACCCCTAACTTCTCTTGGATATACTCAAAATTATATTTAGGAAGAGCCTTCAAGAAAATATCACCAATCTAATCCTTCATCGGAACATACTCAAGCTTTACTTCATTCTCCATGACCTTCTCTCTCAAGAAATGATATCTGATAGATATATGCTTCATCCTTGAGTGCATCACCAAATTCTTTGAAATGTTAATTGCACTTTTTTTATCATAGAAAATAGAAATGGGATCATCATATACCACTGTGATATCTTTTAATATTTGTTTAATCCATAGAACTTGTGTAAAGCAAGATGCAACAACAATATGCTTAGCTTCAGCAGTAGACAAGGAGACTAAATCTTGATTTTCACTCGACCATGCCACTAATTTGCATCCAAGAAAGAATGCACCACCACTTGTACTTTTTTTGTCATCTACAAATCCATCCCAATATGTATTTGTATAGGCACTAAGTGTAAATTCAGTATCTTTAGGATACCACAATCCATAATCCCGAGTTCCAATAGCAACATGATTTTCCTTAGGGTCTTCTTGAAATCTAGCCACAAGACTGACAAAATGCATGATATCCAGACTAGTAGCAATTGAATACAATAGTCCAATCATAGATCTATACTTGTTTTGATCAGCCTTAGGTGAATCATCATCTTTACCCAATTTGCAGCTAGTCACCATAGGAGTACTTACCGATTTGGAACCATCCATCCCAAACTTCTTCAACATCTCTCTCATATACTTAGATTGTGAAATGAAAATTCCTTTCTCTTTTTGATTAATCTATAGCCCAATAAAGAAATTCATCTCCCCAAACATAGAAATTTCAAATTCTTTCTACATCTCTTTTGCAAACATCTTGCAAATATTTTCATTTCCCCCAAAGATAATGTCATCAACATACACTACGACAATCAAGATTCTGCCATTTTTAATCTTAAAGTACAAATTATTGTTTGTTGTACCTTTGTTAAAACCTTGCTGAATCAAATACCTATCTAACCTCACATACCAAGCTCTAGGGGCTTGCTTCAACCCATATAAAGCTTTCTTCAATCTCCACACCATATTTGGTTGATCTGTTAAATGAAATCATTCCAGTTGTTCCATATAAACTTCTTCTAGCTCACCATTCAAAAATGTTGACTTGACATCCATCTAATAGACCTTAAAGTATTTATGAGCAGAAAATGCCAAGAACATCCTTATAGCTTCCATTCTTGCTACCAGAGACAAATTTTCTTGAAAATCTATGTCTTCTACTTGTGAGTACCCTTTACACACAAGCCTCGCTTTTTTTCTAACAACTTCTCCATTCTCATTCAACTTATTTCTAAATACCCACTTCAATCCAATGATTTTTTTATCTGCTAGTCTTGGGACCAATTCCCAAGTTTGATTCTTCTCAATCTATATAAGTTCTTCTTTCATTGTTTCCTTATAATGTTCATCTTTACAAGCTTCACTTATAGTCTTTGGTTCAATATCAGAAAGTAAACATAGATTCACTTTAGTAACAACTTTGTTTCTAGTCAACACACCTTTTGTCTTATCTCCAATAATCTGACTTTTTGAATGATTCTTCAGTACATATTTTAGTGTCTTAGGGGATGTCACTAAAGCATCTTCTTTTGTTTCATTATGTTCATCATGTTAGCTCTCAAAAACACAGGTTTGAACCACGAAAGGTTGCCAAGCTTTCACAACATTTTAGGGTAACAGAACAAGGTTGGAAACAATTAAACCTTCTACTCTTCAGGTGCTGCTAGACCTAGGTGGGTGTACCTTTCTGAATAGTGCATACTTATCTTATAATTATCCTTCTGAAATACTTTGTCCACAATGGAAAATAACAGTGAACAAAACGAAAGCAAACTTGATAGCAATAGTAAAAGCAATTTTCTAATCTAACTCCTAAAATGATCTATAAGTAGATGTAAAGAAATTGAGTGAATTCAAATAATGAAATTGCAGAGACAAGTGCCTTGTTGGGTATGCAGAGTCGAATGAAATAGATATGGGCAATTTATTATGGCAGAAGATCGAATTGCAGGCATATGATATGTTCATAACTTGTATGAACAATGCAAGATTATGACTACTAAGCTCTACTTTAAGATCCAGATGAATCTTCCTGATTACTATGATCAATGAAAAGGATTTAATCTCTACTTGAGAGAACCAATTGATTAACCACACAAATGCAGCAAATGTGCACGGATAAACCGAAAGTAAACTTGTTACATAAATTTAAACAACCAGAAAGAATCAACATGGAGACAGCTTCAACAATGCTTTTCAATAAACTCGACACACAATTGATACCAAAACAAAACTGCCACACAGCTGAATTTCATTGAAACCACCATTTGAAAACATGCACATAGTCTCTAATAAGAGAAAATTATCCTACTGTAGCCATGCCTAATCTATCTATTTGTGATCTAAAATCTGATGATGTTCAATTACAATCCATGGTGAATATAAATACACCAGCATTAGAAATCATATCGTTTCAAATTCATGTCAGCCCAACACCAAATTCAGGCTCCAATCAAGCTGGTAAGCAACGGTCATTCAAGCAAAAACATGTCTGCCCTGATATTTAAAAATTTGTTATCACCAGTGAGACAGTTGGCGAGACATAACTCATCGTCCTGCCGAAGGCAATTCACTCGTTACATCCCCTGCAGTTGTATTTCGCTCTTGCATTCGCTATAGTGACCCATAAGTCATACTGAAGCCACATAGTATTCCATTGTTCCCACTGTGCTTCACTATAACACACAGATATCATGGAGACCTCACACAGACAGTTTTAAGTTTCACTGAGAGCCTCCCACCTAACCTCATGTCGGTGTGACCAACCAATTATCCTGCCGACAAAGCCACCACTGCACCCATTCGGCAAGACCCTAGGCACCTCGCCATGACCACATACCGAAACAAATAAGTCACACCGAGCAACACCTTTTGTTACAATCATCATCGCCAAGACCGTTAAAAGAAACCGCATCGAGCTATCAGAAAAACAAAACAATGTCGGGGGGACCTCCTGTAGACTACACATTGCTTCACTGAAAATCCTTATCCGTCTTGAATATCACCGTGACTTATGACTTCTCCTGCCGACGAGCCCGTTTGTCTTATGTTATGTCGCTGAGACATTTCAAACTCGGGGAGAAGTCCCACATAGTATATCGAGTTATACCGAAAGCCTCAGGATTACACCATATCGCCAAGAGAGTTCTAATCTCACACCGACATCCTTTATTTTTGTTCGCAGTCACCACAACTTCCAACCCTCGGCGAGACATCTTGTAGAGAACTCCTTGCTTTACCAAAAGTCACCCGAGATCGTTCGTGTTCGCCAAGACAACCCCCATCCTACACCGACATCCACTTGTTTTCCATCCTTCGGTGAGACCGAAGGTCACTCGTCGAGACCTTATGGCGATCGCCCCAACCTACACCAATATGCTCATATTCTTCCGCCACCGATCAGTGAGACCAAGGTGAACTCAGGCCGAAAGAAAACCATATGTTAAACAGTTTCTACAAGACCCGACCTCTTCACTATGACCACTCACCGAAACTCATAGCCTTTGCCAATAGATGTCTCTTTTGTCACCAAAACAGCATGGATGCTATGCCGATAGCCATTCACGGATGAATGCCAGTCGCTGTAACAAACAACATGTCTTGCCAAAAAACCTGCAACAAATGAATGTCAACCCACAACCAACATGGGTCGGGGAGACAGTAAAGGACCTATGCTGATAGATTTAGCAAGATGGAGAAAGCACAACCCGATGGGTTCCATAGGGAAATATGGGCAAAATGCAAGTAAAAATACCACAAGATGAGGAAAATGCCAATAGAAGGACTCACATGGAGACTCGGGGGGTATGGAAGGTATACCAAAATCATCAAATTTGATAGTTCCAACAGTGGCTCCATCTGGGGATGAATGACAGTCAGATCATTGCAAGGATCCAAAAGCTTTGGGTGAGCAGACCAGACCAAACAAAAAATGAGAAGAATGGAAATGGACCAGAAGCATGATGGAATGGATGCAAAATGAAGGTGAACCACCATCCTAAACTATTGTGCATGGAAAATAATTTTAAAGAGAAAAAGTAAGAGTTGTCCATGCACTGGCAACCCTCAATCCTCTGTGTGTTAACTTCTCCTGTCTTGAGTTGTTACAATTTGAGACTCAAATCATACTTTCCCCTGTCAAATACCTGGTTTTGTTTTGAGTTCATCAAATTTCTCTTGAAGACACAGATGCAATATTTCCTATCACTGAAAGTTTCTACAGAATCACCATGCTCAGCTTGGACCAACTTCCCAATAGTATTCAGCAATTCAAATTCTTCATCATCATGGGACAAACCCCTGTTATTTTCAACATTCAAAATGCATGCATACAAAATACAACATTTTATATTATCTCTCTCACTGTTATGAATTCTGAAACACTCTCCCAGCTGTATAAAATTTTCACAATCAAAGTGCTTCTCTTGAAAAACAAAAAACTCTGTCATACCACCATTGTCTGAAACTAACATATCTAAAACCATTTGCACTTCTTTGACACTACTTTTTGGATACAACACTGGATCATGACTCATGTCATCAATATCAAGCATATATGAATTACTCGAATCTGGACCTCTATCATCCTTGGCATGCAAATAAACATCTTCTCCAAATGAGTTAGGAACTTCAAAATCACATACCTTATCCCGAATGGAAGCAGACTTTTGATCAACACCAAAAGTATCACCATCATTCCAAGAAATACACAGGGAGTCATAAGAATTTTTACACAAAGATTCCTCACTGTCAAAATGAATTTGAGCTGGAGACAAAACTTCAAGATCATCTTTATGTGCACATCCCTTGCATTCAAAAGTAAACAAATCTGCAATCTGTTCACTGACAAGTGAACAAGTCTCAATATTTTCATCACTACAGTCATACCTTTCACTTTTATCATCATCAATCAAAAATCCAATACCATCAGAGAATGGGAAATCAGAAACATCATCAGTGCAGCTATTTATTCCATCATTTTGCTTATCTGAAATTATTTCCTCCTTTTCATAGAATGGATTTGAAAATATCTGAAACTTACTCATTGACACACCTTGGAAAAAAATCATCTGATCTTCATTTAACTCTTCATTATACAACGAGTTTGAAAAAATTTGGAAATCACTTTCAAATGTACAAACCTCATCATGATCAGATATATCTTCATAACTCTCAACTGTAGCTAGAGGTATTGTATACTTACCATCTGATGAATCAACATTTCCCATTTCTTCTTCATCCTAATCTTCATAAGAGGTAGAAGAATCCCTTGACTGCAGATCAAAATCCTCAAGTTCATCATCAGCATCAGAATATTCATTGGATGCCTCACAACATGCATTTCTTTTATTGTGACAATCTGTTGTGCAAGAGAAATGCCCTGCACCTTCATCTTCCTCAACCTGGTGAAAAGTATCTGAAGCTAGATATACTGTGTGATCTTCTTCATTGTTTTCCATCTGCATTCCTTCTTCTTGCATTTTTTGGGCTACAACACAATAATCTGGGGAATGTGGCATATCACAAAAATCACAGAAGTAATTGTTACTTACCATATAGGTTCCTTTTGTCAATGGATCAGGAGTTTCCTTGTTTCCAAGCCTAGTTGTTATAGGTTTTATATCCTTCCAATCTGTATTATAAGGCATGTCATGCAACCTCGGCCTTTCATTCCTGTATGTGTTCTCCTGTCTGTACTGATAATTTTTGCTTTGCTGAAGAACCCTAGGGTTGTCCCTTTTATTGATTATACCAGCAGCCTTCTTGTTGTTTTCAATTGTTTGTGCCATCTTTTGTGCTTCAGCCAAATCTCTTGGGAATTTATTTCTCAACTCATACCCTGTCTTGGGATCAAATGCATTCAAATAAATACTCAGTGCTACAAAATCTGGCAACTTTGATCCAATAGGTATTTTATTCTGTAACTTATTGAATCTTCGATTGAAATCATAAATTGTATCACTTTGATCTTTCTAAATGTGTAATAATTCACAAAGAGCATAATCTGGTATACTTAGATTCCCAAACTGATTGAGGAATTGATCTTGAAATCCTTGGAGAGAATCAATAGAGACTGCTGGTAGGTTATTGAACCAATCCCTAGCATCTTCAATAAGTGATATCATGAATAGCCTCATGTGTAAATCTTCATATGGCACATCCAAATCTTGGATGAAAGCATTGAAACTTCTTAAATGCTCTTCAGCAATAATTACATCACTCCCTGTAAACTTTGGGACAATACCTCTCCAACTGCCATCCATTAGATAAGGGGATAATTGAATCCCTAACAAATCAAACTGTCTGATCGTTGTTGTATGCTGATGAGGGGGGGCACAAGGTGGGTACTGATGTTGATACATCGGACCATAGTGATGTGCATGATAATATGGCATATATTGTTGACCATGAGGAGCTCTAGCATGACCTCCCCAGAACTAAGATCCTCCTCCAATCATGTTTGAAAAAATGCCAAAATTCTTTCAGAGTCGCCACCTACTGTTCCAAAAGTAGGAAAATCATTTTTTTTTATCTTTTTCCCAGCGGAATCACTCTTTATGAGATTTCTAAAATTACAACTTTTTCTACACTGACTCTATAAGATGGTCTTCAACTGAATTTTCTGATGTAATCCCCAGCAGAGTCACCAATTTGTTAGCTCTCAAAAATGCAGGTTTGAACCACAAAAGGTTGCCAAGCTTTCACAACATTTTAGGGTAACATAACAAGGTTTGAAACAATTAAACCTTCTACTCTTCAGGTGCTGCTAGACCTAGGCGGGTGTACCTTTCTAAATAGTGCAGACTTATCTTATAATTATCCTTCTGAAATACTTTGTCCACAATGGCAAATAACAGTGAACAAAATGAAAGCAAACTTGATAGCAATAGTAAAAGCAGTTTTTTAATCTAACTCCTAAAATGATCAATAAGCAGATGTAAAGAAATTGAGTGAATTCAAATAATGAAATTGCAGAGACAAGTGCCTTGTTGGGTATGTGGAGTCAAATGAAATAGAAATGGGAAACTTATTCTGGCAGAAGATCGAATTGCAGGCATATGATTTGTTCATAACTTGTATGAACAATGCAAGATTATGACTACTGAGCTCTACTTTAAGATCCAGATGAATCTTCCTGATTATTGTGATCAATGAAAAGGATTTAATCTCTACTTGAGAGAACCAATTGATTAACCACACAAATGCAGCAAATGTGTACGAATAAACTGAAAGTAAACTTGTTACATCAATTTAAACAACCAGAAAGAATCAACATGGAGACAGCTTCAGCAATGCTTTTCAATAAACTTGACACACAATTGATACCAAAACAAAACTGCCACACAGCTGAGTTTCATTGAAACCACCATATGAAAACATGCACATAGTCTCTGATAAGAGAAAATTATCCTACTATAGCCATGCCTAATCTATCTATCTGTGATCTAAAATCTGATGATGTTCAATTACAATCCAGGGTGCATATAAATACACCAGCTTTAGAAATCATATCGTTTCAAATTAATGTCGGCCCAGCACCAAATTCGAGCTCCAATCGAGCTAGCAAGCAACGGTCATTCAAGCAAAAACATGTCGGCCCTGATATTTAAAAATCTATTATCACTAGTGAGACAGTCGATGAGACATAAATCATCGTCCTACCAAAGGAAATTCACTCGTTACATCCCCTGTGCTTGTATTTCACTCTCGCATTCGTTGTAGCGACCCGTAAGTCATACCGAAGCCACATAGTATTCTGTTGTTCCCACTGTGCTTTGCTATAACACACAGATATTGCAGAGACCTCACACAGACAGTTTTAAGTTTCACCGAGAGCCTCCCACCTAACCTCATGTCGGTGTGACCAACCAATTATCCTACCAACAAAGCCACCACTGCACCCATTCGGCAAGACCCTAGGCACCTCACCATGACCATATACCAAAACAAATAAGTCACACTGAGCAACACCTTTTATTACAATCATCATCGCCAAGATCGTTAGATTCTCTCACCGAAAAGAAACCGCATCAAACTATCGGCAAAACAAAACAATGTCGGGGGGACCTCCTGTAGACTACACATTGCTTCACCGAAAATCCTTAACCGTCTTGAATATCGTCATGACTTATGACTTCTCCTGTCGATGAGGCCGCTTGTCTTATGTTATGTCGCTGAGACATTTCAAACTCGAGGAGAAGTCCCACAGAGTATATTGGGTTATACCGAAAGCCTCAGGATTACACCATATTGCCAAGAGAGTTCTGATCTCACACCGACATCCTTTATTTTTTTTCGCAGTCACCACAACTTCCAACCCTCGGCGAGACGTCTTGTAGAGAACTCCTTACTTTACCGTAAGTCACTCAAGATCGTTCATGTTCACCAAGACAACCCCCATCCTACACCGACATCCACTTATTTTCCATCCTTCGATGAGACCGAAGGTCACTCACCGAGACCTTATGGCAATCGCCCCAACCTACACCGATATGCTCATATTCTTCCTCCACTGATCAGTGAGACCAGGGTGAACTCACGCTGAAAGAAAACCATATGTTAAACACTGTCGGCAAGACTCGACCTCTTCGCTATGACCACTCACTGAAACTCATAGCCTTTGCCGATAGATGTCTCTGTTGTCGCCAAAATAGCATGGATGCTATGCCGATAGCCAGTCACGGATGAATTCCAATCGCTATAACAAAGAACATGTCTTGCCAAAACACCTGCAACAAACGAATGTCAACTTACAAGCAACATGGGTCAGGGAGATAGTAAAGGACCTATGCCGATAGATTCAGCAAGATGGAGAAAGCACAACCCAATGGGTTCTATAGGGAAATATGGGCAAAATGCAAGTAAAAATACCACGAGATGAGGAAAATTCCAATAGAAGGACTCATATGGAGACTCAGGGGGTATGGAAGGTATGCAAAAATCATCAAATTGGATAGTTCCAACACATCCTACTTCTTTTGCTCATCTTTTTCCTACTCTTCTATTCTTACACAATTAGGCTCATCAGATGAATATCCATCAATTTCAATAGAATTCTTCATTGTCTCATCAACCTTGACATTTAAACTCTCTACAATATTTATTAGTCTTTTATTGAAACATTTGTATGCCTTGCTATTAGTAGAATATCTAAGAAAAATTCCTTCATCACTTATTGCATCAAGCTTACCCATAGTTTCTTCATCTCTTATGATATAACATTTGCTTTTGTATACCTTGAAATATTTAACAGTAGAAATTCTTCCATGTCATAGCTCATAGGGATTCTTTGTACTATTTTCTCTTGCTTGAACTCGATTGAATACATAAACAGTAGTATGAATAGCTTATTTCCAGTAAACTTCTGGTAAACTAGCCTTAGTAATCATTGATCTAGCAGCCTCTTGAACTGTTCTATTTTTCTTTTCAATGACTCCATTCTGTTGAGGAGTTCTCAGAGCAAATATCTATCTTTTATTCCATGTGCTTCACAAAACATTTTAAACTCATGGGAGGTGAATTATCCACCAATGTCAGACCTTAAGCATTTTATCTTCAAGTTCACTTCATTTTCAACCATAGCTTAGAATTCCTTGAATCTATCTAATGCATTTGATTTCTCTCTAAGAAATGTAACCCATGTATATCTAGAATAATCATCAATTAAAAGCACAAAGTACCTTTCACCAAGTAGACTTCTTACTCTTGTAGGACCACAAAGATCTGTATGAACTAAATCCAATAGTCTGGTAGTGGATTGTTCCTTTGATATGTAATGATTTCTTGCTTGCTTTTCAAACTAACAATTCTTGTAGATAGCATTAATAGGATTTGTAATTCTCGGTAAATATCTCATGGCTTAAACATCACTAATCCTTTCCAAGTTATCAAAATTCATGCTGTACATTCTCCTATGCCATAACCAACCGTCATTAATCTGAGTCATAAAACATCATCCATCAACACCCTTAAGTTGATGGATATTCCCTTCAAATTTATTTCCTGTAGCAATGAATGTTTTGGATCCTTTCCAGATCTCACATCTCTCATCCTTAAACACAAGATCATATCCTTTTCTGTACATCTGACCAACACTCAACAGATTATTCCTTAAACCCTTAACATAGTATACATTGTCAGTATGATGTTTGCCATCAAAACTCACTAAACCTATCCCACAAATTTTAGCACAGTATCATCTCCAAACATAACCAAGCCACCATCATATTTTTCAAAATTAACAAACTTACTTTTATCACTAGTCATGTGATGTGAACAACCACTGTCAACTACCCAATAATTCTTCTCTTGTTTAGCATGTAGGGAAGGGATAACTATACCTTCATTTTTTTCCTTCTCCGAAGGGATTTCTTTTACCTATTTTAAAGAATTAGTAGAAGTAGGTTCATCCTTAATTTCCAAGAACAAGCATTCATTGTCATCAAGATCTTCATATTCTAAATCCTCATCAAATATACTAGCATTCTCATTCACATAGTAAGCTATGTTAATCTTCTTTCCTTTCTTTTCTTTCTCATATCTTTTCTTATTTCTTTTAGCTCTTTTAGGACACTTTGCAGCATAATGACCTATTTCTCCACAACTAAAGCACTTAAAGGGAAACTTACCTTCATACTTATCGGAGCCTTTCCTCATTCTTCTTACAAAGTTAGCTTCTATTTCATCAAAATTTTCTTCATCCGAATCTTCAGCTTTTGTAGCTTTAAAAGCAGTCTCTGATTTGCACCCATTCCTTAGACTCGGCTTCCTCATCTCATAAGATGTCAAAAATCCTAACAGAAAATCCTTAGTACAGGTCTTATAATCTATAGTCTTCTCAATAACACTCACCTTCTCACTATAAGCATCAGAAAGAGTTATGAGAATCTTCTTTACAATCCTGGTTTCATCTATAGTAGCACCAAGTCCTCACATTCCAACCACTATCTCATCCAATCTCTATACATAAGCTTTAAAATTCTCATCTTCAAACATATGTAGAAGATCAAACTATGTTTCCAAGTTCTGTAATTTCACCTTTTTGACTCTTTCATCACCATCATGCACTCTTTCTCAAGCATCCCAGACTTCTTTAGCCATCTTCAAATTATGGACCTTAATCAACTCAAAATGTACCAAACTATTCTTTAAGATGTACTTTGTCTTATTGTTCACTTCATGTGATTTGATCTCTTCATGTGTACTTTTACCATTAGCATAAGGAGTGTAAGAAATTTTGTAAGCTTTCTCCACATCATATCCATAATACTCTAGATATTCTTCCATCAATACTTACTAGATACCATAATTAGTTCCATCGAACCTCGAATAATCATAACCCATTTTTCCAGCCATCTCGAACCTTCCTCAAGCAGTTAAGCTCTTCACCAAGGAACCTTGCTCCAATACCAATTGTTGAATAGGAAAACTGAGAGGGGGGGATGAATCAGTTGTCATAGAATTAAACCTTTAATTCAATCACTGGAACTAATACCTAATATTGCTTAAATGATTAATCATCAAATGCCAATGCAGAAACTCAAATCCAACACATAAACATAATAACATCATATTTATGTGGAAAACCCAATGAGGGAAAAACCATGGTGAGGATTAACTCACACTATAGAGAATATCAAAATCGATTACAAGAGGCTCACTACCTAAAATAAGGCTCACTACCTAAAATAAGGACTTGCTATCTAATAGGGCTTACAAACTGAAGGGATCACTACCATAGAGATACAAAGAAGACAAATAAGACTTGTTACAGAGAGACTATAATCCCAATGCAACAAATTATTCCACCACAATCACTCAATCTACTTGCATGAATGATAGAGTTCACCTTTTGCTCACTGCATCCAACAACTCAACATTAAGCTTCACAGTAATCTTCCCCACTCGCAACACACAAACTTACTTAATAGAATCAATGTTGCACCAAAATGCACTTTCTCTTTTCTCTTATTGATCTTCTTCTTCACTCTTGTATGTTTTCTATCACTTAACTCATCTTGCATTTATACCATCTTCAACTTTGAAACATATCCAAATTCGGCCATACAAATCCAAATTCAAATTAGGTCAATGCCAAAACATCCTAGGGTGGAATTAGAATGAGGGTGACCCAAACACATGCTTCATAGGGACCTAAATAGATCCAACACACTTCATCAACCTTGAAAGTAGTATTTCACACAAGGTCTACCAAACTAGTGTAAAACACATAGAACCATTAAGCACAAACTTTCCAAATATTGAAATTATCTTCAATACAATCAGGGCAACTCAACTTTAGAACTGCAAGTCATAAGACTTCATTAAAGAGAAATCCTAACCAATGACATTTCTCTCGAACCTCAACTAGAAACACAGAAAACCATAGTTCACAACTAGTGAACACAACTTGCACTGTACAACAAATCAACAACCAAAAATATGGATATAGTATCTTCTAACAACCATGAACATGTTTGAACCACACAAACATAGGAGTAAATTTGGACCAAAACCCAGAGCAACTACTGAACACCTGCAACATATCTTCATTACAATTTTCTCAATATCCTCGATGTATACAACCAACAGACAACCAACAACAACTAGTTGATAACTAGTTGACCGGTTGACATCAATGAGTCAACCTTCAATCTTTCCATTCTTGCAATAAAGACTGTGGTGCAGATCAGTTTGGGTGTCTTGAGCATGCTTGAGGATGATTATGTAAAGAAATTCTGCAAGAAGGTTTGATCTGGTGAAAGCAATAGTTGTGGAAATTGACTAAGTTTTAATTCAAGTGATTTTGTGTGTAGGGGATCTAGTATTTGGGTCCCTATTGGTCCGCTAATGAATATTTTTCTCTATGCTTCTAACATAATTTTTTTGGTTGATAGAAGATCCTAATTCCAGAGTTTCATCTTTTCTTGTCTCATAGTGTGGAAGTTATTAGTAACAGAAGTTCAAACTAGCAGTTATAGGCATTTTCCATTCTAATGCATATGTTTTGGTGAATCTGCACTTCTCCGCAGATTGGATTTTATCTTTGTGGTTTTGGGAAGTTGTTGACAAGTGTCAGTTGATTGTATATTCTAGTTGGCATAGATTTTGGAGGTCCAGGTGTCCAAATGTGGGTGTACAGTTGGAAAATTTTGATATTAGGTCATTATCAGTGCTAACCTCATGAATTTTATGTTTTATGGAGTTTAATTATGTGTTGATCTGTTATGTGAGTGCTATTTTGGGTTCATTCCAACCTATTTCATATTGTTATAAGGTTTGAATCTTGGCATGAAGCGTGTGTGTATGGATCTTGAGCCGACAAGTTACATTTTTCTTATTACATCTAATTAGGCTGACCTAATTGATGTTGTAGATGAAGCAAATACATAATAAGGATTTTTTGTAGTATTTTGTGTATAGTGATATGTGATAAGAGTAAGTGGATACAAATTGTACGAATATAGTGTGAATATAGAGTAGAGCAAAGTGATATTTTAAATCAGTATGAAGAGTTTTGAGTCTATATTTTGAGCTTCTCTGGAATTGTATTCCATGCATGTGTTAGATGCAATTGTAACAGTTCAAATCTAGTTGTGAGCCACAATCTATTCTATCTTTTCTTTTCTTATTGGGTAGTGAGTCCATTTGGATAGTGATTCCACCTACAGTGAGCACTTCTATAATATACTATAATTATTTATAATATATTGTGAGCTAATCCTCACCGTGGTTTTTCCAATTTTGGGTTTTCCATGCAAAAACATGTTGTTCATGTGTTATATGATGTTGTTGGTTATTTTCATACTTTCATTCATTACTGCAAATTGAATATGTTATGAGTATCGGATGTTTAAATGGTTTAAAAGAAAATTGATTCATCCCCCCTCTCAATATTTTAGGTGTTCAACAATCATAGCTATCTTGACAACATCTAAACAAGAGACTATCATCATCTTTCTCAAAATCACCACTAACATCTTTTCTTGACCATGTGAAAAAATGATAGGCTTATACCCATCCCTTGTCATCCATCATCTTGTGGTACATCTTGATAAAAAAACTAGTCAAATAGAAGCTCTACAAGATGTATCCAAAAAATTCCCTTTTGGTCAAAGAACTATAAAAAGTTAGAGTATAGATTTTATGCCCCATCGAATATCTTAAAATGTATCTCCAACATATCCCCTATTATAAAGAAACCAAAAGGTATCCAAATTTACATAGAATTCAAAGATATTTTAAAAAATATGTCCAAAAGACAACTTTCCACTCCCCAATATTAACATCGTTATTAAAGTCAAAGTAGGTCATGAAGTGCTTTATCTCATGGTTGACTTCTTTGGGAATAATTAAATTTGAATTACCCTCAAAGATCAATGTAAAATATATTTTACCACTCCTTAGGGAACCTTATATTATTAGGTTATGCCAGTTGTATTAAAAAATATACGGGTCACATATCAATGGGCTATTACAGTTGTCTTCCATGACATGCTCCATTACATCATGGAATGTTATGTGGATGATCCTTTGGGAAAACAAAAAGTAAGGGAAGGGTAGCTATAGGTTTTTAAGTACATGTTTGATCAGTTGAGAGAATATAAGATACATCTTATTCTAAAGAAACATGTATTTGGTGTCACATCACATAAACTCTTGGGGTTCATTATCTATCACTAATGCATAAAGTAGACCTTGCCAAAGTTGTAGCTATCACAATAATCCCACATCCACTACAAGAAGATTTGTAGTCTCCAAGGTAAGCTTTATGCTATTATAAGTTTTATAGCATAGCTAAAAGATAAATTCCTACCTTTCTCCCATATTAAATAATAATACATTTCAATGGGATAAACCATGTCAACAAGCCTTCAATAAAATCAAGGAACATATTGCCTCCCCTCTAGTTCTCATAGCACCTATCCCAAGAAAATCTTACTTCTCTACATGTCAACACCAATCACCTTGGAGGTACTTCTAGCATAACATGAAAATGAAGGTTGTGAGTGTGTCATCTATTATAATAGTTAAACCTTAGTGAGTTGTGAGATTAACTACAACACCTTGGAACAAGTATGAATATTTTTCTTTTTTAGCTCACAAAAAAATTGACATAACATGCTTGGCCACAAAATTAATCTCATATTTCAAAATTTACCTACTCAAGTATTTATTTTTAAAGACTTATCTCACAATTCATATAGCTATATGGATCATGTCATTGAGAAAGTTGTACATTCAATATCTATATAGGAAGCAATCAAGGGACAAGTTGAATGGTAGATTAATTAGCTAATCTCCTCTATAGATAATCATGTATTTATTGTGGACTTTCCTAATGAGTCTTTCATCATGCTTGATGATTTATAAACTTGGAAACTAATCTTGGATTAATCATACAGTAATCATGGATCAAGAACAAGAATCTTTCTAGTCACTCCATAGGGAAATCTCATACCAAAAAATTTTAGACCATTTTTTCCATGTATAAACAAAATTGTAGAATATGAGGCCTTAGTCATGGGCATTAAACTAGAAATTTAACATAATTTTCAACATCACTTGGTCTATAGAGATCATAATCTCATCATCAAATAGGTAAATCGAGAGTATCATACTAAGGGTGATAAATTGATCCCCTATAAATAATAGTAGACAAATTCAAGGAGTACTTCACACACATCTAGTTTAATAGGTACTATATCTCAACAAAAAAGAAAAAAATCATGGCCATCATAGGGTTACTTCTCAATATTCCACAAGATGGTCAAAATTTTGAATTATTGGTCAAATAACTTGTAGTTCCCATGTATGAAACCCTCAACTTTGAGCTTGTATGTGAACTTTTTGGTCCCAAATCCCCTTATTACCATGACATCTACACCTACCTCTATGATCAAATCCTTCCACCCAACCTTTTGTGCAACTAAAATGGTGGGAAAAGGGGATCCCACCAAAAAAGAGGGGTGTTTATGATGATGATGTTTTATAAAACCCTTTTAGGGATTCTTAATATGTGTCTTTCCCCACAAATTTCATTAGGAAAGAGATCACAAGGTGTAAAGATTTACTTTCAACCTCAAAGGTGATCCAATCAGACCCAAATCTCAGTCCTTAGGACAATAGGACAAATTTGAAACCAAATTGAAATGATTTGAAATGCTCAAACTAAATGAACAATAAGACATAATACTTAAAATATGGGTTTTAGAAAATAAAGAGATGGAAATGACAATGTGCAGGAAGATCTGAGAAGGGTCTAAACACATGTATCTATCACTAGAAATTTGTTTTGAGAATTACAATGGGACTCATTCGCCCTTGGGAAAAGGGGTCTCAGTCTAGGGCTCCAAAATAAGTTTTGGCAATCCTCTAATACTAGATCTTGGCTTCGGTTTGACACAGATCTCATTGTCAGAAAGTTGAAAATAAAGTCTACAACTTAGTTTATGTGGCTTGAAAACAATGATGACAACTTATGCAACAATGCAAATTTGCTTCTTCAAGATCTTTCAATCCTTCTTCAACCTGTAATCTACACATACAAAAAGAGGAAGAAAGGATTTTTTTTGAATGGGGGTTTTCCTTTGTCAAAACCCAAGTTTGATAATTGAACCTTGATAGAAATATAATGGCAAAGGAGAAGAAAATGATGAATGAACACTTGCTTGCTACAACTCACCAAACCTTCAACGGCTTCCCTTAGAGGACTGAAGACAAACACATCTCTCCAAGGAATCTGATCTTTCTTTGGTTGATGGATTTGGATACTTGAAATGCTTGCATTCTTTAGGATCAACAATGCATATTATCCTTCACAAGGTGACATGAACACACATATACTTGAACATGATGTTAGGACCTTGATTGCTTAAACAAATGACTGATAAATCTACTCTTGAATGATCTTGACAAAAATGTTTTCTCATAGGAATATTTGATCATGCCACTTAGATTTCAAATGATATATAGATATGTATTTATATGTGTTTATCTAATTTCCCAAAAATTAGATTCCAAAAGCTAACAATTGCAAGTTGAATTTGAATCAATAAAATACCACCAAAAACATATTTTAAAATGGGTCTTAGGACTTAAAGGGGACCCATTCACCCCTGAGCGAATGGGTCCTAGCCTATAAGTCTAGGACACGCATGCTCCAATGTGATTAAAATGTTAAATTTATTAATTAAATGTTGGTTTCCCTTTCAGAAAATGAAAAAATAAGGATTTGGAATGCATAATTGGAAAATTAGAAGCTTAATTAATTCCAATAAATTAAGGGACCCAAACATAGTGTGAAATTGTAAAGGTATACAATTTCCTACACTACATTTAGCCCCCACTTTAGTGAGAGTGTGAACTTATGCTCAGACTCACACTAAATTAGAAAAATATGTGTCAAGAGGGATCCAAATGTAAAAATGTTAGAAATATAAGATGACAAAGATCAAGGAGGTGGCCAAGCCCCCAGGATCGAAGATCCCATGGCAAACCAACATAAGCATAAAGGACACACATGTATGTAAGATATGTACAGTAAGACAAGATACACAAGCATACAATGTCAAAGATAATGCAAAAAGGAAAAGGATAAAAAAGGATGGACTAGCAAGTTGTATTATGCCACGTCCATAAAATATGCTCACAAGGGCTAGTGCAGTTCAGTATACACTCGGTGAGCCCCAAAGGAAAAATGGGAAACACACACTAGGTCTACAAGGTTTGCATTCATAAAAAGGTGGTAGATGGGAAGGTCACACCAAGTCTATAGGTCTCCCATACGTCAACCATACTAAAATTTATACTCCCTAATAACTTTGAGAAGGTGCCACAAAATGGTCAATGTGTTATGAAAATGCTACACTAAATCCAACTCTTGTGAATAAAAGTGAAGCAAAAATGTCAAACTAAAAATGTCAAAATGAAATAATACCAATGTATACCCCACATTAAAGGAATTTCTAAACACCATACTGTGAGCAATTACTTTAAAGTAGAAATGATAAATGTCAATTGATAAAATGGAAATGAGAGCTTATTTGGAAATCCCTATGCCAATGATATGTTTCCAAATAAAGTTGCATCATTAAGAAGGGTTTCCCCCACATCCAATCTCAAAAGATAACACATAAGGGATCTACATATTCGGGGAAGCATGTCTTTCCTACAATGATATAATAGAGCTCAAAATCATCATCATTCCCCAAATACTTTGCAGAACAATGAACACAAAGGAAGAATGACTCATAGACAATGAAAGAAAAGGAAAAGCTTTTGGGTCAACATGGAAGATACTTTTGGATGTCTTGACACCTTGTATCATCCCCAAAAGGAAAACACAAGACAAAAGAAAAGATAATGTTTATGATAGATAGAAGAAATAAGATACAAATAGAAGAATGTCACAATAGATTCACTTCCTTTGTATCCTTGTACCAACAGAGTAACAAGGGTCATCCAAACAAAGCTCACCAAACATAAAGACACACCAAGTAGCACAATATGGGAGATCACATTACATACATGCAATAACAAAGAACATGAAAATAAAAGAAAATAGTATGTCACATGCGAGCCAACCTAAAGCAGGTCGCCCGCATCCTAATCTTGTTCATCATATACGGAAGGCAGATAACTAGCCAAAGGAGCAACGACAAGTTCCATACTAGGTTTATTCAATTTCTTTTCCCATTTTCAAGTCTTGACTCCAAATTAACCATGCCCATTTTGGTTGGTGGGACAATGTCATTTTTCATCTTTTCCTTCATGAGTTGCTTCTTTTTCTGACCCATTTTGGTCTCTGACCTTTACTCTAAGGTACCAACTTTCATTCTCAAATTCACTTATCATTGCTATGTTTTAATCTCATTTTGAATCAGGATTGTCAAAAGGTTATCCTTCCTTCTGGATACCTCCCTAGTGGGTCTTGATTCACAATATGTTGAATTTTCCACTTCACCTGAACTTTTTCCAATTTAACATTTGTAACAAAATACATATAACCTTATTACTTAGCCTAGGTGCATTCCTTCTGAAATACTAGGGCATCTCTCTATGAGTTGTTGGTTTAGGAGGTTTTAACCTCCAAGGACAATTCTTTCCTAGTCCCAAAGTTAGGCAAGTTTCAAGAAATTGGTTCCCTTAATGTTTCCCTTGTTCTTCTTTTCTTGTCATCCTAGCATATGAACCTTTAAATCATTAACCACCGATATTTTTTGCAAAAAAATTACGTAATAAGCTCATAGGTCCAAGTGTTGAACCTAGTAGCTCTGATACCACATACATAACATACACAAAGTTTACCCTATTAATTTCACCCAAGTTTTAACCTAGAATGTGAAAAGATCAAGTTCACAAATACATAGAAATAAAATTCTCCTTTTTAATAACACATTTACATATTTGAAATAAATCCATTTTATATTACATTGCATGAAGGAAATAGCATTACATAATCCCAAGTAATGAATTCATCTTTTCGTATACATTTATAAATAGATTCAAATCATAATTACATGACATAGCTTCAAAAGCTTAATGGCACAAGAGTACAATAGTCAAGATGTTCACATCTAGAACTCACATCTTTATCTTCTTCAGTTTCACAAGCTTTGACTGCCAACTACATGAGGGAGAGCATCACCCAAGTACTTTTCTATCAACCATGGACTTAATGTGGTCCCTCACACATCTTCCTAATTGATAAGATGGCCCTACCCTTCAACGAAGAGTTTGGTATGGAAACCCTCTAGAATAATGCCTACCTGAGTGCATGGTGTTGTGTCCTACATAACTAGTGTTATCATACACTGGGTACCCGCCTAATATGCATGACACTCCCTACTAGCTATGCAATCCTACCTCATAGTGAACTAAAAAATTGTACATAGTGGCATCTACATTTACGTTGGCCAAAGTTTTCATATATATATAGCAAATCCACTTTCTATGAAGCAATGTCGTATGTTCACCCACCCCCTCGCTCGACTTGGAAAATCTATTGACCTTTGAATACTCTTGCCTTGGTTGGACCTCAAGATTTAAATAACATAAACAAGATTCCATACAAAAGTGATAACACGCTTATATTGATCTAACTGACCAATTAGGTTTAACCCAACCTCTTGAATACCCTGTTACACATTTGTAACATTCTTGGGACTGACAGCGACCTCTTATTCAAGTTCTTTCTTTTAATCATGGGAGTAATTACTCTCCTAGTTCATGCATAATTGGTTAATACTGATGACACCATGTCACCAACTGGACACATTTGGTCTCAATCTAAATCACTAACAATATGTCAATATGTATAATAATTCAAATTTAAACTTGATTTGAAGATTACTTCCTCATATTGAGTTTTAGACTCTTTGTTGTCATATCTAATATGGCTCCATTCTTCTACATTGCTATAACCAATCTAGTTATCCTTGAAATTAAATTTCATATAAAACCTCACGCTCATAGTAATGTCTAATAATAGTAAATCAACATAATAAGTTATTTAACCTCTAGTAAATTCAACTAAGAACCTTTCGACTAATCTCTAATTTCCTCATGATTCTTTCCAAGTTATCCTTTGCATCATTTATATAAGGTACCTACGTTTGTATGTTCATAAACAACATATATCCTTTCCCTCAATATGACACTTATAATCACATGTTTAAAATATATGTTAAGTTCATATCTAATTTGGAGGATATTTTTAGCATGAGAGGAGTTTGTGCTTCTACACCTTAAAGTCTCCTTGCATCATGGCTTTGGATTGTTGAGACGTAAAGTCCTCTTCTTTAAGATTAGAATACTGTGAGTAGGTATAGACTCTTGGTCAAGTATAAGATAATATCATTTAAAAAGGTAATTAGAATGCATATATCTCTAATGAATTTTCCAACCCTATTGTTGAATATCAATATAATCACATTCAAGTGTATACCCTATCCTTATGGAATAAACGAATCTCCTACTTTCAAGGGAATATGAGCATCCGAGAACATAGGTTCTCCACTCATGGTTAAACTACCAACTTAGGTTTACATTTAACATCATATCCTAACAATGATGGCATAATACTTCTAACATGGTATTGATCCCTTTGCATTACTAACATATTAATTTATGCAAGTATATATGTAGCATACTATATCCTAGGTATCATCCTAATACCTTCTAGATAGTTTCACATAAATACATTGTACAAACATGACAATCATATAATTGCTATATACATATATCATACCACTAAGAATCCTCAACCAACTTATATTCATTCTAGCTATATGCATAAGCTCTATTCGACAGCTATAATAAACAAACAACAATTTGTACAATCACTTACAAACAATGGAAAAATATAGTTTCAAAATAGAAAAGAGTAATAGATAAGAATAACTAAGCATGCTTGGAAAATATAGCTTCTACGAAGAATTTGCAACTTTATACTCAATGCCAAAGACTCAACTCGTTGCCTCCTCCAAACTCAGCCCATCTCTAATCTAATCCAATAATCTAAGCTCTCAACTCTCAGTAATCTGCTCTTAACTCATAATGTAATTTCTCCTCTAAACTCACAAAGAATTACTCTCAAACTCTCACAATGCTCTTACAGAAAATAACTTAGCAAAAGAACAATGAATGAACAGCTCTTAACTCATAATGTAATTTCTCCTCTAAACTCACAAAGAATTACTCTCAAACTCTCACAATGCTCTTACAGAAAATAACTTAGCAAAAGAACAATGAATGAACAGCAATGATCAGTCACAATGAACAATGATAATGAGCAGCCAAATAAGAAACTATCGACCCCTATTTATACAGATTTAGAGAAAGACTTTAAACTAAAAGATAGCTAAGAAATTTTCCACCTTTCCTTCCCATGCCAGCCGTGGGTTTTCCTGGTAGAAAAGTTAGCAGATTTATCTCACAAAAACTCTTAAGAACTTCCTCAAATTGCTACGACCGATTGGCAATTTCCTCTCTTTGATCTGTTGTGCAAAACTCAACAAACTACTCCCTTTTCATAGCGCACATGGTGTCCACATCATTTCTAGTTTGTTGCTTATACTAGTCATGGGATTTCTTAGCTTACACATGTTAAAAATACTCAGTCAAAGCCTTCAATCTTAAGCTACGTGTAGGCTTTTCCTAGTCTCAATTGTTTTCACACTCCTATAATGGCTTTTGCCTTTATTGGAGGTTGCGGTTTGCACAATAGTTATATTTCAAATGCATTTCAAACAATAACAAATTTCCCACGCCACCTTGCCAATTACGTGGCCTTTTGACTTATTCAATAGCCTGGGTCGCAGCCATATGCATGGCATAATATGCATGCCTTTATTCAGCCTTTACTTGCTTTTATACACAACATTACTTACTTATCAGTTATGGTATCAATAACTCTTATATCACATCATTGCATGCGTCAAACTTTCAACTTTAACACTTCTTGTTCCATCACATCATATATGCGAGTGGTATATTAACATAACATCTCACACATATATATATACTTGCATCTATAAGAGATTCAAGGGATACGCCGATAGTAAATTAAAGGTAAAATTTAATATAAGTATAGAAACAAATAGGTAAAAGAAGAATGATCCTAAACAAACACAAGAGGGTTTGGCTTGTGATTTTATATAAGTCTAAATTTGGACTTCACTTTCAATTCAATCTTTTATTCATATTACATTATTCAAAAATTCTTTACAAATTCTAATTAACTTCAATTTTTAGTAAATGTGTTATTTAATGTTATCATATAAGTTTTTATTTTTACTATAATTTATTGATTTTAATTTCATGACCTAGTATGTGTATGAGATAGAGAATGAGATAACTAATATAGGTTCATTGGTTTGGGATAACTAGTATGTTTTTAATATGTTGAGCATAGTGAATGAGATAGAAAGTGGCATTCCTCTTGTAAAGCATCGACAAAGGAATTCCATGTCCAAATTAGTTGGTGATAACTTTTGCACTATGCATTGAGTGTAAGAAACATCTTCTTCTAATGTCTCTCCTAACTCTTCTCTCATTTTATATTTTATTATTAAATTTTTTATGTTGTTTATGTTTAGGATGTTAGGTTATACTTATATGCAATGATTTTTTGTGTTAATATAATATGTTATTATGTTGTTGAAAGGCTGGTTGGAAAAGTTGGTGATAAGTGTTTTAGTGGTTGCATGGAAAAAAGAAAGTTTATAAAGAATATATATTTTACGATGTAATTTATACTAATATGTTTGATAATATATATTTTTATAGAAAGTTTAATTTTGAAATTAGATAACTTAAACAATTTGATTTGGGAACGCAAACCTAAACTAATACTTTTTCAAGTGAAAAAGAACGTGTAAATGATATCTACTCCACTAAAATCACTTGAATGATGATCTCCACTTATTTTTTTGTTTCTTTGAATGTGCAATGAATTTGTGAATCTAAAGAGAAGCAAAGATTAATATGTCATTTCTTCCCAACGTGACATCAACGTGACATCATGGACGTAGTGCTACAGGTTCTTTTATTTTGCTCGGTCAACTTAACTTCGTTTGAGGCACTATTTTATTTTTCTTCTGGATTTGTTAACATCTTTCGTCTCTAATTGCTTGAATACATGGTTGTTTCTAGCACTCGAAGGCTGGAGATTTATTCTCAAAGACAAGAAATATTCATGTTTGAACGGTTTGAATTGATTTTTAGATATGAACTGAATGTGACATACCGTAAGTCTAAGGAGGCTAAGTAAATTATTCAAGTTTTGTTTTCTTTATTTCCCCATTCAGAGAAGACTTCAAAAAACAAAAGCTAATCAAGAATTTAGCTTGACTATTACAAGGAACTAAAGCTAATCCAATTCCAATGGCCAACATGATGTGCCCTGCTATCAACATTCCCACATTAAGAGAGCAGCCCCTACCAAAATGCTCAATCCACCCACCAAGTTGGAGGGCTTTCGTCTGTAGGCCCTGGTAACAGAGGAGGCCACCATAGAAGCTATTAATCCTACTGTATACAGTGACAACGTGAAGGTAGTCAAAATCTGGCTGTCGAATTTGCAGTAAGCGCTAGTACGAGCCTCATTCTGGTGCATCTTTCTGTAAGTAGCTTAAAAAAATTTCCTGAGGAAGGGATCCATGGACATCACTCCTCCTGCAAATTTCAAATAGAAATTCATTACACATTCTATATTTTAGTAGATCTAAACATCAATTCAATTCAATTCAATCCAGATGAAACATAGATCAACTTGCAATTCCAATGTCATAGCCGAAGAAATGCAGTACCGTCTCAAACTGCGTAGCCAGGGAAAATCACCCTTTCCTACACATTTTCTACCATTTTCAACAGCGGATCACCTTTCCCTTCAGTCGTTGTGTGGATGTTGAGGTTAGACAAAGGGTGTAAAATGAAAGAACATGAAAAACAAAGCAGAAGCAATATACAATTAGCATGAAAAAATGCAGTACCGTTCAACATAAGTTCTACCATTGATACAGCACAGACCAGTCATAAGAAGAAGCAAAAGAAAAAAACAACTTGACATCCAAAACGTAAAATAGATCATTAGTCAAACCAAAATCAATGCATCAGACACAGCTTGAAACTCATTTGAGGAAAAACAATCTAATAGTTTACAGAATAACCTGTTAACACAATCAAATTAAGAGTCGTCTGATGATTCACTCATAACCATTATTAAATTGAACCAAATCTTTAAAAAATCCACAAACTGTATTCAAGCATCAAATAAACATATACACGAAAAAAAATGCATCAACACCAAAGCCCTTGAAGCCACAAACCAGCGGTAAGAAATTGACAGACCCTAGCCATGACTACCAATAAACGTTTAATTATTACTACATACAAAATTCACCTTGCCAAATCTAGCAGCTTAAATTTTGTCTGTAACTAAACGGATGCAACAAATTCCTTATAGATTTAAAAAATCAAGCATAAACACATAATCAGACCATCAATCAGCATCTGTACCAATACAATCATTCTCACCTCAAACTTTAAAGCCAAATTTCAAGCAACTAGACCCAAATCTCAAAATTCGCTTACACTACACACATGTACCAACCTAATTTATCGGCCACAGATCACTAAATAAATCTAGCCTTCAAAAATTGCCATGTAACCCTTCACTCAGAACCAAAACATCAACATCTGTCGACAAATCAAACCCTAGAAAAACCAAAAATCACATAAATCCTACGGCAAGCAACCAATTCAACAACAGAAAAATTAAACAGCTCCCTAAAGCATAATCTGGCATTCAAAACCTGGAAGTCCACTGCCATTCCAGGAAACACAAAACAAGTAGAATTACATGCATATACAGCTCACCAATGCGTAATTGGGCCTTCAAAACCTAGAAACTAACGGCCATTCTAGGAAACGCAAAACAAGGAGAATTATACGCCCATCTGCTCGAAAAACATGAAAAATGACTAAAACATATATTCAACAGCTTAAACGACCGCTTCCAAAGATATACACATGATTTTCATTGGAAACATATTTAACATTTGATAGACTCGATCTAAACCCTCATCTGAACGTGTCTCTGCAATTCCTTCTACGTCCAACTCCAAAGCTTGTCTTTGTAAATAAATGTGGACAGAACAGTCTATTTATGGAGGCTGGAGGCGGTGATGGTGGAGTGAGAGAAGAAACATGGTAGATGCGTCCATAATGAGATTAGAAGTAGAATTAATTTTCAGATTTTGTTCAGATTTACCCATGCTCATGGCTTTCTCTTTACGCAAGTTATAAATTATCCGACATCATTGACAATTTCTTATGGACGTCAAATGGCATGGTGAGGGTGTCGTATGGTATGCAGGTGTGTGACAAGTTATTCGATAGCTTGAGACTGGCGAGTCCACAATAAAAGCCTATCGGTTAATAACTTGTTATTATAATATGGGTGATCCCACAATAGTGGTTTACAATTTTTGGCCAAACTGGACACTGAAATTATTTTTTTAAACTAAATTTTCACATTCGGGCACCTATAGCGGCTAAACCGTGAAGAATTTGAAGATGATGCAAACTAGAGTCTCGTCACATTTTGTCTGCAGATTCTAAAAATATTTTTTTCAAAATTTTTGGAATCAGATTCCACTTCTTTTTCCATCTCCCACGAAAATTGTTTTTTTTTCAAAAAATAGCATTTTTAAAAAGTGACACACACCGTATAACGCATAACTTTTTTTCCATGAAGGATAAAATTCTAATTCTTTCAAATTTAGATTCGTAACTCCGATATCTAGTGATTCCACTTGGTTAGATAGTTTTTTATTGAATATTTTTTCTTTAATCAAGTTTCAAAGTCAAACCAATTACAATTCAGACATAGCGCAACTGTATAATGCATAACTTTTTTTGTATATATCAAAATTCAAATTTTTTTTTCTATTGGATCAAGGAATTCAATATCTGGTGCACTCATATTTTTTAATTTTTTGTTTTGATAATTTGCTATTTTTCCACATGTGTAGAACAGAGACCTTCATTTTCGATGAAAAACCTATGTTTAATAAAACTAAAATATCAAATACATAATAAAACCAAAACATATTAAAATTATATTCGTTGGATAGCTCGCTCGAGGACTACCGATTCCAGCTTGGGTTTGTGAATATTCCTCCATTTTCATCCTCAAACCGAGCTCAAAAGTGCCAAAATTCAAGTTTTTTTTTTTCTTAGGGGGGATGAGGAATAAAGGGGGTTCGAGCGAACCACTAGGGGTTCACTGAACCAGGGTTCATTCGAACCCCCTTCTATAAGGGGTTTTGATGGCTTTTTTGGTGGGAAAGTATTAAGAGGGTTCAGCCGAACCTAGGTTCTACCGAACCGCTAATTGGTTCGGTCGAACCAATAGGTTCATACAAACCCCTAAAATCAAGTTTTTTTCCATGCATTCATTTTTGTTGAGTTTTCCTTCCTCACTTCAATTGTAAACCACTATTGTGGCTTCACCCATATAGATGTATTAATATATATATTCATGATCATACATTTATCAACTTTAACACACATACACACACATGTAAATATATGCATATATATGTATATAAGTTATTTAATTAAATATGTACATATATACATATATATTAATGTATACATGCATACCATTATTTTAATAACTTACAATATATATATCGATAGGTATATAAAGTGTATATTTGTGTATATTTGTGTATCCATACAAATACTCACATGTATGTTGTATCTATGTATGGGTATACATAGGTATTTCTACCTACGCATGCTCATGCACACATATGCTCATATATATAGGTTATCATATATATATATATATATATATATATATATTTAAATACACAAAGTATATCTCATGCTTCAATACAAGGATTTAACATTATGACTCAAATCAACTAAACAATCATAGAGAATCAAAGACAGTCACCCAAACATTCCTATCAACCCAAGAAAACATCACCAAGGTTTACTTACCGACACATAGCCCAAACTGGCTTGACAAAGCTTGTCTAACCTAGAATGTGAGTGTACGCATTAACTCAAGTAGGTACATTAGTGGTTCCCATACCAAATTCCTCTCCTTAGTGATACTCTCCCTCTCCTCATTGGAGGGCTTGATTCTTTCCTGCATCCAACTTAGTGCATTATGAATGAAGTTATTCAATAACAAGAAAATTATATTCATCATATATCATTTGCATCTTTAAAGCATTTAAAAAAATAATCTCATGTAATGCATATTCATATATTTCATTTATCCATTAGACATATTAAAGTCATATTCTTGCGTATAAAATCATATTTACTCATAAAGGTCAAAGTAATTTGGTAATTTAGAAATGGGGTGTGACAAGTGAGCCCTTGGTAGTGAGTCATTCTTCTCTTTTGGGTATTGAGCCCTTCTGATAGTGAGCCTATTGTATCCGGTGTTGTTTTTAATTCAAGTAAAAACAGGTTTTGAAGGGACCCGAAACCCTTTACAATAAAAAACAAGGTTGCAGAAAGGACAACCTGCAACCAACCAAAAACTAGCTCCCAAAAAAAACCCATCAAGATTTACATTTAGAACCACTCTTGTGGGAATGGAGAGTCATGTCAAAAGAAGGCTTAGAGGATTTAGATTTCTTTCCCTTAACAGTGATCCAGCCTTCTTCCACTTGCGCAGCCTTACCATGCCACGCCAACTCACAATTTTCTTGAAGATGAATGCTTGCAGCCAAATTCTTAGGGGTTTCATCTTTATTCCTTTGTGCAGACAAAGACTTATCTGAAAAAGCCACCAGATATGGAAGTCGAAGCGCTATCACCAGAAATGGCAGCCTGAGACCTAGTCACTTTCTCATTAAGGGTAGCCTTAGCAACCCCACCATTTCAGACGTCCGGAGGGGCGTCCCAAGACCCTATGATTCAAAAGCAACCACTTCAGAAAAACTCCTATTTTGATCAACATTCTTCTCAACCGTATAATGTTGTTGAGAAGCGCCTTTCCACCAAGTAGTCATCTTTATTTTTTTCTCAAATCCACATTGTGCAGCAACATGTCCAATTTTGAAACATCTTCTACACCGGAAGGGAATCCCTTCATAATCCAAAGATTGGACCCAAGAACCTTTAGAAGATTTAAGTAAAACCTTAGCAGGCAACCCTTTTGAAACATCGATTTCAACTAGTATGCGAGCAAAGGTGGAATGAAGAATGTCTAAAGATTCATCATCCACCAACAAAAAATCACCAAGGGCTTCACCCACTTCCTCTAGAAGAGAGTCATTCCAAAGGTGGAGGGGAAGATTAGGCAATCGTACCCAAATCAGGATCTTGTTAAAAGTTTTAGAAGCAGGGTTGAAATCTGAGTGCCAAGGCTTAATCATCAACAAATATTTGTCTTCCCAGCTAAAAAAATTGTCACACAAAATTATATTTTTGTCCTGAGCATTGTCAAACTTAGCTATAAAAAACCCCTTAGCCATGGGGTAAATATGAATTTTACCAGAAATCAGAGGCTCCCATTCATTGGTGATTCAGGAGTGCAGTTGAGGGAGGCTAGGCCAAAAACCCCTAAACCGACAGAGCGAAGACACAGGGCCTTCGCTGCCCTAACCACCTCCGTTGGTCGTGCCAACCTCCTGCAGCTTGTCCGCATGACTCTGAGGAATTCCATCAGCGCCGACCGCTCGAACCCTAGAAATCTCTTTTGCGCCTTCTGCCATTCGAAAAATTTCTTCCAATCTTTTTTATCCGGTGTTGTTATTCATATATATTTATGAGTTAATTGTCACTGTAGTTTTCCCTGATTAGGGTTTTCCACGTAATCTTGGTGTTCTATGGTGTATGATTGTGAATGTGTTTATGTTCCAGTTTGTTTACATTCATGCTAATGTCTTGTGTGTCGAACACAAAGACTATCCTACAATGAAACCTTATTAATTACATACAAATATCTTAGCTAAATAGGTCATCTAAGTCTTTCTAGAAGCGTCTAGATGATTGCAGACATATCTTTAATCATTAAAAAGTCATATTTTGCATAAACATGAAGGAAATGTTATTTTATGATGTTACTAAAATACCTTATTCAGTCAAATCCAACCATGCATATTTTAACTTCATATGTAAACATTAAAAAATATTTACACATGGGTTAATTTATTCCACAACTCTTGGACAATATTTAGACATCTTATATTAAAGCAAGGACATCATCAAAAATATTTATTGAATATTCATAGGAGTTCCCAAAATCTCATAGGACTCTAGTAATGTGGTAGTACTAGTATGAACATGGATACCTTTCAATTACTCCAGAAGTGGAGCAAGATGGTGAAACACATATCCATGTTATCAATCTCCCTAATTACCTCCCGTATGCATGTTACATATATACTCAATACATATATCAAACCATATCATGTAATGATAGCCAAAGCATAATAGAATAAGCCAAGGACCCTATACCCTCATGTAGGACACTTTTTAAATCACTAGTATTCTCTTATTAATGAGATTCATCTCAATAAAGCACATTAAATAATAAACATTATAGAAATGATTCTCAAATCATATAACAATTAGGGTATATAATATACATCAAATCATGCATCTCAATATCATGTTCACCAATCAATACTAACAATATATCTCCTAATGATAATCTAATCATAAGTACAAGAAATGTATAGATCCAACACTCAATTACAATATCACAAGATTCATAAATCATGATATGTACATAAATAAGATTAACTCAACACTTGAATCATGGCATTCTATTAGATCAATAGCATCATAATCAATAAGAGGAGTATGATAATAGGAGTAAAGTGGTTGGACCTTACATATATGATTATTGAGATTTCTAAGTTTGACATCATTTTTACATCTCTTCTCTCCAAATTTGTTACATTTGTTCTATGGCACAAATTGGAGAGGGGGCATAAAAGGTCACTAACATTCCTTTCATGAGTATGGTTGCAATGATTACTTATGTGGTATCATAATGCTTCATATGGTTGCAATTTATATAAATGAATCTTGAACTTTTAAAATTTAAATTTAAAATTAGGCTTGCTTCTCTCACTTCCAACTAGTTATTACATGTCAACTCAAAATGAGAAATATTTCACTTGCCACCTTATTTTCCAAATCTAACAAATCTAATAATTAAATTATATCACTTACCATGCGGTAAGCTTATTATTCTTCTCCCATTTCAACACTTACAGTCTTGGGTAGTTCAAGGATTTGTGTTTTTCATGTTTTCCCATGGTAACAGTTTTCTCCTGTATTAATTTCTAAAGTTAGATGTCCTAGTAAGCATGGGTGGCATCTGAGCTCCGAGCCTCCCCATATTTAGGATTACTGATTAGTTCAGATATGAAGCTTTCCTAAAAGCAAATGCCACATCCACTCTCTTGATGAGGTGTTGACAGTTGTCTCTTGGAATTTTTTAGAAAAATTTAAGTCTTTTGCAGTGGATGGGTCTTGAATTTTGAGCCATATCTTGCTCCAAAATTGGGAAAAATAGATTTGAGAGAAATTGGAAAATTTTGAAGAACATGCAAGCAACCATGTCACAAGAAAAATGATTGGTAATTCCATCCAGCCCATATCCAATGTCGCCTCAAAGGCTTCTCCAAGAAAATTTCAGCATGGAAATGCCATTTTTCCCTATTTGGAAAGTTTCATCCGGTTACCTGTGAATGAAAAAGAGCAGCTGTAGCCCCCACCTAGGAATCAAATCCTTAGCTCTAGCACCCTGTTTTTACTCTGATGAAATCGTTTCAAGTGTATTTCAATAAAGCAAGATTTGTAGCATTAAGTTCACTGTTTGGAGTCTGGATTACAAAATACAATCATAATCTGAAATTTGAATAGTGTGAATCTTTATGGAAGAAACTGCTTAAATCAGAAGATCAAGACAAGACATGGATGATATATTATTAATCTGTGCCATGACAGAATTTCCCACTACAATACCTTCCATCTGGATGCCGCATGGCATAAGAACTGGAAAAATAGGAAAATTCAATGTTTGCCATATAATACAACTGGAAATCAATGCTCTGTATGCTTGCCATTGATGGTGAAAGCAGGCTTTCGCCACCATTGATTCTAAAACATCGGAGTTAAAGCAAATGACAGCAGTTATAACATGGTAATTTGGATACCAACCTATAAATAAATAAATTTCTCATACAGCGACCCTTTCTCTTCCTGAAATTCTCTTTGCAAACCAACTGATAATCTGGCAATAGTTATCACTGAGCAGGATTATCAGTGTACAATGTGGAGCAAAAGACTTCCCTCCATACATATTCCTATCATTTCAAGGCTGCAATCAAGTACCAGTAATAAAAATCACACTCCACCAGCTCACAAACTAACAGTGACAGGTTTCGAGATTGCCAATAGAACAGGCTAGATATTTTTCAAAACACCAGGTCTCAGGTCACTAGAAGAGGCTTGGCCCCGCAAATCACCATCCTTCCTGAGGTTCCTCTCCTCTGAATTTAGATTTTTTCCATAGATATTTCTGTAGACAATCCTGGTCCTATAGACAAGTATCAAACTCAAGATTGTTGCAAGAACACACACTCCTGTCATGATCACAAAAGTGAGGAAAAAACATGATGTACCATGACAATCCAAGGGCTTGTCCTCATTAAGAGGTCCGCCTGAGATAATAAAATCTGTGGCAGGTAAACTGGAGAATTGATTTGGTTTCCTGTGCTGTTTCTCTGCTTCCCTGTCATAGAGAGTACCAGCTATGAGACCTGAAAAGATGAAAGTTCCGGCTGGATTGGCCATTATGAAAAAGTTGTAAAATGTACCAAAATTCCTCAAACCAAAGATTTCAGAAGCAGTTGCTGGGATAATAGCCCAATGTGCACCATAGCCCATGCCCACAAGTAAGGTCCCTATATATAATGATCCTGACCAACCTACTGCAAAAAGCATGTGGCCAATTGCCATGATGATCTGTGCTGCTGCCATTGTTACTGGCCGAGGGTACGCGTAATCCCTGTGGAAATGTCATAAACGGTAAGTACTACTTCCTCAAAAGTAACTATTCTAGGGTAAACCATGCTGATAAAGGTCACAATATGTTGATAAAAGTGTTGAAAGGTATGCATCAAGGTACTGTGATCTGACGAGTTCTTTGCATTAAAATTAGATATTGTGAGATAATCAAAGCAGTAAGATCCACAAAGATTTGAGTGAAAGACAAGAGCTCAGAATGGAACCCATAACTTCCTACTTGCAAATATGGGTTCTTATAAACCGTACAGAAAAATCTAATCGGAAACTGCAGTTGCAATTAATAGCGCTCTAGAAAATTGATAGGTTCCTTCAGTTTAAGAAGCAAGCGAAATCATTAGATCGACCCAGATGGAAAAAAACTAAAAAACTGTTCCTTGTTTTCACTTAGAGAATGAAAGCGAAAAAAAAGCAAGAAATATCAAGAAGCTACAAATATGTAGAGGTTGTTTGAACCTTACCTTGCAACAATTTCAGAAACATACCCACCGCCAACACGGCCAAGAAAATTCCAAATGCTTATCAATGATACAAATATATGAGAGTTCTGGTAGCCCAATGACTGGGTAATCTGTCCAAGATTATCAATCACGGTTAAACCTGATGCTGCTCCAAAGAATAGAGAGAAAAACATGAGCCAAAAATCAGCTTTTATTATAGCCTGCATCAAAGTGAAATCTTCCCCTCTCCGAGGTCCCTTCCTTCTTTTAATCCTTACAGCTCCTTCTGCGGCAGCATGCAACAAACGCGCCTGCAACTGGGCCATTCTTTTCTGTCTCTCTCGTTCTGGCAGAAGATCAATTTCCTTAGGCTTCTCATCTTCAATCTCACTCATAAGTACTTCATTCCAGTTCACACTCGAATCCTGTCTCTGATATCCTTGACCAGTGTTGGATTGCTCGGATCCATTTGACTCTGGATTCCTACTATTAACCAATAGCGATTCTTCCAAATTACTACGTTTAATGGTAGGATCAAGGTCTGCAGAGGTATAGTTACTTTTACATGCAGAAATAAGGGGCAGAGCCAAAGGTAAAATCAAGATTAGCAGCAAGACAAGTGTGAATATCAAATTGACAGTGTGTCCAATCTCAACAAAATCTTGCAAAAGCATCAGTCCTAACAAATATGCTGCCAGTAACAGACAAACACCATATAAAAAATTGAAATTGGCATGATCTGAAGGATCGGTTTCTTTACGACCTCCAACAGGCCTTAAAATAAACATCAGAGCAATGGCAATCATGGAAGGTCCAACCGCAACCATGAAGATAAAGGATGCTTGATTCGGTGCAAACAAAGAAGCATAATACTGTGTAAGTATTGCCCCACAGAGACCTGCAAAACCTTTGAGAATCCCTACAACAGGTCCTCTGCTCTTAGGAAAGTTTTTCACGCAGGAAACCAGAGCAATAGTATTGAAATAAGTCTCGCCATTCGTTCCTACTCCTATCAGGAGGCACACCTACAGCATATAACAGTCACCGAATCAAAAAAGTCTTTCCCCCAAATACAGAAACTAGTGGTTAAAAACTTCAAAACTCGCAAAATGCATAAAACTTTCGATTGGCTTTGGTTATAATATGAATCCTGGGTTGATAGTAAGATCATATACAGTATATGCAATTCAAGACTCAAGTGAAGATAACGAGAAAGAATAATCAAAGAAAGAACTGCTTCATCGGGAAAAAGGGTGCGTCACTTTGAGGGTTCAATCTCCAATGTCCCAAATCAATACGTTTTCAATCACATTAAGCGAGAGCATTCAACCACATAGATTGATCAATCTATTGATGGGAGTATTGTACCTTTAGATTGAGCAGTCAACTGTAGGAAGATAGAGATCGCAAGGTGGTTGGGCTGATGGCTTATAGGATTTCTCTCTGTGAATAAATGAACTCTCCATTTCAATACCTTGAACGCATAAATGCCCTCTCCAAATGGATGAGTGCCCAAAGTACCTTGTGCTCTGCCAATAAAACTTGGAGTCCATTACTTGCTATTGATTACTCAAGGGACTGAAATAATCAAGTGCATTGAAATAGATAACCAAGAGAATTACCGTCACAGAACACTCAGTGCACCCTGGCAAGCTGAGGGCATTTATCTCCTTGACTGCAATGGATTCAACCAATAACTTATGGGCCATTAGGTGATCACTCCATATGGTAATCGACCAAAGGGAAAGGAGGTTAAATGGATTCCAAGCTAATAATTGGATTCAGTGACGACCATGGTTCTCTTCTCGTCTAGATAAAATTAAACCTTATTTGAGATTTAGAATGATCTCAACCCCTTGAACCCACTCATAGTAGTAATTCAATGCAATAATAACGTCAGCTCCATTCAGATTTCGAATATAAAACTGAAAGAAGACAGGCACAGGTGCAAGTGCATGTCTCAGTTGACTCTAGTACAATAAACACTCATCAGACCTGGCATCCAAGGGTCTGCACTGTGGCCGCTTAGAAGCCTGTATCTTAACTCACTGTTGGAGAATGGGGCATTGAATAGGTCACGGGCTTGAATCTTTGCATGTTAAAAATTTTCAACGGGTATCAGAGCCAAAGTTACCATTATTATAAGAGAGCTCAAACTGAGGGGACTGTGAAAAGAACAATCTGAACTTTCGGAAAGAACATCAAAGTCTGATGGTGTGGATACGCAGGATACCAAACAAAACAAAGGAAAAAAATATGCATAAAAGAATGTTTTAGAGATCAAGTAATTGAACTTACCACCCAGAATGGGATTTGGGGAACCTTGTGGCAAACAAGCAGCCACAACCACCCATACCCAACAATGTTAAACAATGCACCCCACACCATAATAGCCCAACTGGGCAAAAGCTCAGAGAAATACCCTCCAATCAATCCAATAGCATCTCCAATGTCTTTAGCCACTCCCAATGCATTGATCTGCTTCTGATTATACTTGAGGGAGCTCTTGATGACAGGTGACAAGCTTCCAAACACATACCCAATTCCAGCCCATGACTGCACCCATATTGCTGCAACCAACACAAGCCATCTGCTCTTGTACAGTCTTCTCAGATACTCAAATTCCATATTTTCCTTACCAGCCTAATTAAAGCCGAGTCCTGGTCTATATAACAAAATTAGTTTATGTTCAGACCATTTGGATTACAACCCAGGCAGATTGCATCCACATCAAAACTAACCAAACTGCCGAAAGAGAACAATACCCAGAGTACTTTAAATTCTTCGGTTTCCTCTTTCTTTACCGTGAAATCGGTTTTTACCCATTTACCGTTGTTTGAGTTGGACAAGACACCTAAATTAACTTGGAATGTAGATACGGAACTTTATAAAAAGCACGTTTTCAGCTCATGAACGGCCGAGACTCATTCCTGTACTGTGGAGTAATCCTCGGCGATGAGTAGCCTGCCAGGCTGCTAGTGACAACCGATTGGATACTCGATATTACTTTTTTAGTGGTTGTGTTGATGTGGAACTTTGCATTAATTATATGCACAATGCAAAGATGTTTTTTTTTTCCCAATGGAGGATTTAAGCATGATACTAATTTTTTTTCAAATGGAGATTTTATACTATTTGAATGAGCAGAGATGCTATTTTTCTTATAGATTTTATATCATCTATTGAACATGTTATTGAGCACGAGATTATATTTATATTTTTTGATTGAATAGAGTTTATGCTGATATCTTTTTATCTGAGAGTTGAGAATTGACGGATATCTATTCTGTCAAAGTCGTCAAAGTCGTCAGGAACATATGATTGGGGCCTCATCTCTTATATGATACTTCTGGAAGTTTTTAACCTTGGTGGATAGTCTAATCATAGAACACATCACCCTTATCAAGTGTGCTCAACCAATTAATTTACAACCCATTATTTAAAAAAAAAAACTAAACAATTCAAAAATTTAAATAATTTATAAATTATCACACTTTAAATTAAACCTAACAATTGATTAAGTCATTCCAAACAAAACGCAACCTACAAATAATGATCTTCCCTGCTCACCCACCGCAAATGGTTAACAAATTAGTAAACCATTAGCTTAAAATTAAAGTAATGCCACTATGTTTTTTTTTAACAGTCCACACATTTTACCTGTGGCGGCTTTTGCTTCTGTAAAAACGTTAGCGTGACGTGACAAAAACATGAGCCTATCTTCATAGGTCGGCGGGATGCACAGTAGACTGTGTGGGGGACAAGGGCAGGGAACAGGGAGTAGGACCCACATCGCTGGTTCATCACTTTCTGCTGCTTTGGACTCGACATTTGTGACAGAGAGAATCTATCTCCAAATCACAGAGTGGGTAGTTTGTGAATGTTGTCTTAGAAGGCTCAGGAGATGAACAAAACAGCTTCCAATCCAGTTTTTTTTGAAATCTAATTGCACTTTCAATTTGGATTTTTGAAAGATCATAAGTTGAATTTCTTAGGTATTTTGAAAGATCATAAAGTTGAAATTCTATAGGGATTAGGTATGTATCTTCGTATGTTAGGTGCCTCCTACATATTGAAAGTAGGGAATAATCTCCCAAAAACAGATTGCCTAATATCCTGAAAAGAACCTTATCTTACCCATTTATCAAAAAAAAAAATGAATCGTTATCCAAAAAGATAAGGATGCTCTTAAACAGCTGGATGTCTTTTGCTACCATCCCATGCAACAGTGCATGGTTAAACATCGTTTGTCCTGGTGCTTATTATTTTATGGTATTTATTGGACCAATTCTGTAGCAATCTATATTAATGATGTGCGTAGTAGGGCTGGAAGCCAAGTATTGGTCAAGATATGGTTGGCCCAGATGTTCAGTACAGAGAATCCATTCAAATTTAATATTTTGGGAATGGATTGGAAAGTCAAGATAAACCAGATGACAAAGCTTTCACCAATTTCTTTTTGGGTTTAAAATAAAATATTTATCACAAGTTGAGTTGTAGTTCAAACACCTCAGATGTTTATTTTATGTTTTCCTTCCACAGGAATGTGGTCATCTGGTGAGATATACCCTCTTTGCTATAGAATATGCTAAGGGTAAAATTTAAGGAATGAAGAAAAGACATATAAGTTCTAGTTCAGATATCTAAGTGTTAAATTTATTTTTTATGACTTGTGAACATCAGAATAGTGAGATATATTTTTTTTTTTGTTATAAAATATGATAAAGAGTAAAATTTAAGGAATGAGGAGAAGAGATCACATAAAAGGAAAATAAAATTTATGCAATTTGTACATGAAGATTATATCATATTACAAAATATAATAATAAGAGTAAATTTTAAAAGATGAAGAGGAGATGATATAAGAGGAGTTTTTTTTTTTATACAATTTATACATGATAGTAGTTAGCTTGCATCATCCTTGATATAAAATATGGTCAAAGTAAAACTTATGGGATGAAGAGAAGAGAGGATTTAGAGAGCAAAAAAATAATATACAATTTTATATCTTATTTGAACATACTAATAGTGAGATTATATCATCATTACTATTGATTTTTATATAGATGATAGATGTGGGATGAGGTGAAGACAAGAGAGGACTTGAGAGGAGAAAGAAGCATACACAAATTTATATCTTATTTGAACATGATAATAGTGAGATTCTATCATCATTACTATTAGCTTTATATTTATAATATATGTGGGGTGGGATGAAGAGGAGTGGGGACTTGAGAGCAAACAAAATCATACACAAATTTATATCTTATTTCGATATACTAATAGTGAGATTCTATCATCATTACTATTAACTTTTTATATATGATATGTGTGGGGTTGGAAGTCGAGCATTAGTTAAAATATGGGTAATTGGGATAACTATAACCAACTATTCAAATTTATATTTTTTGTGAATGGCTTGGAAAATGGAGATAAAGTAGGTAAGAGAGCTTCCATCAATTTTCCGTTATAAATAAAATATTATGATAATAGTGTAGTGCAATTTTCACACTCCATTTTCATTTTTTCCCTACATCTTACCTCTATTTTCCCCTTCTTCTTGACTTTCTTTGGTGTTTGGTGTCTTCACATTGATAATTGATCCAAGATAATTCAACTAAAGATGCATTATTATGCCTCCATTGAACTCCATTGTTCCCCTAATTTCTTTCCTAGCCCTTTGTTGTGTCCCAAAACTATTGCTCCACTTCTTAAAACCAAAAAACACTCACAAGGCCAAGGTTATCATCATGGAAGTGAAATCAAATCATCAATAGACTATGGAGGGTTGAAAGCCAACTTGACAAGAGTGGATTTTATCTCCTATGCTTTGAACCTAGCTTAGACTCGAAAGGGTATTCTTAGGGGCATACCTTAACAATGATTGAAATCACCTAAAATAAACAAAAATAACAACCAAACCCAACTTGTTTTCTTGGTCCCAAAGACTGTCATTGAACCAAGAACAACTAGCTACCTCAAAACCCCTATATAGTTGATATAATTGTACAAGCATAACCCACATGAGATAGATTCATTTGAATCTAAATGAAGATATATTTGTAGTTATATTTCAAGGCTATGAATGCACAAAAGGTACTCCTACACTACTAATTTGTTTTGTTTGATGGATGTGTGAGATTGATTAGGGTTCTATACTAGTGTATATTCATGGGTAATAGAGTTGCATATCACAAGGTAATGAAAAAATAGGAATGAAAGAAAATGTACCTCTTCACTTACATACAAAAATGATAATGAAGATCACACAAAACATACTTAAATTTATCCATAATAGAACATGTATTCATATAGAAAGAGAGAAAGATCATTACAAGGTTTACAATGTTTTCAAAGTGTTGTTACAATTTTCTAACTTAGCATTACATTCATGCCACTAAATATGGAAAAGTAAAATTCCTATCTATGAACAAGTATTTTCCTAAATATACACCTGATACCATGGAGATATTTTGTAGCAAAATCCACATGGAATATTGTTTAATTTCGTAGGTATGTACATCACCAAAACAAACTGGACTTGGCTTCAAAGGTTACCCTATAACTTCCTGAGCATCTAAAGACCACGCAATGACCAACCTCTTTTAAAAATGACTCATAATCTTCTTTAAGAATAGTAAGGCATTAACCCTAATTGTTGCTCACTTAGCAAGTTCAAACTCACATCACAGATCCTTCTCCCACCCAAAATGAATGTTGTAGATTGAAAAGAAATATCTGCAGTTATTTCAAGTGGTTGGGAGAAAAGACGCCATAGCCACAAGTAAGTGGAGAGAGTGGAAGAGATGCACATAATATGTTACCCCTATTGGCACCTTCACATGTAGAGAACAAGCAATCTCAGGCATTATTCACTCTATCACTTGGGTTTCTTACCCATCAAAAACCTCCACCACTTTCATGTGCATTTAAATACCCATAAGTAATTTCATGTTAATTGAGGACCAACACCACTCATGTGCATCCTTTCCTCATTAATGATTTCATACTTAGTAGGAACTGTTGGTGCATTCACCTTCCTTCTCCATCACCCATACATTCCTTTGTCGAGGGTTTCATGGGAACTAAGAACTGATGGTTCTTGGTTCCTATGGAACCTTTGACCACTTCCTTAGCCAAATTTATGATTTTGATTTTGGTGAATGAGCAGAAGACATGGGAAGGGAACACACATCAAGTAGTACAATACAACATAATGACCCTTATAGACTTCTCAAATTTATTATTGATGAGGGATCACGCTACATAAGCACACAAAAGGAAGGGAATCAAGCAAAATTTGACACAATAGAATTGAGTCCCAACACCCTCTATGTTAATATCCAATCCAAGAGATCTTTCAATGGCCTTGGTTCATACTCACAAGATCTAGTCCCTTACTACATTAATGATCAAATTTTCCTTCTTGCATGTAATCTCTAAGTTCTTATCCATGGTGGCCTTGTCTTAAGTTTCCAAAAGTGTCCAACATTATTTTTATTAAAGGTCTCATCTTCATCAATCATTAGAATTATGTGATTTGATGATCTGTAGGAGTTGGAATTCTTTTTATGGTTTTAGTGCCTTAAGCTCGTACCATTGGTTGATGCATGCTAGTATGACATTTTGATCAATTTACAAGGCTCCTTGATGCATTAATGATAAATATTATTCCTAAGGTCTATGAGTTGTTGGATCATTTATTAGGTGTTTGTGTCAACCATTTGATCTTACTTCTTCAATTTCTAAGATCAACAGTTATGATGTTAGTAGTGCTATGTGAGCGACTCCTACCATCTAAAGGTCTTGTTAGAGTTTCGTGCTCTTATATTTTGGATACTTGTTTGATCTATTTTGTTCCAATGACTTGTACCAAATAACCCTATATGCGTCTTTGTTTAATGTTTATCTCTCTTGCATGCTACTTTATGGCCTTCATAACCCATGTGAATGTCATATGTGGAAATATAATGCTAATTATGGTACTATTAGTATCTTACCAACAAGGAGAAAATGAAAAGATGGTAAGAAAACCCTAGATGGTCTAGCCTATAAGAAGAAAATATTTAACACAAAATTCATGTGTGTGTGGCTTGAGTGCTATTATAAATAAATTTTGGAAATTTGAGGGTACATTTTAGATGTGTTTGTGTGTGAATTAGATGACATGATGCAAATGTAGATTGTTTATTTTATTTATGTTTAAAAATTTCTATAAAATTTTGTATTAAACTAGATTATTTTACTTGTGGCAAAGGGAAATTATGACAAAATTAAGATGCAATCATCATAATAAGTATAAATTATATTATGAAGAACAAAAAATGCATCATTTTAAGACACATAAATTTAGATACTAAATAGTTAGTGCCAAATATTGCACATGAAGGAACCCCTCCTCTCATTTTATAATTTTAAAGTATACACCATCCTTCATCCTTAAGTGTACTAATTAAAGGAGAAAGGAGGGGAGATACATAAGATGAGCATCACAATAACCCTTAACAATTCAATGAAATTTACCAGGTTGTCAACTATTGTTGGCAATACTATTGTATTATATATTTAGTTTCAATCATGTTGACTTATTTATTGTTAAATCCAAATCCATCTTGAGGGGAAGATATACACATATGTAAGAATTTTGGCATCCACCCTAATGTTCAAGTTATTTTCCTATGAAGGAGAGTCCATGAGAATTTTTTCAATCTCTTAGAGGATGTTTATTGTATGCCTATTATATTTTTACTATTCACTCTATGCATGTAATGTCCACTTACAAAATTAGATTTACTCGTGATAATAATTCCCTAATCCTATCTAAATTCACTCAAAACCTTAAGGTACAAGCTCTTGTCCATGGCATTCCACTTTGAGAAATTATGAGGCCTTCTCTTTTTAAGAAATAAAAATAAGTATTATTTCCATGAGAATTATAGGTTTTATCCCTATATTTGATTTTATGTATATAGCTTATTTTTGTATATGAGACTTTAGCAATATTTTATTGGGAGATGTGATGCATCTAAGTGTTATGTGTAATATATATAAAAAAAAAAAATTTGTCTAAATTCTTGTAAGGTTTACAATTAATCTTACACTACATTATCTAGATAAGATTTAAATGAAATTAAAGATTTTTATATTTTTAATTTAATTTAAATTTTTTCATTGGTATAACTAGAAAATTAAATAAAATTGTATCTAGATAAATTTTCCCTTTCCTACTTAAACTAAGTGAAAGAGGAAGAGAGACATGTTATAAAATACTAATTTATGAAAAAAATGGAGTATAGAATTAACAAACACAATCTAGAGATGTAAATGGAAGCAAGAAAGGAACTTGACAACAAAAGATAGAGCTTGTTGACCAAGACTGGGTCATGATGTATTGACATCTATGCAATGTTCCTTAGTTTAGGTCACACATTGTCATATGAAACTACTTTAAAACATAAATTCCTAAATGAAAATCTATTTTTTATATGCACAAAGGATGAAACACTGGCATAATAATGTTCCAAAATATAACAAAAATTATGACAATGTTGAAATGATGATTTAAAATGAATTAAAAGAAATGATAGAGAATAAGAGATAAATGAAACCAAACCTTTGTGTGATTAAAATCTTCAATAAACTTATGATAGAACAAGGAGTATCTATTATTACTCCTTATTAACTTGAAATAATATGCATTCCTTGTTCTATCATATATGCAAGTGGAATCATTAAGGAGTCCATATGCATAATTATTAATAACAATAATGCCATAAAAAATAAGGAATAATAGACGCATATATGAAATAATGAACTTTGGTTCCTTTCACATCATGTAAAGTATGGTCAATAATGATAAATGTTCTAATGTTTAATAAGAATCTTATATAAAAGGTGGTCAATATTGGCATACTCTATAAAGTTCTTCAAAAATGTTCCACAAAAAAAAATGATTATTTAATTAAAAACTAAGAAAGAACTCATGTGGCTAAAGATTACCTATAAATAAATACAAGGGCATATTGTTTTATTATATATTATTGCCGGATGCAATAGATCCATCTAAAATATTGAATGGCTAGAGGCAATATTTTTTCTATAGTGTTAATTATTGACATAATGTATTTCACTTTTATAAAGTGTGGTTAATAATGACATATAGTCTATAGTTCAATAAACCATTATTATATAAAATGTGGTCAATAATGACATATGCTACAAACATCAAAAAATAAGTACAAGGATATGACTTTTCAACATTATATGGCTAAAAAACACTTGACATAAGTACTTTTTTTTTTTTTTGATATACTAATAGTTAGTATAGATCCCTTTATAATACTAAATAACTTAGATTTATACATAAACTTATAACAAAAAATTTGTAGAAGAATTACCTATTAATTTAAACAATCATAGAGGAATAACTTTAATTTAGTCTACGTTGTCTATTAATTCAAGGTGGTTTATTGTATATTCAATATCTAGTTTAATTAGCATCATATAAATGATATAAGATTTACTTGTAGTATCTAGACTATATATGTACAGTGCTTAGTATTTTATTAAATAAATCTATAAATTAAATGCAACAAAGTATTAGGCGAGTTAAGCACCAAAATCTTCAACATAATGAACCTAATTCAAAGCATCTTGTGACAAGAATTCATGAACAATTAATGTTGGTGTAAATAGAGGTCCATTATATATATGTTTAGCTTTTATCCTACCTAGGAGAGTGTTATTCACACAATTTAAGTATCCATTTAGGGACTTTTAAATTTTTGTCTCACATCATTTGGTTGAGACACATGTACTCACCTATTGAGAGACCTATTGCATACATACTTGTCACTTTCTCACACACTTGTCAAGTGAGCTCACAAGTGTTGCACCTTTGGAGAGGTAGTCAGTCATTCATTCTTACATTCGTAGCTCCTCTACCTTGCCTACAAAAGAAAGGCTCTCATTAAATTTTATACACCATTCTTGTAGCTTCTTTTGGAGAAATTATTAATGCAATTATTCCATATTGAAATTTGTATCTCTTGGAATCATTAATTTTCTTTTATGCATTTACAATTTGTAGCTTATAATTTCTCTTAAAAATGTATGGTTATATATCTATTTTTTTAGATTTCTAACAATTGCATAACTTGTTTACCATTCAAAATATTCTATTATACTTCCCATAATGATATTAACACACTTGACCATGAAATTGATAGTGGGGAATATCCATGATTTATTGAAAGTTGGCATAGTTCAATTTGCCCCATTATGTGGAGACTTCTTGAATTCGGAAAGGTCAAACACCTTTGGTCATTTTTTCAACTTTCTTTGATAGTAGTTCTTTTTTTCTCTCTATAAATTTTAATTGAGCTAGGGTTTTCTCAAGTTGTTTAGTTAGCTTGGTATGTGTTCTAAGTGTTTATTACCTAAGGTGAGTAATGTTTTCATTTATCAATAAATATTAGAGTAGATAGATAAAATAATTCTAGAGGGTAGCTTAAATTAATATAAATAAAAAATCGTCTAGCCTTCCAAACATAATGAATAATCATTTGTCAATATTTTTCAAATGTGCACAAGTTTTAGAGAGAGTTGCACCCAACATGGCATATTTCCAAAACACATATTTTTTGAAGGAAACATGAATGATAGAAAATATAGAAGAATAAATATATTGAGCATAGGGATATAACCAAAAATAGTTCTTGATGAATTCTTCTTCTTGTTAAAAAGATTAAATGAGAGGGATATTGGGAAGAAATTGGAAACAATTACCAATGTGGAGCTTAAAGATGAAGAACTTCTTAATAGTGGGATGATATTGTGGATGAACTTTGGACTTTCAAATTGTTGTACTAAGCTTGATTCAATTAAGGTGGGAGAAAGATCAATTCCTTTTATCATTAAGTTAGATTATAGAGGAGAGGGGGAAACATGGGTTTGCACATAAATTTAAGAGGGAACATTATCATATTTGTTACCATTTAGTCATTTGCAATCCTTGGGGAAATTATTATTGTAGAAGGAAAAAATATTGATCAAGAGGGATGGTTGAGCCAAAATAGTGAACCTTGAAAGAGTTTTAAGATTATATGAAGAATTAATAAAAATTTCCTTTAGTTTCCTTGGATATATTAGTAGAGGTTGTGTAGGTTCTAAAGGTCCATAAAATAAATTCAATGCCTTTTATGAAGAGATGTTTACCAAGTACATATTTTTATATAGAACTAAAAATTGTTCATTCATTGTATATTACAGTTCCATCACATAGAGGAAGTGTGAAATCTTAGACCATCTCTTAAGGAGTGGATAAACCACATGAATTTAGGGGAAACCTCTTATTGATATCTCCATATATTGTTGAATTGCATGGAGACACATGTGTACATGCAATTAGTGTGTCATGATAATCATGTCCTTCCAATTGATATTGAATTGGGATTTAGAAGCAATGGTATTGCTTGTTAGGTGTATTGCCAAAAATTTCCATGGGGTATCTCTATGTATGTGATGAATGATCAACTTGATAAGAAGACATGTTCCTCAATTGTTGGGATCAATTGTACCTAACTCTCCTTAATCTTTGGGTTAAATTGAATTTTTTTAGGACATGATATAAGAATACTTTTTTATTTGATCCATTTGGACCATAAGAAACTTATCATTACCTTTAGTAATTTTCTTATATCAAGATTTATAGGGTAGTTAGCAAGAGGAAACACAAAAATTTGGCTGGTAGTAAGGATATTATTATAAATTTGAGTTTAATCGACCATTAATAGAAATGTGTTTGTCCATTAGAGTAGTTTATTATTTAATTTTTTGAACCATCTCCACATGTCAATAAGAGTGACACTAAGGCCAAAAGGGTTCCCCAAGTATCTTGATATCACCCAATGTTTGATTAAATTCCATGCCTTAGGGATTTTTGCAAGAGGAGAAGAAGTATAATTCATGAAAAAATATGTTTTGTATAAATTCCAAGCATTTCATGAACATCTAGGGCATTGATGACCTCTTTAGAATTGTTCTCAATGAAGAGCATGTTATCATTAAAAAAGTGGGAATTCATTACATAATAGTTACCAAAAAAGAGATCCCTTGGATGATGTTGTGAAAGTTGGAATGGTGGAAGAGGTATCTAATAGAATCAACAAAAAGAACATAGAGAAAGAGAGAAAGAGGGTAAAAAAATTTGATGAATGTTTGTAGGGTTAACTAAAGAGAGAGGAAATTATTCAAACCTAAGAAGGAACTAGCCTCAATTAAAAAATTGATGTGATATATGATCTTGGGTTCAAAACCAAGCCAATATAGCATGGTGCAAGTAAAGGTCCATATGATCCTATCACAGGCCTTGTCAAAGTCTACATTGAAAAATAGTGAATCTTGACTAGATTGTTGGGCCCACTTAGCTACCTCCCAAGATAGAAAAATATTATCCAAAATTAAATAACTTCCAAGGATCCATGCTCATTTAGGTATGACAATGTTATAAGAATGAACATTAGCACTTGGGTTTTTTTTAGATTTGTAAGAGTAATATTATATTGATTTATCAAAAATTTACATTGGATATAGCCTTTGTATCACCATTTTTCCTACCTATATGCTAGGCCCTATCAACACCCTACCCCCAAATATGCAATGCTTATGGATTATCATATGATAAATACAAAAAGGCCCTACCGACTGATTCTTTTACATACACTATGACTGATTGATGACCCTAAAGGAAACCCATGCCAAACTTGACCTACATAACATTGGTTACAAACATAGACAATTTGGGATGATAGGGCCAAATTTCACATTACTGCCTACCCAATTCACAAGAAGCCACGCGCTTCTACAAAGGACTTGAATGTAGGAACCCAATTGAAGTCTTGAACTAGAGTGATTTGTAGCACTTTCTTCAGGTAGTTTACCCCAACAACAACATTTTTCCTATGATCCATGAGAGTCATGCCCTTCAAATCCAAAATAAAAGGGTAATATTTGACCACCTCACTTGGGACTTGAAGCAACCCCAAATCTCTTGGTTGGGAAACACCCACCCTTGGGTAGTAGCATACAAAATTTCCCTTAAGCCTCCCAACAAATACTATTTGAACATTTTTCTCACAATCCTTTCTGCATCGACCTTTGACACCCTTATGTCCAATAAAATTGCCAGACTCTAGACACAATATTTGTATTTGCCCAATACAACTCTCCTTATTGCATAAACCCTTTCCCCAAAATTATCTTCACCATGGCCAAGGAGAGAAAATCATCATTGATAAGGATACATTTAAGCCTCTGGTCTGTAACTACCCTTGGGAACGTCATTTGCCTCATCTCACTCTCCAATATGATTGGTGTATCCACATCATTGCAAATGAGAGTCTCAGCTGACATTAACACAATAAACTTTGAAAGCTTTGACATTCACCTACTTGACAAATATATGTAATTTTTTGTTAACTATGTGGTTTTAAAGCCCCTCCAATTCTAATTCCCTTCCTCTTGTAATGATGTGCCATCCTGCAAACTCTCCAAATGGGACATCTCGACTTGTGAAATGACCAACCCCTTCTAGATAATAATTAACTTATACATTTGTGCGGATTAAAATGATTACCAAGTTGTATTATGATTATCCCAACACAAACTTAGAGGATCCAAATTACCATAAGTATTCACTATAAGAGAGGGGGACCAACCATGTTCAAGGCCCCAGGTCATGGAGAGCCAAGAGCGCAAGGCTGCCCTAACTTACCTCAACTTAAAGGGGTGTTAGGAGGTGCGGGGCGAGAATGATGAGGACTATAAGGTCCTTCAACCACTCTATAGACCTGAAACTCGGAATAGGGCTAGGCGAGTCAGTTTTTGGGTTCAACACTATGCCTCAAAAAGATCTTTGCCCAAGGATGAAAGTGCGGTTTCAAGATGACAGTGTGGTGCGCTGGTGTCTCTCAAGCATGATGGCGTCTGTATGACTAGAGGACTAAAGAGACAAGGTTAAACACAAGAAAACAGACTAATGACCTAGCTAATTACTTCCAAAGGGCCAAAACAAAGCTATGAAGTAGGCAAGATATGCAAGAATATGATAAAGTAAATACACAAGAGTTAAGGTGGCAAGAATAATCTCACAAAGGTACTTGTTCGCCAGCTAGCTCCAAGTAGCACGTCCACCTACACACAATAAAGAGGAAAATTGTTGGGTGGTTGTATAGGGGCCTGCCTCAGTCAGACCCCCATTTTGGTGTTTCCACCTCCACGGACAACCAAGTTTGCATAATGGAGAAATATGTGATAAAGAAGGAAATGAAGTAAAGAACACAAAAGCACTACAAAAACAGTAGGGTGCTACCCACCAAAAATTGAGGAGAGGAGTATAAATCTTACCACCTCCACTAAGAGCCCACTAGCTAATGGAGGAGAAAATGAGAGGACTCAAGCCCCTACTACAATGGTGTTTGTTCCACACTTGCTCTACGGAGTTGACAGAGTGTTGTTGCTGCTGCTATGGAGTGCAAAGTGTTGCTTGAAGGTTGAAAGTGAATGCTAGAATGCTTGGAAAGTGTGCTAAAGAACGAAAAGAGATGAACTAAATGCTTAGAAGATGAAATGAAAGAATGAAGAGTGAATTTGAAGGAGAGAATGAAGAAAATGACCATATTCAAGTCGGTTAGTCAAAGGGGGCATTACAAACCAACCTCCAATGGGAAGTGTAACACCTCTACAGGCTCCAGATGCAGGAATCTGCCAAGGATGTAAGTGCGACGTACAGACGTTTGCACTCTATGCGGGCATTCCGACAGTTATTCCTCTACCGACACACAAAACAACCGCCAAGTGGAACGATGGTAGTGGGCTTATGTGGAATTTAGCCTTTGGATTTGGTTCTCTAAAGTAAGGGAAAAAGGGTAATTTTCATAAGGGGTGCAAATTCACTCCTATATATGTTGCCCCCACTTTAGCGAGCACAAATACTGATGAGTGCTTCGATAAAGTAGATCGAAGAAGTAGTAGAGTTAGAAATCTATACCTAAACTATTGAGGAAGCAGACCACAATCTGGTGAACTCGAGAGTGCGGGACAAGCTAAAGACTTCATAGCCCCATAGAACTATGAAGTTAAAGAATGAAAGCGTCTTACAGGCCCATAGACCTGGAAGGAGGCAACCCCCAAGATTTCTCACATGAAGGAAGCCCCAAGAAGTAAGCACCTCACAAGCCCACAAACCTGCAAGGAAGGTGTCCCCCAAGATCGCTCACATGGAGGATACCCAGAAAAGCACCTTATAGGCCCACAGACCTGCAAGGAAGGTGTCCCCCAAGATCTCTCGCATGAAGGATACCCAAAGAAGAGCCTTACAAACCTCCAGACCTGCAAGGAGGCGTCCCCCAAGATCTCTCACATGGAGGAAGCTGGGAAAGCGCCCTACAGACCCTCAAACCTACAAGAAAGGTGTCCTTCAAGATATCTCACATGAAGGAAACCCATGAAGGCACCCTACAGACCCGCAGTCCTATAGGGGATCCACCCCTGAGATCTCTTGCATGGAGAAAGCTCAAAGGAAGTGCCCTATAGGCCTGTAATTCTAGTGTCCTTCAGATGTCCATGAAGGAAACCCAGAAAGCGCCCTATAGACGCGTAGACTGTGGGAGCCACTAAGATCCTCCTCATGTGGAGGAAGCTCAAAGGAAGCACCCTATGGGCACCGCGCAAACCTATGAGTGTCCCCAATATCTCACATGGAGAGCCGGGAAGCGAACTCTATCAGGTCAAAAAAAAGCTACGGGCACACCTAAAAGGCGATATATGTACACTGATTAGAACATGTCGGAAAAGCAGCCCATCACGGAATGGCGAACAATTATGCAAACCCGTCCAACAAGTTGAATACTCAAAAGGGGTCCCTTAGAACCCTAATTGAAAGAATAGGTTCTCAAGGGATGTGTTGTTCGAAAGCAAAGTTTTTCTTACGTTAGATTGGTTCATCGTAAAGGAATCCTTTTGAAAGATGTTCACTTCATCAAGGAATTCGAAAGGAAGAATATGCCCCCACACGAGGGGAAGATCAAAGTTGTTCCCACTTTAGAGGAAGGTTTTCAAGTTCTTTCTTTATGAACCCATGATGAAGGAAACACATTTTGTTAGGGTTTCAAGTCGAGAATGTGATTCTTGAAAAGAAATTTGTGAAGATTCTTGAGAAAAGGTTTGTTGGAAACGAATGCATTTTCTGAAAATCAAAATGTTGAAGAAGTGGCATTGTCACACATGAGAGGGACAACTCAAGCAAAGAAGAGAGAAAGATAAAGGAAAAGGAAAAGAGAAAAGTAAACATGAACAAAGGGCACAAGGGTAGCCTGATATTTCAGGGTCAGAACTGCTCCTAAATATATATAATATATAAAATGACTATCAATAACCCCCTACTATACTAGACCGTATGAAGAATGCTTGGGAAGACAAAGTAAAAATAAAATTGGGTCAACATGGAAGGGAAGCCTAAATGCCCCCAACGCTTTGCATCGTCCCCAATTTATCAAAAATCAAGTCACAAACATGGAAAAATGATGATACAAATAGAAGAAGGTTTATGACACAAAAACCACGCCTTTATCCAAGCACCAATAGGGGTGACGAGGGTCATCTAGGCACACATATCATGATCATAGGGGAACACATCACAACACACACACACATTTAATCTAAAGATAAAGAAGGAGCCTCCTCCTAACACCCATCGACCAAGAGGTCATCCGCTTCCCACTCTAGATCGTTGTAGGGGGAAGGAGGATGAGCCTGCAGTGGTGGAATGTTAAGAGGAGGAGCATCTGACCCTCCTGCAACAAGGGCTAAGGAAGAGGGGCCCACAAGGTCCTCTCCACTGAGCTCCTATGCAGCTAAGGTCAACGATTTCACGAAGATCACTGACAAGGCTGGAACCTCATCCAAAAAGTTAAACATGCACTTCACAAGAATTCCATGTTTTACCTCAATGAACGGGAAGGTTGCACCTGAGATTCACCGCTAGGCGCACCGGGTGATTCGGGAGCGATGACGAACTCAGGACAAACCGGGACTGGTTTCGTCACTAGGACAGAACAAGTCAGTCTGGGACCACCTTTTGGAGAAGGTGGGCTCCTCTTACATCCTCCATTGCTAGAAGAACTACTTTCTACCTTATACTTCATTAGAGGAGGCGAACTCCCCACAGACGAGGCAAGAAGTGTGGAGGAAGAGGAGGAGGAAATAACTGTAGTAGATATGATCGAGGTGTTTGTCATATCTACGAGCTTAGGGAAAGGTTGGACATCTAGAAGTGACATCAACAAAGGTGGATCCACCGAAGGAGTGATGAACACCTGCACCTTTTTGGGGTCAGGTGCATTCGCACTTGTAGCAAAATCCAGAAGCGATCCAGAGCTAGTTTGAATAGAAGTAGAGGGGAGGAGAGAGGAGGATGTGACAAGAGGCCCTAATATAGGGGCAATCATCTCCTCTTCCTTCCTCTATAAGGCGGCCTTCTCAACCATGAGAACCTTTCACCGGTGCTTACGCTCGTGCACAAGGAGGTTTTTGCGACTCTTTGAACTGAAGGCATGAGGCTTCGAAGGAACAAAAGGCTCCTACTCATCCATGGGAGTGTCCACTACAGTTGTTTTTGGTAGAGGAAAAGGCTCCTGAATGGGAGTAGGAGGAGCAAGTTGAGGAGCAGCGGAGGGATTCAACTCAAGTGCCTCGGCAGTGGGCCTCTTCCCCTTTACTAGTTTTGAAGCATAAGCGGTAGGAGGCCGCAAAGGTCGAGACATAAAGGACTCTCTACGAGGACCTTTCTTCCTATTATACTGAGCAAGCCTAGGCTTCATAGGAAAAATAGGAAGTTCAAACGCGGGATGCTTGGGCTTTCACCAAGTGGGCACCATAGGATTCTCTTGCAGACGTGGAACAGAATTCAATGGCGCCTCAATGGGGCAAAAGGAAGCGTCAAGGTGAATACCAGAAGAGGAAGGAGGATCTCAGGACCGCTTCTCTTCTTCCCTTCTACATTCCTTGGTGGCATCACTGTTAGCTTTTAGCCAAGCCCTATGTGAAACAACATAAGGTGATGGAGGGTATCTCACTTTCGGCCTTAGGCACCCTTTCTTATAATTCTGATACATTCGATGTAGGAGATCCATCCTAGGTGGGAGAGGACCGACGAGCGCAAGCCAAGATTAATCCAAGGAGTAGCTACCACGAGCAACCGATGGTTTGTAACCAGTGTCATGAATTACATGCATAGAACCCCCATGGATAAATTTTAAACATTTATGCAAAACTGAGGGTACAACATTCATAGCTACTAACCAAGGGATACCCAACTTCACTCTAAAGAGTTCAGACCCAGGGATTATGTCAAACATAAGCTTCATAGATTTAGGCCCAACCAAGACTGATAGGACAATACTACCCAAAGAGGGCACGAAAAGTTCGTCATGCGTGAAGATGGTGCTCACAGGTGCATTGTACCCATCTTTATGCAAGAATTTGATTAGCATGATCTCCTCAGTTATTATGTTTACTTGAGATGTTGAATCAACGAGAACACTTGCTACAATGTTTTTGTTGATTCGCACAAGGATGTAGAGAGGAGATGGTTCCCTATTAAAACCCATCGACAAGTCCTGTGAATTGAAGGTTATACCAGTACCACTATCCACAAGCTATGCAGAGGAGATAGGTTGATGTAGGAAAGAGGCCATTGCACACACTAGACAATACTTTCATAAAGTCCCTAAAGGTTAAAGGATAAGACAGTGACCCAATTAAGGTTTTGTTATGCAACACCTTTGGAACCTTCCAACTATACCAACTAGGGTCGTAGGTTGGGTTGTAAGGTGAAAGCCTCACAACACTCACACCTACAACACTCCTAGAATACAAGGAAAGGAACTTTCAGTATCACAAAATGGAACCAAAATTGTTTACGTCGGGTTCACCAAAAATCTAAGAGAGGGGGACCAACCACATTCAAGGCCCTAGGTCACGAAGAGCCAATAGCACAAGACTGCCCTAACTTACCTCAACTTAAAGGGGTGTTAGGAGGTGCGAGATGAGAATGATGAGGACTATAAGGTCTTTCAACCAATCTGCAAACTCAAAACTCAGGATAAGGCTAGGCGAGTCAATTTTTGGGTTCAACACTGTGCCTTAGGAAGCTCTCTGCCTAAGGATGAAAGTGTGGTTTGGGACAACAATGTGGCACACTGGCATCTCTCAGGTGCATTGGAATTCGTACAACTAGAGGACTAAAGAGACAAGGTTAAACACAAGAAAATAGACTAACGACCCAGCTAATTACTTCCAAAAATCCAAAACAAAGCTATGAAGTAGGCAAGATATGCAAGAATATGATAAAGTAAATACATAAGAGTTAAGGTGGAAAGAATAATCTCATAGAGGTACTCGTTCGCTAGCTAGCTCCAAGTAGCACGTCCACCTACACACAATAAAGAGAAAAATTGTTGGGTGGTTGTATAGGGGCCTGCCTCAATCAGACCCCCGTTTTGGTGTTTCCACCTCCATAGACAGCCAAGTTTGCAACAATGGAGAAATATATGATAAAGAAGGAAATGAAGTAAAGAACACAAAATCACTACAAAAATAGTAGGGTGTTACCCACCAAATCATAGAGGATAGGAGTAGAAAGCTTACCACCTCCACCAAGAGCCCACTAGCTAATCGAGGAGAAAATGAGAGGACTCAAGCCCCTGCTGCAATGGTGTTTGTTCCACACTTGCTCTACAGAGTTGACAGAGTGTTGTTGCTACTTCTATGGAGTGAAAAGTGTTGCTTGAAGGTTGAAAGTGAATGCTAGAATGCTTGGAAAGTGTGCTAAAGGACGCAAAGAGATTAACTGAATGCTTAGAAGATGAAATGAAAGAATGAAGAAAACAACCATATTCAGGTTGGTTATTCGAAGGGGCATTACAAACCAACCTCAAATGGGAACTATAATGCCTCTGTAGGCTCCATACGTAGGAATCTGCCAGAGACATAAGCACGCCGCACAGACGTCTGCACACCATGCAGGCGTCCCTGACAATTATTCCTCTATCGACAAATAAAACAACCGCCAAGTGGAACGAAGGCATCGGGATTATGTGGAATTTAGACTTCAAATTTGGTTTTCTAAAGTGAGGAAGGGGAAAAGGGGAATTTTCATAAGGGGTGAAAATTCGATCCTATACATTCACATGTGTCGCCAATTTGTTGATCTCCCAACAAATTTTTCACTACCAATTACCAGGTTAGTATGATCGAACATTAATTGATGAGACCAGTTATATGATGAAGCCAATGAACACTAGTTGAGTCGGATCAACCCAACTCTATAATTGATGATGTGGCAATAATGACGTGGCCACATGTCACCTAACTTATGTTTAAAGATTCAAACACACCACACCCACCAACCATCTTTTGAAAAATTGTTCACACTGATTCCAAACTTGATTTTCGAACATAAATTCACTTTCCCATCAGCATAACCAGTCATGATATAAGCCAACCAAACTTCTATGTATCAGTCCCTATGGTGTGTGATTTTATTTGAAGCCAAAGATATTTTCTTTCCACAACTATATATGTGGAAAGTGTATGACTATTTCCTTAAACATACCTTTGCTTGAGTAATATATGCTAATCCAAAGCCCTGCAAACAACCCAAAATAGGACAAAGGGTCCAATTATAATCCCCAATTTCCAAAACTAACTTTCCACAACTTTGTTTGTGGAAAGCCACCCGCCCAACTGCCCACACATTAGTGGGTATTTTTACAATGTATCAAACAATGATATTTTATTAAGATTCAACTATATAGTTTTTGAGTGAAAATCATTGATCTATATTTCAAAAATTATGGTTCACATGAACCCATCTCTCATGAGCATGAATGGTCCACTTAGAACTCACTATATCTAGATGATGATCATGGGGGTGAAACATCAATTCCACTTAGTTCACTACCCCATTTATGTATTGCAATAGCCATGGAATTTTTTTAATTAAGTATTGATGAAAACAGTGGCTCTCCAACTAACTACCATATCCTCATTATTTCTCTTTGGGAGGAGTTTTATTAGTCTTTGGTTGATGAAATAACCCATGAACTTTTTCATAATATTAAAGATACATAACAAAAACTATTCATGTCTAATGTTCTCCCACATATTTATAGAAAATATGGAAAGGATACCATTTGTGTTAAGAATTTTCTCATCAATCTTGATGTTGAGTAATGCATAAATCTCTTTAACAATAAAATATTATGAAGGTGATGGCCATGGTCTTCATCAATTCTATAAAGGATACATCCTTGATTATTGTATCAAGTTCTTCATATAATGGGTCATCTCTAAATTGTTAAAAAATAGTTGTTGATAATGTTCATAGAAGGTGTTCATGATATCTCAAAAAATAATTATATAAATTATTACCATTCCATTGGATAGATTACATAGTTCACATTTTTATTTATCTCTAAGAAACTCAAAGAAGAATTCGGTGCCTTTTTCACCATTCTTGATTCAATTTAACCTAGCTATTATTTGATATCATTTTCCCTAATAGGCTTCCAACTAGTTGATCTTGTCTTTTATGTGGGTGATAACTTGTTGATAGTGATGTCAATAAGGTTAAATATTAACAAGGATCTACCTCTAGTAATTTAACCCTTTAGTTCTTTTTCTCTTATAAGAAAAAATTCTATCATAGTCTCTCAAGAAGATAGTATGAGAAATAGGTTTAGAATTCCATAAAATTATTAAAGAGGGAAAATATTAAGCTAAATAGGGTGAGATATAATTATCTTAAAGGAAAGGGATGAGTGAGGTGATTTGTTTTCAATAATTTGAAAGGAAGTAAGAATGGGGTGATGATTGAAGAGAGTAGTTTAAAATTTTAGTTCAATGAACTAACTCAAGGGAGAGATATTAATTTGAAGAGTGGGGCATAGTTATACATGATCAAGTCAATTAAGTGCATAAAATTAACTAGACCCACAATTCAACCAAGTTAACTAGTGGGGTGTTTTATTTTCAAACTAACCATGGATGTGATAACAAATTCCAAGAGAGTTACAATAGAGCACTCAAGAATCAAGTTCCACTTGAGAGGGATTATAAATAGTTTTTTAGCTATGATGATATTGATATTCTAA